>JBAGKO010000001.1:6570426-6600051 GCA_037177275.1 Acacia concinna | reverse complement strand
GTATATATGTTGTAGTGGTTAAAACACTGTTCACTGTATTTTCCACATACAAAACCCCTAACCAACAATCTGAACATATAATTTAATGTGCTCGTCCATTTTTGTATAGGATAAAAATTAGACGTTACATAAAAATTCAGTGGCAATTTTAGTTATTATTATATAAAATTACACAAACATTTATTTGAGATTTATCGCTTTCCCTCATTTAAAATTGAATTTCTCTAATAATTTTCTTTTGGGTTTTGCTTTTATTATTTATCATTTTTATTACATTTTATAAAAACTTTAATAATTTTTTATAAATTAATAAATTAATATTAAAAAAAAAACTCCCCTTGTGAACAGTACACACTGTTCACAGAACAATGCCCACTCACGCACTGTTCACGTGAACAGTGCACAAGTCATTTTTGTCAAGAACGACATCCGTTGTGGACCCTACTTTTTTTAGATAATTTACACGCAAGTCGTTCTTGCCAATAATGATTTGTGGTGTTGCATTTGACTAAATATTTTTTTAACATAGTATTTCGTTAAATATTTTTTTGTTTATTATATTTGATTTAAAAAGCCGTAATAAAACATAATATATAATGTGATTAAATAATATAATTAACTTTCTTATAATTTTCCTATAATTTCTAAAAAAATCAATAGGGTCTTATAATTAGAAACTGAAGGAGTATATTTTTAAAAGGTTAAGGTGTAAATTTACCAACAAACTGAGCATCAAAGATAATTATTTTCGTAAGAACATTTAGATAAATATGAGTCTTTATATAAGAGAGTCTATATTAACGCTTTACTTTATTATTTTTATAAGATCACTTATAAGATAAATATAAGCGTTGACATTATAATTAAAGGGATTTAAAAGAATCAAGGATGTTAAAATTTTTTGGACATTCACATATTTGTTTTGTAAATGCATATATTTATCTTTTAATTGACAAAACTTGATATTATTTTGACCAAAAGGGTAAAATAAATATTTTTTTACAAGGCAAAATATATTAAAAACAAAAATTATTTAAAGGGAAAATTCCAGAAAAACACAGTCATAATAGGAAAAAGACAAATCAGAACAACGAAATCGAAAATCCCAAATTAGTTACTTTGTACTATCTTTTTCTGTAGTTACAAAAGTGCCACTGGATTTTTAACAGCACGAGTATCTTAATTCACAACAAGAGTATCTCAATTAACAATAGCAGTACAAATAATTTACAGCTAAATATGTAGTACCAAATACTTCTGGTGTTGTTAATTGATATACTCTTATTGCGAATTAAGATATTCGTATTATTAAAAATCTAGTGGCACTTTCATAATTATAGAAAAAGAAGGTACAAAGTGACTAATTTGGGATTTTCGATTTCGTTGTTCTAATTTGCCTTTTCCTTATTTTGACTGTCTTTTTCAAGAATTTTCCCTTATTTAAATCCCTGAATTCTTTTAAGGGAAAATCCCAAAAAAATACAAGGGAAATAAAGAAATCCCAATTCAGAATAACGAAATCGGGAAATATCATATTAGTCTTTTTGTATTAGTTTTGCGTAATTACAAAAATGCCACTGGATTTTTAACAATACAAGTATCGTAGTTCACAACATGAGTATCTAAATTAACAATGCCAGAAGCATTTGGGTACAACGCAATTATGCTGTGAGTTGTTTTGTTGATGTTGTTAATTGAGATACTCTTGTTGTGAAGTACGATACTCGTGTTGTTAAAAATTCAGTGGTATTTTCATAATTACGCAAAAAGTAAAGTACAAAAAGATTGATTTGGGATTTCCTGATTTCGCTGCTCTAAATTGGAATTTCCTATTTCCCTTGTCTTTTTTTGAGATTTTCCCTTCCTTTAAATCCCTTTATTTGTTTTGTAAATATCCATATATATATATATATATTGTCTTATAAATCTCTGAATTTCTATATTTTTTTAAATATATATATTTCTTTTACATCCCTAAATATCTATATTTATTTTATAAATACCTATAAGTCTTTTAAATCTTTGAATATCTATATTATTCTAAAGGAATTTAACATTTTTCCAACTTCCCTTGGGCTATTCTATGTTAGCCCTTGTTAGGTATACCTTTTATCTCTCGATAAATGGAATTAGGGGTTTTATAGTTTTTTTCATTAACATATTTTTTATGTAAAAAAAAATTTGTTGCACTATTTGGTCAAAATAAAATCAAGTTTTGTCAATAGAGAGATAAATATGTGAATATCTACAATTTTTTAATTTCATGTATTCTTTTAAATCTCTTTAATTATAATGTAAACACTCGTATTTATCTTATAAAAAGAATAGAGTAAGGCGTAAATATAAATGCTCTTATATAATGTTTATATTTGCTTAAATGCTCTTACGAGAAATAATTATCTTTAGTGCCCAAAAAAAATAGTTTGTTGCTAAATTTGCACCTTAACCTTTTAAAAATATATCAAAATCATAGGCAGTAGGACCTACACTTAATTGCCGTTAACGGTCTTGTCATTTTTACCTAAAAAAAATTCATGATTGCTATCTTTGCATTATAAAATAGTTAATTGTGTTAGACGTCCCTAACAAAATAGTTCTTTATCAAATCTGCACTTAAACCCTTAATTTTACTACCGACGTCAATATTAATTATAAAGTCTAGTTGGCTTTTTTGAAAAAGTTAAAGAAACAAATATTTACTTGATTATATTGTATATTATATTTTAAGGTAAAAGGGGTAAAATTGTATTCGAAGTACTGTCTTAAGGGTAATTTTGCCCTAAAAATCTCATAAGAGGTAATTTTGCCTCGAAAGTTTCAAAATTGTGGCAATTTTACCACTACCTATCAGTTGACCATTAGTTAACCAATTTGTTCAACTATCATTCGATGGGTTATGCACTGTATTTTTGCTAAGATAAAAATTTATACAAACTTTTAAAACTAATTTTTTTTTAAAAAAAATATATTAGATGACAGATGGACTTCTGAGACGAATTTTTATCTTAATAAAAATAAACTGGATGACATGTGGACTGTTATTTCAACATGTTTGGTCAAAATTAATTGATTTAAAACTTTCAAGATAAATTTTCACCTTGAAAAATAAAGTGGATGACCTAGCTCAGTATATTTGGTCAACTAATGGTTAAATAATGGCAGGGGAAAAATTGCCCCATTTCTGAAACTTCCAGAGCAAAATTGCCCTTAGAGCAATACTTCTAAGGCAAATATGTCCTTTTGCACTATATTTTATTATATTATATATTACTTTATAAATTAAACAAAATAGTTTGAAGAAAAACGATAAATTTTAATACTTTGAAGTAATGTAATTAGTTTGTTTTAAGATGTTTTAAAAAAGTCAACTGAGTATTATAATTAGGCACAGAGGTAGCATTTATGATTGTAGCCAACTTGTTCACCAATCTTAATTAACAACTGATTAGTAATGGTATCACTCTATTAATCTTATGGAAAAATTATATTTGAATACCATTTGAAATTCCAAAATCTACAAAAGTCTATTAACATTTGCAAAGGACAAAGAGTAGATAGGTTTAGAATATGGGTTTTTAATGTTTGGAAAAAAATACAATAAAAAAACAATTATTTAATCCTTTTACATATATTATCAATATTTATTGATTTGTCAAAATTATTACTATTTTAGTCAATCCCATTACTTAATCAAAAACAACCTAAAACTTTATCAGTTTTTTTTACACATTTTGTCAGTACTTTTTGAATTTCTTAAAAATATTACAAATTTCGCCATCAATACTATTCATTTTGTCAATCCCATTATTCTATTGATTACTATCTAAAACTTTTGTTGTCAGTCATTTAATATATATCGCCATCATTCATTGATTTTTTTTTTTAAAAAAACATTACGAATTTTATAAAAAACATTACTCTTTTAATCAATCATATTACTCAAATGGTCACAGACCAAAATCCTTTATTGATCCTTTTACACATTTTGTTATTACTTATTGATTTTGTGAAGCATTAAATAGGGAAGCATCATCCCTGCTGATGTCACTTAACGCGTAGCAACATTTTATATTTAATAAAGTGATGGCAGCGTTGAATAGTGATGGTGCCGGTTTCTTCTTTGTCTATGGTTATGGTGGGATAGGGAAGACATTCTTGTGGAACGCAATCACTTCAAAACTAAGATCAAATGGACATATCATCTTAACTGTCGCATCCAGCGGTACTGTAACGACCTTATTACCTTTTGGACAAACTGCACATTCCAAATTTGCAATACCATTACAGATCACGGAGACTTCAACATGTAACATGGATAAGAATTCTATGTTAGCTGAATTGGTGAGGAGAGCAAAGTTAATAGTATGGGACGAGGCACCAATAGTGTAACGTTTGTGCATAGAAGCATTTGATAGGAACTTGAAGGACATCAAGCGTTGTAACAAGCCATTTGGTGGCAAGTGCATTTCGATGGGAGGTGCTTTCTGACAAATACTTCCTGTCATTCTGAAAGGTTAAAGAGCTGCAATAGTGAACGCGTGCATAGCTTCATCATATTTGTGGAAAAGAGTGCATTGTTTTTCAACTATCAACGAACATGCGTTTAGAGGCATGCAAGACAATAGAAAGGAAGGAAAAGGTAGAGAAGTTTGCAAAGTGGATATTGGATATTGGAGATAGGAACTTAAGAGATAGTTTTGATGGCTGTTCAGATGTCGGTATAATTCTGGAAGTACTCGTTGAATGGGGAAATGATCCAATAGGCGCGATCGTGGTAGAAACATATAGAGGGCTGCTTCAAAACCTATCCTACAATGAGTACTTTAATGACAGGGCTATTCTAGCACCAACCATAGAGGTCGTGAGCAAGATAAATAGGCGTATGTGCACACTTTTACCCAATGAGGAGCATGTTCACCTTAGTTGTGACTTTGTTTGCAAGTCTTTTGAGGATAGTGACTCTTTTGATGATTGAATGCTCTGGTCCATCTCCACATAGGCTTGTCTTGAAAGTAGGGTCACCTATCATGTTGCTATGTAATATTGACCAATCTCCTGGTCTATGCAACGACACATGTCTAAGAGTTACCAAGTTAGGGAGATATGTGCTTGAGGGAATCACTCTTAATGGTTCAAAACCAAACCAATAAGCGCTTATCCACCGAATGAACATGAATCCTTCAGAGATAAGATATCCTTTTAAGATGCAACAGAGGCAATTTCATGTGAACCTCTCTCTTGCTATGACAATAAACAAAGGCCAAGGTCAGTCATTACGTGATGTTGGATTAGTTTTAAGTAAGCCTGTCTTCACACATGGGCAACTATATGTAGCCCTGTCGTGCGTTCATAGTATGGACGGCCTCGAAGTAGTTGTTGATAACGATGATGGCAAGAAACTTAGTACGACAAAAAATGATGTTTACAAGGATATTTTTTAGAACATACACCCTTACCAGTAACACCCCATACAATATAAAACTTCTTATATGCCTTTAACTGTCTTAAACTCATGCACTAACCCAAGATTTAATGTAATTGGAGTGAGATTTTAGTCAAAATGTTGTAACAGTAATGTACAACTCATATACCCATTACGTGCCTTTTTATAAAGCGTTATTTATGATATTATTTCATATCGATGGTAATTTGAGGAAATCACAAAGTCAACCGTTACTTTAATTCAATTCTATAAAGGAAGTATGTATAAATGAATTTCTTCAATATATAAGGATCAAAGCGTGGGTGTGCATTTTTGGGCTGGGATTTCCAACTGTCACAGGAAGTATGTGGCTGTAATGTGTGGCAACGTTATGTGGCAATAGGCGTTCATTACTTCTATTTACAAAAAATTTATATTGTTGGTCACTCACATTACACACAATAAGTGCAGAACATAATCTAACATTGATGTACTAACTCCTCATACAAAGCGCGTGAGGAAATGCTCGTTACTTTGAAGTATTATAATTTATGGTTTTTTCTTCAAAATATTTTGTTTGATTTATAAACTAATATATAATATAATAAATTGCAATATATGATATGATTAAGTAACTTATTATATTTTTTAACTTATTCAAAAAAAAGTTAATAAGACCTTATAATTAGAACTGGTGTATAATAATAAAATTAAAAGATTTCACAATATCAACTTTTTTTTATTATTTGTGAAATCTTAATCAAGGAATTTTATTTTTTTTTAAGAGAAACACATAATATGAATTATACGAGCAGCCAATTAATATTAATATGGGAAAATTACATTGAGGTCCCGAATAAGGAAATATACGTCAAATAAGTCCCGTGGAAAAAAATACTCCTCTCAAGTCCCAAGTTAAGAAATTTAGGTCCCCATTAACAACCCCGGAGTTGTTGATGGTGCCCTTGGGGTTGTTATTTAACAACCCTGAGACCGGACAATAGTTAATTTTTATCTCGAGATCTCTTTGACGTATATTCCCTAACTCGAGACCTCAATATAATTTTCCCTATTAATCTTGCTTAAATTGTTATGTTATAATATTTCTCTGTATCCCTTCATCCTGATTGATCACATTTGAGATCTTTTGATAAATCAGGCAATCAGCTACCATATCAAATTTAAGATCCGACAGCAGGATCGATGTAAGGATCTCCTGTCATATCAATTGGGCCGAAGTAGCGGGCCTTCTACTTACGTCACGGCCCAACACTATTTATTTTAGCTTGTGTTCTTAGCCCGGTCAGAGTCGTGGGATGTGGGCCGAAAGGCTGAAAAACGAGGAAGGTTTCAAAGATACGTGGCAATAGCATCGTGTTTGACTTGGAGCATCAAGGTGAATTGTCATCCTTATCCTTAACAATCTCACAGAGAAGAGACGAAAATTTATAGGAAGAAACAGGGCAAAATACAATAAACAAAGTGTACAGATGAAGAATAAACGAATACAAAGGGAGGGAGAAATAGATAAAAGCAAAGCGTGCGTGCGTGTGTTACAAAAACAAAGAAAGGAAGAATATTTGATCAGGATTTGGAGGTGGTTTTTTGGTACTTGGACTTGATCCAGTTGAAGCCGACGGAGGTGCCCTGCTTCAGCTTGGACACGCCAGTTTTTGCCACAGCTTTGGTCTTCTCCAGCCCATCTCCGACCTTTTGCTTGTATTTGGCGGTTCCGGTGTTGTGGTCGTGCTTGGCGTCGACGGCCACCGGGTCTGGGCCGTTATCCCACTGGTCAGCCCATGATGTGCCGTAAGAGCTGTTAACTTTGCCTTCCATGTCTCTTATATCTCCGATGAGATCAGATATGAACAGTGAACGAATGTTTTGAATTTGGGTTCTTCGTTCGTGTTTTCATTTTCAACGATAGATGTTGGAGTATTTATAGAAAGTCTCCGCAGGCATGCATGAGCATGATGCCCCCTTACTCGTTTTCTAATGTCATTGCTAATAAATTAACTAAATTATATTCTTCGTCGCCAAGTTATGACTTTTTCATTTTTTATATAAAAGGAATTGAATAACTTATATGTTTTCCCACATGCGGTCCTGCCAATAGATGCTTTCCCATCTGACCGTGGATTAGAAAATCTGCTTTAACTACTCCCAACATAGATATGTGTTATCTTTATGTGTAAAATTGGGGGAGAATTTTAATAAACATCTAAGGGGCCAAATTAATTTTAATTAAGGATGATAACATTTTAAAATTTTATTGTAGGATCAATAAGCAAAATAAAAATAAATTTTTGAGATAAAAAGATAATAATAATGCCTTGCTTGCTTCATAAAATATATACGATCATTAATTTAAATTAATTTGATCATTTAATAAAATTCTCCACAAAATTTACACTATACATATCGCGTATTACTAAGAATGCAACCGTTAATCGTATATTTCTTTTTTATATTTTTAATAAAATTTGCTAATGTGACATTTTAAAAAAAAATATTTTAATCATTTTTCTTAATTTTCCATTCTCACTCCTTGTTAATTATTGGTGATGATATCAATAAAAGCAAATTAAAAAAATAGTACTAAAATTAACTCCCTAAATATATTTTATATTAAATATAAAATAAATTATGCCAAAAATCCCTCCAATGGAAAAGTATGGATAACATGATAAACACGGCTATACGCGCCACGTAGACAGTTAGAATGTTCTAGAAGCAAGGAAAGTTAGGAACATAGGGTTGCGGTATACAGAAAAGAGGGGAGGGGACCAACGCCGGCAATTCACATCTCCACACGGATGCGCTTACGTTGTCAGTTGTCTGGAAGGTGGGACCGTGAGGAATCGATTGAATGGCAATAATAAGCACCGTTCTGTGACTTATTTATTGTAATGTAATGAAATTTTTATGATTTAAATAAAATTTCAATAATCTAGAATTACGATTTTCAAACAACGATTTTTAAATTGATAAAGTATTTATTGAAAAATTGACAATTAGAATATTATTTCTATTTTAGATTTTGTACCTTTTGAAATATTTTTTTTAAAAAAATGCAATTTAAAAAATTCAATCTAAATCATTTAAAGTAGATCCAGATGGTTTATAATGTTGAATAGCTTTTTAATAGTCTTGATTAGCAGGTTAGCACTGAAACTGATTCTGATGAGGCGGCTTATTGTCTGCTCTTCTTAGAAGCTTCGGTTCGTCAGAGTCAAAAATCAAAATAGGAAAATACAGCGAAAAAGTCAAAGGCCTTTAAATTAATTTATCTAATTTATAAACTATATTAATATAATAATACACAATCTATCATATTATTAAATAACTTCTAAGAAGTTTTTAACATTTCTAAAAAAAAATCAACGTAGTTTTTTATTCGGTATGGTCTCTCAAGGACCCTGGCAGATTCAGAGCACACTGGTCTAGCCCAAAAGGTTTTGGGCCGAACCGGGCTTTTGTGATTTGGGCTCATCCTGACATGTCGTCACAGAATGAGAAGACAGGACATTAATTTGGCACCGTCCAAATGGAGAGAGTTTCTGTGTATTGGCCGACATATTCATAACGCGGCACTGTTAATTTTTATCACTTCAACAACACCAGAGGTATGGTATCGTGTCATATCATATCATGGTGAGTTTAGATTAAAGATTGCAATTGATACTTTTGAAAAAGTAAGATTGAATTAAAGTAAGATTGAATAAAAGTAAGATTGGGTAATTTGATTTGTATTTAGAATAAAGATGGTAGAAGTTACTTATAAGTTATTTATGCAAAAGTAAAGATTATTTGATTAAAATTTTGTAAAAGTAACTTTTGGTGGGAAATGACTGAAAAAAGCATCAATTACATATATATAAATATGTTGTGATATTTATACTACCTCTGATCCTAATTATAAAATATAATTAACTCTTTTAGCTTCCTTAATCTCTAAAAAAAAAAATCAACTGGGTCAATTAGGAATGAAGGGAGTTTTACTATACGTAAATATAATATGATATTTATATTACCTTCGGTCCTAATTATAAGACCTAGTTGACTCTTTTAGCTTCCTTAATCTCTCCAAAAAAAAATCAACTGGGTCTTATAATTAGGAATGGAGGGAGTCTTATTACATATAAATATTAATATTTATATTACCTTTGGTCCTAATTATAAGACCCAATTAAATTTTTTTAGAGAAGTCAATGAAGTAAAATAGGTTAGTTAATTATATCATATATTGTGTTTTATCATATTATATATTTGTTCTTAAGTTAAAAAAAATAGTTTAAAAAATGATAAATTTTAATATGTTAAAATAAGGTAATTAGTTTTCTTAGAATTCTTTAAAAAGTTAATTGAGTCTTATGATTATGACTAAAAAATAATTATAACAGGGAAAAAAAACCATGAATAGTGCCATCGTACACAGGATATTGGACTCAAAAGCACCCTCTACCTTACTTCTACTTTTTCATGCTTTTCATGTTACGGCACAATAAACTCTATCGGCGGTCCAAACATGTTTTTGAGTTGACCCAATTACAATTATCCATTTGACCAGCAATCGTGCAACAAACCACATTCCAAACACATGTTTAGTCCCCTTCAGCAACAAGGTATGGTTTGTTACTCTTTCTCACTTTCCCTTTTCTGTTTCAATCATGAAGTTTTCTCTTCTTTTAGATTCTTACGATCATCTTTTCTTCCACCTTACCCCCCCCCCCAAAAAAAAATATCGATAAAAAAAGGAGAGTTCGCTTTTTCTTTCCTTTTTCCTATAAGAGGACTACTTTTAACTCAGAACTTTGATCTTATTCTTATACATTACCCCTGACAAACCTTTCTCTTGGCTCCCTTCATCCTAAAAGACCTTCAACTTATTTAAAAAGTATAAAACTTACTATGACTAAGTTTTTGTTACAAAAATAACTATAAAACTAACAACAATTGTTACTGTGACATTTTTTTAATTAAAAAATGTGTTAAAATAGTAATAAACTTATTCTAAAAGTGGAAAAATAACTATACATTTTTTATGTAAAAATAATTAAAATTGACTTCTTAAACATTAATTCATAAGTTTTTAGGTTGTATATGTAAGTTGAAATTGAAGAGAATTTTAATTATGAGATGATTAAGGTTGATGTGGATTATCCCAATCATAATATATGTATATGTGATTTTCCATCATCTCCTAATTTTTCTGTCAAACTATTTACTTAGTATTAATTATGTGATTGTTTTAATATTTGAGATCACTACATTTTAAAGGTTGGTGTTCATGATAGATATTTTAACTTTTAAAATTTGAGTAATAATTTTTTTTTTCATTTAGTCATTTTGGTAAGGATAAAAAAATGTTGTTTTTTGAATATTAATTCATAAGTTATTATTTGACTTTTATTATTTTAATTCTCAAATTGATAAAATGCTCATAATATAAAAAGCCAACTACCAACACTAAGTAGATTATAAGGTAGGATATCTAAAAGTAAAATTCGGAGGCGATGAAGGATCGCATATGTATATAATAGAGTTGAGATAATTTACATCAACCCTTATTCATCTCATAATTAAAATCCTATTAAACTCTAACTTGTACAAACAATATAAAAACTTATGAATTAATATTCAAGAAGTCCACTTTTAATTACTTTTACATCTAAAAAAGGTATGTTACTTTTGCACTTTTGGTATAAGTTATTAACTATTTTAGTATTTTTTTTATCATAAAAATGCCACAGTAATGAATGTAGTTACTTTTACTCTTGTTTATAATATTTATGGTTACTTTTACATAAAAAAATTATTGATTGTTATTTGTACACTTTTAAAAAAAAGTTGAAAGTGATTTAAGAAACTTTAACTCTGATTATTTGTTTGAGCAAGTAAATTGTAGGTTCAGGAATAAAAAAATGAGAGAATTTTAATAAAGGAATGCAATTAGGAATTAATATCAGCGTAATCCATAAATAAGTGAATGGGTCATATGAATATTGATTTTTCTTGTTTATACAGCCTATTCACTTATTTATAGGTTGCGTTGATATTAATTCTCGACTGCAGTCCTTTACTGAAATTCTCTCTAAAAAATAAAGTAGATCTCTGTTAAGTTTGTAGTTTTGTACGACATAATAAATTGCTGACCAACCTTTCTCCTGGATTTTTGGTTAAAATTCCCCCCCTCCCAGCAGTTACGAGTTAGATACTCGTAAAAACCATTTAATCATTAAAAAGTGAAAATGCATTGTCCAAAAAAAATTAATTTAAAAAACAAACTATTAAAATTTTATTTGTTCAATTTTGAATATGAAATTGATAGTCAGTAAACAGTTGAGAGCTTATACTTAATACATTGCACATTATAACACATGTCTAGCTTGTTGAACTGATTTGTCGAATAGAAACAAAAAATTATATACATGATTTTAATAAAATGGTAACTCGCAAGTTATTTACTACAAATTCAACTGCCCTACAGATATAAAGGACAGATAATTATAATTTTTCCCATATATCTTTATTTCCGCCTTTCCGGAGAATTAGCTTGTGTTTGGCACGACGTTAGACCATCCAATTGGCATGGTTCACGCAACCCCAAGCATGATTTCAGGGGAAATTTTTTTTGCCATGTTTGGAGTGCCGTTGGGTTCCATAGCACAAATTGAAACAATTGGATGAAAAGTAATAAGCATGGTTTTTGCTGCTTCTGTACCGATTGCCATGAAAACTCTTGAATATTTTTTTAAAAAAATTCTGTCCTTTTTTATCCCATATGCTCATAATTATAAGATTTAATTAATTTTTTTGGAGAGATTAAGTCAGCCAAAAAAATTAACTAAATCTTATAATTAGGACCGAAGGTCGTATAAATATCACACTATATTTACATGTAATAATACTCTCTCTTGTCTTAATTATAAGACCCAATTGATTTTTTTTGAGAGATCAAGGAAGCCAAAAGAGTCAATTAGATCTTATAATTAAGATAGAAAGTAGTATAAATAGCGCACTATATTTACATGTAATAAGACTCCATCCTGTCATAATTATAAGATCTAGTTGATTTGTTTTGAGAAATCAAGGAAGGCAAAAGAGTCAACTAGGTCTTATAATTAAGACAGAAGGTAGTCAGAATTATAAGACCCAGTTGGTTTTTTTTTGAAAGATTAAGGAAGCCAAAAGAGTCAACTATGCCTTATAATTAGAACCAGAGGTAGTATAAATATCACAATATATTTAAATATATATAATCCATATATATATATATGTAATCATGCCCTTTACAGTCATTTCCTATCATAAATAACTTTTAGAAAATTTCAACCAAACAAGTTTTACTTTTGCATAAGCAACTTCTGCAATCTTTATTCCAAACACAAATCAAATTACCCAATCTTACTTTTATTCAATTTTACTTTTTTAAAAATGCCAATTGTAATCTTTATTCCAAACACACACTATATCGCCCACCTTTTGCCATTATTCTATCACATTTCCGTGCTTAAAATTTAGGCCTAATGACTCATTTCCTTCTCGATATTCTCCATCACCGTTTTCAAAATTTAGGGTAGCAAAATGGCAACTAATGAAGTATAAGCTTCAAATGCCATTCTCGCTCTCATATGAAGCTTTGAGAACGAAAGGACTCTTTATGGGCTTTTGGCTACAATGTCCAGTAGTTCCATGAATTTGCACATACCCAAAGAAGAAGAGCACTTTAGTTTCAATCAAATTGAAGTTCTTCTCATTCATGTGATTTGTGTTGAAGAAGTAATGATGAAGATGAGGGAAACCAGTTTCGCATGCTCTGGTCCTCTTTCTTTGTGGACTTGCTCCTTCCAAATCTATTCAAGTATAAAAAAGAAGAAGCGGTCCCTGACTCATCATTATTAAAGGAGGCAGTAGATTACTTTCCCTTTTATTCTCATACAGAACTACATGGTGGTTCTCCTCCTCCTCCTCCTACTTCTTCTGTGGCGTAGCGATCAGTGTATATATAGCAATTAGTGTATATATTTGGAGGATAATAGCCATTCTTCTTCTTCTTCTTCTTCTTCTTCTTCTTCTTCTTCTTCTTCTTCTTCCTCTTCTTCTTCTTCCTCCTCTTCTTCCTCTTCTTCTTCTTCTTCCTCTTCTTCTTCTTCTTCTTCAGCATAACGATTAGTGTATATATTTGGAGGATAATAGCCATTCTTCGTGGAAAAATTCAAGGAAGAAATATGGTTATTATGGGAGTATTTTGCACCAAGAACTTCTTCCTTTATTCTTCATCGCTCCAAAATGGCAGTGCGCTTTTTGGCTTTGATATGATTTTATGGTATGTGATTGGTGTTCTTTTTATGTCTCTCCCATTCCACCTCTCTTATCTATCATCTACTTTATTTTGTATTATTTTTCAACCTTGGTGATGGATTTAATTTTGTTCTTTAGCTCTAGATTTGAGTTATTGGTTTTGTTGATTTTAGAGAGAAACCAGCGACTGGCTTTTTAGTAGAGGATGCAGCCTTCAAAATTAAAGGATGCGGTTGAAGTTGTTCAAATATCTCAATTTTTTATTTTTCATTAAACTGTTGGCATTTGTAGTAATAAAACGTTATCCCTTTTTTCATTGTTTATAGTCTGCTTTGTTTTGAAAGGGGTAATATGGTTTTTTCTTTGCTTAAAGACAGAGGACCAGGTAATATTATATAATTTTCATTGCCTTTTTTGTTCTTCACAGCAATGCTTTATTGGTATTCCAATATTTCATCTCTTTCACTTATACTGCTAGTGCTTTGTTAGTTCATGCTATTTCCTTCTCTCCACCAATGCCATGGTGGTGATTTATGTTTGTTGTTTTTGACCTGTAAATCTCCAAGAGTTTTTCTCTTTCTCTAATGATCTTGTCGATTGCTACAGAGCTGCACTGCTTCAAGGAGATAGCAACGAAAATATAGCAACCATCCTTTTTTTCTCTGACATTAATTTTTAATGTAATGCTACAATATTAACTTTAATTAAGAAATAAATCTTATATTTACAGTTTTAATTCATCCTCATATTTTAATGTCAAGTGTAAGGAAAAATGTTGTAATGTTTGATGGTTCTCATTTGGATATTGTGTATTTAGTTAATTGCATTTGCTTCTTAAAAAGCTCTGTGTCACCAATAAGCAAGTATATTTGTTTACCTTTCCCTATAGTGTGTTTTTCCGAATGGCCTACTACTGTTTTCACCAATAAGCTATCATTGTTTTCCCTATCTATTCCATATTTGCTTATAGAAGTTAAGTAAATTGTTTGATAACTTTAAGTATGACCGGACGAACTTCCACAGGTGACACCTTGATTTTTATGTCGTACGCACAAATGCTTCTTTGTTTGCTTTTTTTAAAAAAAATGAGTACACTCAGTAGTGTTAAAATTTGGAGGGTTTCTACATGCAATATGAATTAATCTGTTTTAAAATGGGTAGAATATGGGCAAAACTAAATTCACTTCTTCCAGTAATGATGGTTGTAAGAGTATAATAATTAGATATGTAATAGTAAGTTAGAGTATTGTAACAAACTCGGCTAGATTATGATTGTATTATGTTAAGTTGATTATATTTTGTTAAGTGAGTGACATGTACACCTAATGTGTCCTTATATATACTAGCTTACTGTACAGGCTTTGATAAGGAAATACACTCAATACTCCATTCTCTCTTGTCTGCCTATTCTCTCTCTTCTCTTACTTTACCTTTCCTTTCATGGTACCAGAGCCAACAATGGAGCAATCCTCACAATCGTCTGAATCTACAGCTTCGTTAGATTCTCAAAGGAAAGATGTGATTACCTTTAATCATCTTGTCTCAGCAGGCTTGAGGAACACAATTTCCTCCTTTGGAAACAACAGATCTCTACGGCTATTGGAGGTCATGACCTGCTGAGCTTCATCGATAAATCGGTCACACCACCAAGTAAGTATCTCTCGACTGGTGAAGATAGTGATCGCCGCACTTTGAATCCTGAATTCCACATCTGGCAACGACAAGATCAGTTGCTCATGTCCTGGATGTCTTGTTTGATGTCCGAATCCATTCTCACTCGAATCGTTGGCTGTGAGACCTCTCTTCAAATCTGGGAGAAGCTTCACACACACTTTGCGTCACAAACAAAGGCGAAGGTGCGCCAACTTAAAACTCAGTTGAAGACCACAAAGAAGCAAAATACCTCCGCTAATGAGTACCTGTTAAAATTGAAAGGTACAATCGATGCCCTAGCTGCCATTGGTCATCCGATCTCTGAATCGGACCATATTGAGTTTGTTCTTGAAGGATTACCTGAGGAATATGATCCATTTATCACTGCCGTAACTACTCATAAGGATCTGTACTCGATTGATGATATCGAAGCATTACTACTCTCTCAGGAGGCTCGAATTGAGAAACATCAGAAGCTGATCTCCTCTTACTCCATTAATCTGACTCAGACTAACAATAATTTCTCTCGCCGTAGTGGTTCCTCACACATGTCAGGCAACCGTGGTGATCGCGGCCGTGGATACCGTGGTGGTCGTGGTCGAGGTGGTTCATCGCCTTCAGGTTGTACTTCCTCTAACTCTCATTTCTCTAATAAATCTCTGGTTGTCTGTCAATTGTGTGATAAGAAGGGACACTCTGCTGTTGATTGCTAGTATTGGTTTGATGAGGAATTTTAGGGCCTTCGACTATCTGATCAGTCTCAGAAGAAATCTACTCATGCTAATGTCGCCACTATTAACTCAGTCATTGATCCTGATTGGTATCTCGATTCAAGAGCTACTAACCATGTGACTCATGATGATCATAATATTGTAGACAAGTCAGGTGGTAAGAAACATAATAAGATAACTGTTGGTGATGGTTTTGATCTATCTGTACTTTGCTCTGAACACACCACTATTCCTTATTCCAAACCACACACCTCACCTTTGTTTCTAAAAGATATCCTCCATGTTCCAACCATTAACAAAAATTTACTTAGCATATATCGATTATGTGCTGACAATAATATCCTGATTTCATTTTTCTCTTATGTCTATGTTATCAAGGATCTCCAAACTAATGCTAAACTCTTTTGTGGATTTACTGCAAATGGTCTCTATCCACTACGTGATATTCTCAAAGCCATTCAATCTGTTCGCCCCTGCTCAGTCAACACATGCTGCCTTTCTTTCTAAAACAAAAGACACTTGACATCTCAGTCTGGTTTACAATTTCAATGTACTTCTTGTTCTTTTGTTAATTCCTCTGTTGTTTCCTCATTTAGGATCTGGCACAACAAATTAGGTCATTCATCTTCTTCTGTTGTATCCAAAATAATGCAGCTGTGTAATATTTCCAATAACAAGAAATCCATTTTTTATTTCTGTAACTCATGTTGCCTTTCCAAATCTCACAAGTTACCTTTTTCACCATCTCACACTCAATATACTAAGCCCTTTGAATTGGTGCACACTAATATTTGGGGTCCTTCCCCTCATTTATCTCTTGCTAGCTATAAGTATTACATCCATTTCACTTATGCTTATAGCAAATATACATGGCTTTATCCTTTAAAACTCAAATATGCTGCTTACAGTTCGTTTGTGCATTTCAAAACCATGGTTGAGTTACAATTTCACACCAAAATTCTGGTTATTCAATCTGATTCTGGTGCTAAATTTCTTAAAATTGGCAAATACCTACTTGAGCATGGCATCACTCATAGACTAAGCTGCCCATATACACATGAACAAAATGGTGTTGCTGAACGTAAGCATCGCACAATTACTGAAATTGGTCTTACTTTATTAGCGAATGCCTCTCTACCCTTTTCTTTGTGGACTGATGCTTTTCTTACTGCTGTTTATATTAGTAATCGATTGCCTACTCCTCTACTTGGGGGTATTTCGCCATTTTAGCAACTGTATGGGAAAGTTCCTACTTATAAACATCTTCATACTTTTAGTTGCCTTTGTTTTCCATATACCAGGCCTTATAATAATCACAAAATGGAATATTGTCCTTCAGCTTGTATTTTCCTAGGCTATAGTTCCTCACATAAGGGCTATTGATGTTGGGATCCCAAAGGTAGAGTGTTTCTTTCCCGCCATGTCATCTTTAATGAGTGTGAGTTTCCATATCCTAGACTTACTGCCACTCCCACATCACCTTCCGTTCCTATACCTTTACCTTCCAGAAACCCACCTATTCTGTCATCTATCCCTGTCCAGGGTAATGGTACTAATAGTTCATCTCCTGCAGCTCTATCTTCTATTCCAGGATCTGTTCCATGCCCAGCTGCTTCTCCTGACAACTCAGCTACTTCTGGTTCTTTGGTGCCTCAGATTCAGCCTGCACCTCTACAGTCTCCAGTGCCATAGTTTTGCATGATGACTACACGGTCTATGAATGGAATTTACAAGCCTAAAGCATTGGTAATTGATACTTCCGATGTTGAGCCTCCATCCTTAGCTGCTGCACTTAACTCTCCTCATTGGCGACAGGATATGGATGAGGAGTTTCTTGCTCTTCAACGCAATAAAACTTGGCATTTGGTTTCTCTTACATCAAATAGACAAGCTATAGGCTGCAGATGGGTATTCAAGAAAAAGACCTATCCTGATGGCACCTGGAAATACAAGGCTCGCTTGGTAGCAAAAGGCTTCCATCAGCAAGAGGGCTTTGACTTTAAAGAAACATTCAGTTTGGTTGTCAAACCAATCACTATCCGAGTGGTGCTCTCTATTGTTGTTGCTCACAAATGGCCTATATGTCAGATTGATGTTAATAATGACTTTCTTAATGGCATTCTTGATGAAGAGGTATATATGGTTCAACCTCTAGGATATGAACAACATAATTGGTCCTTTGTTGGTAAATTGGATAAGGCATTGTATGGCCTAAAATAGGCACCTCGCGTATGGTTTGAGAGACTCAGATTTGTTTTATGTAAATTGGGGTTTCAGAGTAGTAGATGTGATCAGTCTCTATTTGTTCGAATTTCTCAGGGTGATATTACATATGTTCTTGTGTATGTGGATGACATAATTCTCACAGGTACCTCTGCTTCTGATGTTACCAAGCTTATAGCTGCTCTAAATGCTACCTTTCCACTTAAAGATTTGGGTTCACTCAACTATTTTCTTGGCATTGAGGTAAAGACACTTGCTGATGGATCTCTCTTCCTCACTCAGACCAAATATATTAAAGGCATTTTACAGAGAGCTGGCTTCACTAGAGCTCGGCTTGACAAGACCCCAATGACTTCAGGTAATATTCTTACTAAACAGGGCACTATACCTCTATCTGATGCTTCTCTTTATCGTGCCATTGTTGGGTCTTTGCAATATGCCACCATTACACATCCTGAGATTAGTTTTGCAGTGAATAAGGTGTGTCAGTATATGCAAACACCATATCAAGAGCATTGGAAGGCTGTGAAAAGTATTCTTCGTTATCTTGCCGGTTCATTGACTGATGGCTTACTTATTAAACCCCACAATAATCGGTCTATTGTAGCCTATTGCGATGCAGACTGGGCTGCTGACAGAGATGACAGGAGAAGTACCTCTGGATTTTGCATTTATTTTGGTCCTAATCTGATCTCATGGGCCTCAAAGAAACAACCTACTGTCTCAAAATCCAGTTGTGAAGCTGAATATCGAAGCATGGCATCTACTGTATCTGAAATTTTATGGATCAAATCCTTGCTCAGTGAACTACGTGTTAAAATTCCTCATGCACCACAGGTTTTCTGTGACAATCGCAGTGCAGTTCTACTGACAGCCAATCCAATTCTCCATGCTCGCACTAAACATATAGAGTTGGATCTTCACTTTGTCCGTGAGCGTGCCATCCGGAAAGAAATCAGTGTGTCCCACATTCCCTCGTCCAAACAGTTAGCAGATGGTTTCACCAAGGCCATCTCCAGTAACGTGTTTCCATCATATAAACAACGATTAGGTGTTGATGGGGTTCCTTGAATTGAGGGGGAATGTAAGAGTATAATAATTATATATGTAATAGTCAGTTAGAGTATTGTAACAGACTCGGCTAGATTATGATTGTATTCTGTTAAGTTGATTATATTCTGTTAAGTGAGTGACACATACACCTAATATGTCCTTATATATACTGGCTTACTGTACAGGCTTTGATAAGGAAATACATTCAATACTTCATTCTCTCTTGTCTGCTTATTCTCTCTCTTCTCTTACTTTACCTTTCCTTTCAATGGTTAAAGTCTTTTTTAAAAGTAATTGCTTCAATTTGAATAATCTTAAGGATACTTATCATCTCAAATTTATATTTCATTTTTTATCTGCTTTTTTTTATTTTTTTTCCAGCAGTCATTTGCCTTTATGGTCTGCATATCCTATGCTTATTGCCATGCGGCATAGATAACTATTTATCCTAAATGGTGTAACCTCTTAATCTCATAGGGAATTTCTGGATTTAAAAGGCCTGCTGTTTTTTCATGCTTCATATGTTATTAGTCCAACCATACGTGTTTTTTTTTTCAAAAATTGTCAGTGTTTTAGTTAAACATAATTTTTTGAAAGTGGTCCATATCTTGCCTTTGCTAGGGAATCAGAGCCATATAGTGAAAGCTCCATTATAAAGGTTCATCTTTGCCCCTGACCAAGTCTTGATATATTAATATGCAGACTCCTCTATGACTTGAGAAGAGGAGTAACATTTTCTTGAATATTGTATTGTATGTGGATTGTTAGAAATGTAAGCTTCAGTCTCAGAAAAAAAGCAGAAAAGAAATATAAGCTTCAAAACAAGAGTATTCAAGGTGATTCTATGGAGGTTCTAGCCTATAGGGATGTCTAAGTGGATTTTTCAGCACTGTTGATGGGTTGAACAAGTTGGAGAAAATAGTAAGAGGCTAATAGTAAGAACACTCCCCCTAAATTACAATCATTTTATCAATGGGAGGGATGGATGATCTTCACAACTACACCTTCAAAATGCTTAAGATTGGATAAACTTCGAAGTGGGCTGCAAATCATATTTAATGACCAAGTTTTCAAGTAATAGATTCGTGTTCATTCCTTGGGAAGGGGCATTGGGGAATTGAGGAAAACTTAGAATGATTATAGTGGCCTCATTTAGGAACTTAGGATATTACTTATTAGGTTTAAGAGTTGTTATTACTTTCTCTTGCATTTCTATCTAATGTAATATTTTAGCGAATAAAAAACAACAATTGTCTCATTGAAGAGAAGAAGGCTACTTTTAATTTCTTATGACTTTCTGAATAAAGCATATGGTTTTGATTTATGTTAAAACCTTTTTGATAATTAAAATTAAAAGTATGTGTGTCCGAATATGTAGTTGTTTTTTCCCTTTAAATATTAATAGCTTTTTCTTTTGTTTGCTGTGTAAAATGGCAACTTATGTTAAGCATTTTTATATTGATACAATGAAATTTCTTAGTTTTTATTATGTTTAAATAATGTGAATGATCTTTCATGATAAGATTATGGTTGAACGTGAAAGGTAAGAATAGTTTTACACTTTTACCTAACAACAATTAATTCAATTCCTAAAGATATACCCGGAAGGACAATTATCAAGTCATGTTGAGTTTATATCTATAAAAGTCTGATTTTAGACATGGAATAATTATATGTGGGTGTGGCATAATAATCAAGAGTGAAAAAAATGGATCGATTAAATTCATGACCTGCTTCTTGATTCAAGTTAAGATGTAATAATTCTAGCTTTATAAGCTTTGATTAGAGTTAAGTTCAAATGACTACAACTTCATAAGCTTGCACGGAGAAAGTGATGCCATGACATCTCTCTTTTCCTCTTTTTATTTGAGGGAATGATTTAATCCAGTACAATGCAAAGGATAAATGACTCTCTTTTCCTATTTTTTATTTGAAGGAATGATTTAATCCAATCTAATTAAAAAAATTATAATTAAATGCTTGTCTTCAAAAAATTCCCCCCAAAACATTTAGTATGAATTTACACATATCTAATACCCCTTCGTCTCTTAAATAGAATCAGATAAGGTTGTTTTATTAACTTATCATGTCAATTGAATAAATCATATATTAATTTCCCCCTTTTTGTACACAATGAACTATTTTCTCTCAATTAAATTGTTTTGTATGGAATAGCCTCATGTTAGCATAATGAATTTCTTTACATGAAAATTGTTTTTTTCCCTTCATAACATTCTCCCTGCGCATCGTTAAAGGAGAATGGAAGGATACTTCATATTTTGAGATGTATTTCAAAACCCCGTTACTTTTCTCTCTTCAACAGTTTTAGTATTTAAATTAAAATAGTTGTTTGCTATGTCTTTCAGCATTCATATAGTGAAATGATAATTATGTATAATAATTATTTCAACAATGAATTTTATCATTTTCTTAGGACAACTAATTACAAATGAATATACTTATTGTGCATTAATACTGTAAAAGCTGATGTTATTGACATGTTTGTCATTTAATATTTGAAGGAGCCATTCCGAAAGATGATTTGTAGTGTCTATAATTTGTTGGATTTTGATGTTTCTCTCTTTTGTTGGATTTTGATGTTTCTCTCTTGGTTTCCATGGTTATACTACTTCATCCTCCTCTTCATCTTCATCTTCTTCTTCCTCAATTATCTGTTCAATCACCTTAGCTATTAGATCCTTGTCTACCTTCTCTGAAGAAGTGACTTTCAAAACCTTCACCTTTACACCGGGAATCATATCCTTCAAGACATTCTGGAATCCAGGCATTCCCTCAGCTGGGTCTGAGCCATCATCCTTATCGTCACTCTCAGTCAGGATCTTCGGTACTCACGACAAATAGCTCGCTTCTGCCTTCGGGTGACTCCACGGAACTCAGTCTCTCAGCAGTGTTTGATGTCTTTGAGATTGCTATTGGGACGTTGTGGGCACCTCCTCCCCGCTTTAAGTAAACAGCCTAAAAAGCATCAAAATGATCAATGTGCCCTTATTTGGAAGCATAAAGCAGAAAACAATAGAGGATCTGCCAAAACATAAAGATGAGATTGCTAGCATGCACCTCTACATATGATATTACAGTATCAGTGTAAGTTGGCATGAATGAACAAACAAACAGGATTTGATCCCTATTCCTTAAAGATGGCAAGAACATTATGGTATTCCTCTAGATAGCACACAAATGAGTGCACATAATGCCATATAATACAATAGAATAATTCAGTAATTAGCAATGATATCTGAATTAAAGCCAGATGTGGTTTAAAGCATAAAGGAATTCCTTTGAAAAATATTCAATTAATGAGGAAACATTACGGTAAAAAAAAAAATTAACTAGGAAATTATCTCTGAGGAAAATACAAAAAGCATAAAGAAATAATATTCAATTGATAAACTTTTTTAGTTTACAAGCAGTTAGTGAGTTTAACTACAATATGCTTATGAAACCCCTAACTGTCAACAATTCATTAAATCAGATAAATTTTGCTAAGAATATGATACATCATCACATAAAAACATCTATATTCGCCTGAATGCTTGTTGCATTTATTATAATATCTAAGCAAACAAAGATATGGAAGTTAAAAAAGTAGAGAATTGATAGCTGCAAATTATATTCACCTCTCTTGTTCACAGTAAGAAAAATTTCAAACAAAGGAACACCAGCAGCAGAAGTTGCAAGTTGCCTGGAAAATCTGGCCAAAAAAATTCAAAAGCAGAGGCATTATAATTTAGCCGGATTCCCCCAAAAAAAAAAAAAGAAATCGACAGTCTTTTCAGAAACAACCAAATCATAGTAACTTGGAACTAAAAGAATGGAATTTTGAAGCTGCGTTTCAACCTAGGGAGCATGGACACCATCACAGACCAAGCAACATTTTACAAAATCTGAAGTGGCCATATAAAATTAAAAGTGTCCTATCATGGCCAATATGAAAGCTAAACATAAGTTCAGAGGCGAGAAGCTTATTTATGAAATGCCTATCCTTCATAGTTTTAATTAATCAAAACAGATGGCACAAGGAACAAAAGTCAGGTATATCTATAACATGATGGAATGTAATTTACTTTTGTCATTTATTTTTCTGATGGAAAGCCTGCATTTTCAATGACTACTTTCAGTCATGGATTGGATGATGACTACACCTAGTTTCCAGCCATGATAAAGGTTTCCTTGCCACACGTGAATCACACACTAACGGAAGGAATAATGACGAGCTAGGTAAATATTTCCTAAGTAGTCACCAACACTTAGTATGAAATAGTTCACCAAAAAAGCTATCATTCATGAATGGAAAAATTCCTAATGCATTATCTTCAGGAAAATGAAAATACCTAGGACTACAACTCCTTGCCACATATCTTCCATGCTCTGGAGTTATATGAATAATTAGACCATGCGGATCATTAGCATCCTTTGAAATGCCAGACCACCAGCCAACCTGAAAGCCAAAATATATTCTTAAGCTTGAAGTAAACACCAACAGTTTATTCCAGAAAGCTCGTAATGAGTTCCATATTTAACCAAATTACTGGAAAGTGGCTGTTATTTTAAAACCAATAAAGTAATAAGAAAAAAGCAGCCTAATTACAGCATGATAATCACATCAAAAGAGAACATAATGAATTCCATAATTCTTACTCTCCTAAAATTAACGCTCGTAACTGATTTGAGCTAACATATCATAGACTAAAGTCACTAAACAACTCATAAAGACAAATAAATTAGGACATAAATTCCAGTGATCACATTGAAACCCCCAAGAAACAGGCAGTCCCTACTCCCTATATGCTTTCACGGTCACAAGTTACAAGATATTGCTGTAAAATAGGATGAAGAACAAATACCTATACCAGAGATATTCAAAATAAAAGACACCCAAACAATTCCAACTTAAGTAATAGCAATGGAAGGACAGATGCTAGCATTACTAAGTTCACCCCTATAGAATTGCATATCGACCAAAAGGCAGAAGTTATTCATGAAAATTTTCATGCAACACATTTTAAGAGAACTTACAAGTCCAGCACCAGCTTTATCTCTTAGAAAAGCTGCATCAGTGTAACGCTCTTCCTCTATGGCTTTCTGGACAAATAAAAATTCATAAAAGCCAACGAGCAAGAAAACACAAAATTTTAAAAGTGAGTAAAGAAATGCTTCTTGTCTAAAAAGCATTGCATGTATCCGCATTCTTACATTGAGACAAGATATCACTCTTCCAACAATGTCATTGGTAGCTGCAGCAGCAATTGCAACCTTAAGCCTAGCAGCATCTTCAAAATCCTCCATGCACACGGCACAGCTTAACTGAGACTGTTTAGGGAAAAAAACAATTTTGCATTAAAATTCCTCCAAAATGAAAGATCAGCCAGTGGGCTGCATCATTGCTAGTTTAATTTAGTAGAGCTCCCAGCTATGAAGTTATGTTCATATATGCAACACTACTTAGTTGGCCTTATAGCTCCATATAAAATACTTTAGGTCTATTAAAAAATAAAAAGAAAAAAACACCATGACTAATACAATGTTTTCATAATAACCACAACAAGAATGTCATGAACATTTTTTCGTTTTCACCAAAACTACATTCTAATTCATCTTTATCCAGACATCTTGCATATGACATTTCATAAGGCATAAGAGAGAAATGTCTCAATGCTACATCGTCTCAGAATGAGCAAGGAATATTAAGTTCACAACCTACTGTTACAGTAAGAGCAGATAACAATCTAGTTTAATAATATAAGCAGTAAACTAGAAGAGGAAATTTAAATCAATAATACTTTGTTTGATCTGGACACTCAAAAGAAAATAGTTAATTTCTGTCAAACACATCTTCAGAATCAACAAGCGATTTGCTACTAAAGCGACAAAAGCTCTCCAGACCTAGACTTGATTGTTGTTAAATCAATCGCTTAGAAAATTATAATACTGTTGTCCTCCGTCTGTCCTCCCTTCTTGTATAACCTCGTCTAATTAATCGAACTCCCAACTTGTAGCTAAATTACATCGCGTATAAAATCTTCAGAGTGTTTATATAATAAATTATCATCAGATAATGCAGTAGGTTTTATTCCATTCTTCCGAATCATAGAAACTATAAGTTAAGCTAGCTCAATGTAACGAAGTCCCACATCGGAGAGGCTTGAGAGAGTGAAGTGCTATATAAGCAGGCGCGCTGCACACCCCACCAGCAATTCTTTTTGGGGAGAGAGTAATGGCCCCGTGACAAGTGGTATCCAAGCCTTAGTCTAAGGGACCTCCGGACGCCGGTGAGACCGGTGGGCCCCGCGGCGAGGGCGCTTGGCTGTGGGAGAATGTAACGAAGTCCCACATCGAAGAGGCTTGCGGCGAGGGCGCTCGCGGATTGGCTGTGGGAGAATGTAACGAAATCCCACATCGAAGAGGTTTGGGAGGGTGAAGTGCTATATAAGCGCGCACATCGAAGAGGCTTAGGAGGGTGAAGTGCTATATAAGCGCGCACATCGAAGAGGCTTAGGAGGGTGAAGTGCTATATAAGCAGGCGCGCTACACACCCCACCAGAAATTCTGACCCTGTGACATCAAACTTAGGAACAACAAAGAAACAGAATAAAATGAACTACACATCACAATTTAATTACATGCCTAAACTAGCAAATTCCGAATGCACCTTGAGAATTGATACGAGACGCTCCTGCTCATCAATATCTTGAAAATGCTTGCGCCATCGATCCCAATCCCATTCTTCATCTTCGGGTTCATGATTCTCCTTTTCCAAGCTATCCTTCCCAGCCACGGTGGCAGTGTTCCCCGCAGCCATAGCCTCATCCCGAAGAGAATTCACGTAAGAATCGAACCGCTTGATGACATTTCTGACTAAATCCTGGAGCATCGAGTCCCATCCCCGGTTAACGGAATCATCGGAGGGCGACGAAGACCCAGAGGCCGGATTAACGCACCGGCAAAGGGCAGTGGCATCAGCAGAAAGGGAGTGATGAGAATGCAAAGAGAAGGGAAGTGAAAAGGGTGATCTCAAAGGGAAAGAAGAAAGAAAACTTGGGGCTTGGGAAGTGAAGATTGGGAGGTGCAGAAGGCGAAGGTATGGAAGCCATGGACGCAGAACCTCAATCTGTGTGTGTGGATTAGAGAGAGAATAAATTTGAGGAGAGAAAGATAATAGCTTTACTGTGAAATAGAAACAGTTTGTGTCGTATATGCGAATATATGAGAAAGATAGTGCTGTGTTTTGTGGATGTGAGGAGGAAGAAAGTAAGGCGTAGTCACCACCGGAATGTAATACGAGAAAACGGTCATAAGACAACAAAACTCGAAACACTGAACATGAGAGCGAAATTGGGAACGGAAGCGCAAAATCCAGCAACACATGGATAAGGATTGAACCCACCTATTTTCTTCTTTTTAAACTTCAAAGTTAAACTTTGGGGAGACTCTTATTTTGGTTAATAAAAAGTTTTGGGAAAATTGTAATTAAATCCCAATTAAAGAATTTAATTGCAACTAGGTCCAATGAAATCACCAAATTGAAGTGAGTTCCCAAGAGATCTAGGAGCAATTAATTATAACGGCGAAAAGACATATCTACCCTCTATTATATAAAATAAAACCTTGTCTTTTAAACCTAAAAATTGAAAAATTAATCATCAATCATCAAATAATTCTCACATTATTCAAAAATATATTCATTTTTTATTAAAGATGTATGCTACAAAATCTTCAAAATCAGTGTATTTAATTTTTATTGAAGAGGGCATATATGTCTTTTCACCTTTAGAATTAATTGCACCCAAGTCCCTTAAGAGTTCACTGTAATTTAGTGATTTCGTGAGACCTAATTACAATTAAATTCTCTAATTGGGACCTAATGACAATTTTCCCAAAAGTTTTTCTTTCCTGTAATTTTTTTTGCCACTGTAATTTACCATGATTTAACGTAACCAGTTTGTTGGGGGGGGGGGGGGGGAACCATGGCCATTTTAGATTTTAGAAATGTTATTATGGGTAGAGGTCCACAACCCCACAGCCTTTAAAATTCCATATCAGAAGCCTAACTAATATGTGTATACCTTGTACATCTCAAATAGTCAAATGGATTGTTTTCTAGTATTATTTATGACCTTTAATAGTTTCTTGTCATATGATACTCTCTTTTTTTATTATTATTATTACATTGTTATATGATACTCTAACTTGGAAATAATTATAACCTTTTAATAGCTTCTTGTTATATGATATTCTAACATTGAAATAATTTCACTTTTTAGACTTAACACCCTTACAACTCATACATGAGATGAGATGACATTTCAAAGTTGCTCATTCAAATATCAATTTTAATGACAGCATTTTGGGAGATAATTTTCAATATGTAGCATTTGGATAGTTATTTTCACTGTTTAAACTTTAAAGGCTAGAGGTAAAAATAAAGAAAGAGACTATTTTTCTCTTACTCCTAATATGATGTTCATATTTTTTAAAAAATGAGGTGTTAAGGGATAAAAATATTCATAAAATTTTCATGAAAGTGCATTTATCACCATATTTTATATGTGTGTGTGTGTGATTATAAAGTTTTAAAATGGATAAAAAAAAACTGGCATGCCGTTCGACCTATTTGGATTAACTGTGATATAAGTGATTTTTTTAATATAATTTTTTATAAAGTTAAGATAAAAAAAAAAACTCCAATAGTTAATATGATTTATCGTTGAATTACTGGTAGTAAAAATGACTTCTTCTTTTTCTTTTCTTTTTTATGAAGAGTAGCTTCTTGTGGCTTATATAGTTATATTGAGAAGTTGCTTTTTATAAAAACTGATTTTTTTTATAAGTACTATTTGATTTTGTGTCTATAATAAATGTAATTTTTTCTATTTTGCCCTCATTATCTCACATCATTTATTGTACACACATTCTTTTTCTTCATTTTTTCTATCATTGCTCTCTTTCATTAATAAATAGAGGTACTTTATTTCCTATATATTTATTATTTTTAACTAACTTTAATTGTTTTCCACTTAACCTACAATTTCATAATTTTATTTAAAGTATCTTATATATAATAATAGAGTGAATACCAATAAATTACTTAAGATTTTAAACTTCCATTACTACTTTGACCAAAAAAAAAACTTTCACTTACGTACTACCTGTACCCTCTATCAAAATATCTACTACCCTTGCCATTATCTCTTTCTTCCTTCTCTCTTGTCCTCTCATACTATCTTCACTTCTCACATGTTACAGCGGAAAGCATATTATTAATAATCTCTTCTTCTTTTTTCAACTCTATTTCACTTCTCACTTAATATTTGATATTAGTTTCAATTTTAAATATAAAATTTATTTTTATAACATAAAAGTATATTTTATATTTAAAACCGAAAAAAGTATTAAAAAAAAACGGGTAAAGAGATTATAAAAACAACGGTCTCCTGATCCTCCGTTTCCTTCACCCAAATGCCTACCCTACGTCCCCAATTGCAGACGTCACCTGCCTTCGCTGCCACAAACCAGACGACGATCCTTAACTTCCTGACTAGACCCTCACTTTTGATTTCGACTCCTATCTATCCTTTCAATCCGGAATTTCCTCAGCCCAATTTCCCCCCCTCCATTCTCTCAATTCCTCTCATGACCTTTCTTGTCTCACCAATTTGAATCTGCCATTCTGTGCGAGGTGACAATAACTTTCTCACATCCTGGTTCCATTCCCTCCACTGATATAGTCGACTGCCAAAACCAAGTAAATTCCGTCATAAATTTGTTTCAACAGCGTGTTGAGCAGAGCAATCACAGGTCATAACGCTCGGCGTGCTCGCCAGGGTGGTTTTGGTTCAGTCGGTGATGGACCAGAAGACCGTTTCGAAGGTTTTGGGTTTTTTTTTTTTTGGAACTATGATTTTTTTAAGGGGTGTTTGGATACCATAAAAAAAGCCCTTTTGGGGTAAAAAGTCTTGAGAAAAATATACCCAAACACTCTCGTTTTTCATAAAAGTCCTTTTACCCCAAACTAAATTTTTTTTCTCTAAAACCAACTTTTCAAAAAGCTACTTTTTCACTTTTCTCTTTCTTCATTTTTCCACTTTTCTCTTTTCTCTTTCCCTGAAATTTCTACAACCTCAAACCAACTTTCTTCATTTTTCTATTTTTCTCTTTCCTCTTTCCATTTTATCATCTTATAATATGGAATAATGTAAAAATAATTTATATCATATCACA
>JBAGKO010000001.1:6557923-6570326 GCA_037177275.1 Acacia concinna | reverse complement strand
ACATAATATCAATCAAAAAAACCGTAGCAACACTAAATCCATGAAAACCCTTCGTAAGCTGACGAGCCTCCTTAGTCAATCTATTAGTAGCTATGTTTCTCTCTCGACAACACCAAACTAGAGAAGTTTGCCAATCCCTTGCCAGAAAATTCTTAATGTCAATTAACAGTCCTCCTTCTTGGTGATCTTCCTTCCATCTTATTGTAATTTGCTCCACCACCTCCTAACAATTAGTCTCGACCACTACCTTTTGCCAAAAGCCCTTTTAAACCCCAAAACTGTAGCCCACAGTTCCACATGTAAAATTGTCCCTAAACCAATTCTAAACATAAACCCCTCCAACATAACTCCTGCATGATCCCAAGCTACATTACCACAAGCTGTCAGTCCGCCATAAGCTGAATCATCAACGTTATATTTCATTATATCCACAAACGGTGGACACCAACGAATATCTGAATTTGACCTGACAGTTGGAAGTACTACAGAAGTTTGAGAACATAAAACTATTACATGAACCTTAGCAAGCACCTGAAGATGACTTAATCGATGTCCTTAAAAAATACCCATATTACGGTTAAGCCATGTCTGACGTGATAATACAACAAACCGAACTGGCCACTTAACATCCATAACCTCACTTTTTTGAGATAAATTCTAATCCACCCACATAAACGGTTGACTAATGGAGAAAATTTATTTCGCAAATGAGGTGGCAAAAGTAACTCCAACCTATCTCTAGCAATCTTACAATCTCTAATTGCATACATTTTATCTTCCATCCCAACATCACAAAAAGCACAGATAGGGCTACCACTTAAACTTCTACTAGCTCTTGCTAGAGTCGTTAATAAACAACCTTTCGAACATAACCAAAGGAAATGTTTACAACGTTGTGAGGCCTTAACTTTCTAAATCTTTGTCCACACTCCTCTACTAGGATTGGGAGAATTTCTTTCTAAAATTTTATAAGCTGATTTCACCAAGAACTCACCAGATGGAGTCAAATGCCAGATCAGATTATCACTACACCTACCAGATGAATTCACACGAATCTGCTGAATACTCCCAAGACTGAACTCAGAAGAAGTCCAACTAGTTTATTGAAATTCCATCCTAGAGATGGTGAGAAAACCTTCAAATCCATAGTATATGCATCCAAATTTATTAAAGCATGATTACATAACTTGTCGTGATGAGGAAGCCAAAAATCTTGCAAAAAATGGATAGTCAAACCATCCCCAAGCTTCCACCCAACTCTTTTTCTAGTATCACTCCACGAACGCCTAATACCCTTCCAAGTCTGTGACTCATCTCGCTTAGCCTCCACTCTTAGGATAATATCATCCCCGCATTTATATTTCTCATGCAGAAACCGAACCCATAAAGCATCTCTTCGTTGTACTAAGCCCCAACCCAACTTCATCATAAAAGCTTTATTTTGCATACTAGCACTCCTAAGGCCAAAACCTCCTTCCTCTTTAGATATGCATACATCATCCAACGCAACAAGGGGAAGTTTTCTACTAATGCATGTTCCTCCCCATAGAAATTTTCTACAGTGTTTATCAATTTCAGTACAAATTGATATAGGTAACGGAGCTGACTACATTGTATACATCGAAATGGCTAAAGCAACAGATGAAATAAGAATATGCCTAGCCGCCATTGACAAATTTTTAATCTTCCAACTGGCCAAACGCCCATCCATCTTGTCTAATATATATTGATAAGTTTGTTTACACACTTTAGAGTAATGTAATGGCACCCCTAAATATTTATCTAGATTGGTTGTAAGAGTAAATCCCAATAACTGACTAATTTTGTGTCTTTTGGAATGGCCCACATTTTTAGGAAAATAAATTATTTATTTAGAAGCATTCACCTTTACTGTGCCTCGCAAAAATCATTTAAACACGCCTTAATCATCCTAGTTTGCTCCATATCAGCCTCAACAAATAATAATAAATCATCCACAAAAAAGATATGGGAAATCGATGTACCATTTTTCTTGAGACAGTAAGGCTTCCAATTACCACACCGAACTTCATTATTGAGTAAACCTACCCCAAATAATGGACATAGTTTTTTTTTTTAGCAAAAATAATGGATATAGTTGTAAAACAACTAAATAGATAGATAGCATCTAAATTAGTACATAAGTTTATAAGCAACATTTGCCTAAATCATTTAGCCATAGCCAGCAATCATTCTTCTTTGTTGTGTATTAAAAAAAGGAATCATTCTTATTAGTATTTTTAATATAAAATATAGGCGGCAGCCATATGACATATCAATTTTTTTTTCCCGACATAAAACAAAAAGAAACAAACCGCCAGCCGCGTCATTCAAATTCTGTTCGAGGGATTGATTAAAAAAAATAATAATCTTCATGATGCATAAAATCAAATTGACAAACTAGTGCTTAAGCAGCTAGAGTTCCTTACTTTCTTTCTTTCTCTCTCTGTCTTTTTTTTTTTCCCAGAAGCCAGAGCTCCTTTCGCCAAAACCATGCATGTTGGTTTTATATTTTTTTTTTATGGACATGAGTATCATTTAATCGGCCTTACTAAATATGAATATTTCTATCCATATAGATCCAATCCTATTAGCATTGATTTTTTTTTTTTGAGTTGATACTATTTTTCATCTGTATTGTTCATTGTGATTTTGATTTTGGTCTATAAGTTTAAAATATGTGGTTTTAGTTCCTCAACTTTACTCTATCTATCATAATTAGTTCCTCAATTTTCAAGAGGACTTGGAGCTGAATTAACAATGTTAAATTTATTTACGTTTTACTAACACTGTTAAGTTTATGATGACCAACAAAAGTAAAAGTTTCACCCCAATGTGAAAAAATAAATAATGAAATAAGAAGTTTAAACACAACACTTTTTTTTCATCAGAAAAAACACATCATTCATCCATTTTTACCCTCCATTCAAATTTGTCACGGGCAGTGACACACCCTCAGTCTAATAGCTTAAGGGTTTGTTTGGTTCAACGGAGGGGAAGGGAGGGGAGTGATTTTAATGGAGGGGAGGGAAAAGGAAGGGATGGGATGGATTTTACTATTACCTTATTTGGATTGATGAGAGGGGAAAGGAGGGAAGGGATTTTAATGTTACCTTGTTTAGTTTAAAAGGGGAGGGGAAGGAAATTTTTTTTATATAGACAACTTTACCCTTAGTTTATTTAAGTGGGTCTTTTAAACTTTGAGGAATTGTTAATAAAATATAAATATAAATAATTTAATATTCAAAATTATAATTTTAAAATTATCAAAATTAGATGAATATTATTATAATACATAATCAATAATTAATATATATTAATAATATAACTCAAAAAATTATAATTATACATAATCGAAGCTATTTGCGGCCCCTGTTCCTCTTGGAAAACAATTTTGGCAAAGTTGGAGTGGATTGATTTAATCTAATTACAAAGGTGAGTTTTTTTTTTCGGCCTGGAATTACAAAGGTGAGTTCACAGTGGTATATTTGAAGATGAGGCAGTGGAATCATTTGGGAGATGACGAAGGCGTGATCTATAGGTGATGATGGGTTGAAATTATGAGTAGTCCGTCCCATTTCTTGTTGGAGCTGTGAGTGATGGTGGGATATATGGCATGAAGATGAACAGAAGGGAAGAAGGGTAGTGAGGGAATATTCAAAAACCTTATGAGTAAAATAGTCACATCATACCCAAAGATTAGCCCTCCCCTCCAAATCTCCCCAATTTGGGGGGGAATGGTTTTGAGGGGGAGGGAGGGAATATTTCAAAAAATTCTCCCTCCCTTCCAATAATTTTGTTAGTGCCAAACAAGGGGAGGGGAGCAAAATCCCTCCCCTCCCTTCCATTCCCCTCCCCTCCCCTCAAATCAAATAGAAGTGTGTTTGATATGAGATGAGGGGAGGGGAATGGAGGGAAATTGGGAGATTTTGTTTCTCTCCCCTTATTTGGATAACAAAAAATTTTAGAATGAAAGAGAAATTTTTTTAAAGATTTTTTCTCCCTCCCCTACTAACCCTCCCTCTAAAATTGGGGGAATAAGGAGGAAAAATTTTATATTTTGACTTCTATTAATTAATATGCATATAATCTTTACTCTTTTTTAATATGTTTAGGTTGCCTTCCTTTTAAATTTGTATTATACATTGTTAGTATCATACTATATTGTATTTTTTTACCGCTCTATACATATTTTTAATAACAAAAACAAATTAATATACACATTTTAAAAGTTGCAAGTAAATTTTTTTTATTACATGACAAATATTTATGCTCCTGTATATGCTATACTTTAAGATCTTTTACAGTGACTAGTGTTTATTTTATATTCTATTGATTATATTCTTATGTTATTGATTACCTTTTTTTACATTATTAAAATCTCTTCCCTCCCCTCCCTTTTTATCTATTCAAATAAGGTAAAACAAAATACTTCCCAAACCCTTCATTCCTCTCCCCTCCATTAAAATGCCTCTCCTCTCCTCTCTCTATTGAGCCAAACATACCCTAAAACTCCATTAGGCTTGGGAAAGATTTAAGGATATGTGGAGGAATATTGTCATGAGCAGAAGAATTATGTTTTGCTAGAAGCCTTCTGGAATGGCTTGGATGATTAGACCGTCACATAAAGGAAGGCATGGCCATTTTACTCCATAAGATTTTAGTTCTTCCAAAGATATTTCTACTAAGCATGAAACAATTAATGGCTTGAATCCTCAATCTAAGATATATTTAAACACAATCTTAAATATAGGACACAGTTTTCATGTTTGTCAATATTTTTTTAATTCACTTATTGATGATCCCCTAATAATAATTAATGAGGAGAAGAAATGAGGGAAATAAATAAGATGATTAGGGTATTTTAGAAAATACATAACATATTTACTAAACTATCTTTTTTAATTCAATCAAATTAGTAAACATATCTCAAATTAAGGACAAGAGGTATTCTTCACACTCTTGAGACAGTCAATTATATGAACAATATGCAAAGAAACCCTCAAGGTAATACCTACTCTAACACCAACAATAAAAGCTTGGAGGTAACATGTCAAAGTTTGATTCATCAAGCTTCTGTTTCTTGCACTAGCAAGTAAATGGCACCTCTCATAGTTTGAAGTTCAACAACAAAAGGAAAAAGGAGAATCAGAGATGAAAAAATGTTGATACAAATTATAAAGAATCAAGCACCTGCTTTGTACTTCCTCCGGTCCTAATTATAAGATCTAGTTAACTTTTTTAGAAAAGTTAAAAAAGCAAAATAAGTTGCTTAATAATATCATATTATATATATATATATTAGTTCATAAGTTAAACAACATGGTTTAAAGAAAAACAATAAATTATAATGCCTTCAAGTAATATAATTTGTTTTTTTAGTATTGTCCAAAAAAATTTAACTAAGTCTTATAATTAAGATTTGAAAGAAAATGAGACAACCATCAAGAATTCGTAAGTGCGAATAGGTCAAGTAGCTACTCAACTGAATACCTTGCCTGACAGAGGATTTCTTAGGGATACTATCCCTAAACCAAAAAGGGAAGGAAATGAAAAATGCAAAGACATACAAAGTGAGGAGCAACTACAAGATATACCTAAGCTAAATGGTGTGAGCGACGGTGTTAGTGATGAGGTTGTCATGTACTCTTTTCAGTCATAAATATAAAATAAATTGATTTTTTGAAAATTTAAGAAAGTTACTTAAATTACTTTAACATATTTATATTTATCGTTTTCCCTTTAAACTATTTTACTTAACTTACAAACTAATATATAATTTAATAACATACAACATATTATATGACTAAATAACTTATTTAGTTTTCTTAATCTCTTTATAAAAGATTAACTATGTTTTATATTTATGATCAAATGGAGCGTTGATCAATGTGAAATAGATAAAGTGATTGTAGCTTTTTTGTAAGGAAAAAAACAAGCTAGCTAAAGAAGAGGCGGTTAAATGGATAATTTGTTATTAAAATAGAGACATATATACTAATCTAACATAGTCAAATTATGGTTATTGTGTAATATATCTTTCCGTTAGCTAAAACAAGAGATTGTGCAAGTTAAATGAGAATATAAAAATTCATTTTATTGTTGTTGTTGTTGTTGTATTTGAATATAAACACTAATCAATTGGTAATTAATTAAGTTTTATGCAATACAATGATAAGAAATAATTCTAGGCTCCTTTAGTCCTCGTCTTGGAAAATAAATAAATAAATAAATTTAGTTTCCATTGAAAGGATAGCTGAGATAATTAACTTCTATTTGCCTCAATACTCATCGGAACGATATTTATATATTGCAGTTAAGCTTAGATGGCCAACATTCACATAAGCCATAGATTGAGTCAAATTGAATGGTCAACTCTTTGAAAAGAAATGCATGGAGACATATGTTTAGTTTAAGTTGGAATTCATAACTTATTGAAGCACACGAAAAGACAGGGTTGGCCTTTATAAATTTAATCATTTCTGATTTTATTGAACAAAGAAATATCTCAGTAACACAATACTTGAAGAGAAACATTTGTTCTCTACAAATTTATTCTACCTTTCTTTTATCTCAGTAACACAATACATGAAGAGAAACAATTTGTTCTCTACAAATTTATTCTACCTTTCTTTTCCCTTTTCGTACATGCTGGTGCAACACACCCAATGCTTCAAGCTACTTCACTTTTCCATTTTTCCATTTTTCTTATTCGTTTTAAGATTCATACAGAGACAATCTGAGATAGTTAAAAAGACTTCTTGGGCAACAAAAGATCACTGATGACTTGAGGCTCAGAGTCCGGTTTGAGGTAACGAGCAAGAAAGTCAGCATATAGATCATAATTGGTGCTGAGAAATGACTGGATTAATAAAAGTAACCGACATACGCTGGCTTTCTGTCTCCAGAAGTAAAGGGGCTCGGTAATATCTCAATACCGAATACCAATACGATTTATTGAAGCAACAAAATAACTATTTTGATATTGAAATGCACAAACAGAAAGTACGTAGGCTGTTAAGGATTTTATAATAAAAACTCTAGCTACAAGTCACAACTCAACAACTCAAGCTTTTGAAGTAAAATGGTTTTAACAAAATATTAAAGCCTCTGTTACTCAGAGGTTGGGAGTTTAATATGTATCACATTATAAATATAACATGAAATGGCACATGATAAAATGAGATACAGAAATGTTTCCAAGCAAATTAATACATGAAAAATGAAACAGCACAAAACTGATTTGTGTTTCAAAACAATCATTTTAGGTCACCAAATAAAGAAAAAAAGTTCATTTTAGAGAAAATGCCGCTCCAGGTCCCAATACTTTAAACATGTTTTGTTTTTTAGTCCCTATAGTTGACTTTTGTAGTTTTCCATCTTTTCTATTCCCCTTGTTTATTGGAAAATACTCGGAAGGAACACAAATTGGCCCACTCGGTGGTAGTTTTGCTGCGACTTTCAATAAGCCTCAAAGCTGTATTGGAGCATTTTGAAAGAAAACAATGCTTTAAAAATATTTCAAAACATATAGGATGAAAAAAGACCAGTGATATGGGTTGTTGGAGTCCAAGATGTGTATTATGAAGTAAAATACACATGATATCAAATATTTATATGATATAGTTATATTCCCCTAATGGCTTGAAATGGTATCTCCGTACTTGATATTCAAAAACCAATTCAAATCTATATATCAAAGTGCAGGACCAGCATTAAATCGTTAGGACAAACTATCAAAATAGTGCCCAATTGAACCAAAAAATGATCAATATGCACAACAAAATTGATTTTCTGTACAGAATTTTTAACATTTTAGACAATAAATTATAAATATGAAGAAACTAACCTCTATTGGCCACATTGGCTCACTAAGTTCACCAACAGTTGCAGAAGGGCTGAAAACAATCTCTGCAACATTCCAGCCAAAGTCTAACCAATTTAAAGCCAAGGCTACAGTAGGTGACCATGGGGGCATAAGGGAAAGACTGGTTGCTTTTGGAACCCTATAATATGCAGGATGATTAATGTCCAATTCCAAGTAACATGAATGTGAAAGAAATAACTGGTGCAGATTTTGAAAGCTGAGATACTCATTCTTGCTCGAGTATTAAATACTGCAACAATTTAGACAGACTGAATTGGCACTAGCTATCTTGTGGTAAGGATGAAGATGAGTTTTAGAGTTGTCAATCATAATAATTGTTTCACCAAAAATCTCCACATGAACAATCTCCATTCCTGAAATGGTGGAATCTGCTATTATCCCTCACAATGATTTCCCTCCCAACAATCTTTGCTATAAATTTGATTGCTGTATGGCAGTCCACACAAACCCGAATATTCTTAATTACACGGATGGTTGTGCCAGCATGAGTGCTAATTATGCCATATGCTATGGCAAGTCTCTCACTGTGGGTATGTAACAAAAATCGTTTTTGATCCTCTTCCACATCATGGAGGACCTGATCAGTGTCGGCAACATAACCTTCTTTCTCCATCTGCTCCAATAACACATTCAATGCCTCATTTATTTTGTCATAATCTGGATGGGATTCATCTCCAGCCATAAAACAATGCAAATTGTTCCTAACCTCAATCCAGCTGCATGCTGGTGTCTTCTTCATTCCCTTAGTCCTCATTATGATTCTTAATTTTGCAGCATCTTTCCATCTATGGGCAGCTGAGTATATGTTTGACATCAAAATATAAGCACCCATGTTTTCAGGATCGATAATTAGTATATTGTCAACAACCTTCTCTGCTAATTCAACATGCTTATGAACTCTACAAGCAGCCAGCAACGTTGACCACACACTTCCTGTTGGGGGTGGTGCTTTCATGCCAGAAATGAAGTCATAGGCTTCCTCCAACTTTCCAGCTCTACCAAGCAAATCTGCAACAGCAGCATAATGCTCCAGACCAGGAGCAATACCAAAATCCCGCGCCATGCAATTAAAATACTTCCATGCTTCATCTACCAATCCAGCATGACAACAGGCTGTTAAAACAGCCACAAATGACACAAAGGTTGGTTCAACTCCATTTGCTAACATCTTCTCAAACAGGCTAACTGCATTGATCGCATGTCCATGTAAAGCACATCCCATAATGATGGCAGTATATGACACAGTGTCATGTGTCTCTATTTTGTCAAATATATGCCTGGCCATCATAACGTTGCCACACTTAGCATACATATCCACCAGAGCACTTGCTATAAATTTGTTATCATCAAACCTTATTCTAATTATATAACCATGGAGTTGCTTTCCCAAACTCAGGGTTGTCAAGTGAGCACAAGCTGGAATAATACTTGAGAAAGAAACGGGCATTGGTATGAAATTTTCCCTCAACATCTGACGGAAAAAGCATAGCCCTTGATCAAACTGACCATTCTGCACGCACCCAGCGATAATAGAGTTCCATGAAATGGCATCTCGCTTAGGTAAGAGGTTAAAGACATGAAGAGAATGCTCTGATTGAGTACATTTGGCATACATATCAATTAAGCTACTTCCAATGAAAACATCCGCATCAAACCCATGTCTGATAGCATAGCTATGAATTTCTTTTCCTTTATTAATATCAGCATGCTCTGCGAAAATTGGAAGAATGCTTGACAATGTGAAGGTATCAGGCTTCAAGTTTGCATAACCCATCTCCCTAACCATGGTTAATGCCTCTTCATACATACCATTTTGTGCATGTCCTACAATAACAGTGTTCCAGGAAACAAGATCATTTATTGGCATCATATTAAAAACCTTTCTGACACTATCTATTCTCAAAGTATCCTTGTCTGCCATCAGAACACTACTTTGATTAGCATGATCCAAAAAATTAAAATTAGCATGACCTTTTACTTGATAATTGATACCAAGGAACTGTCCCTTATAATTTTTATCTAATTTACATGAATGATTATAATTCAAGATCAAACTACCATCAGCTTCTCTCTCTACATTGCCTGCAAAAAATTGCACTCTTCTCTTCCCTTCTAATTCACCAGAAACTATTTCACCATTTGATCCAATGTGCCTAAACAAATAACTCTCATGTTTAGCATTTCCCCTTTTCTCAGTAAATCGGTTAAGCATTGTCTTTGCAGAAAGATCGTTTTTACAAGACTTACCAAAACTTTGAAATTTTGAGTACATATTCATTAGTGCATGACCAGTGTATAAATCAAAATCCAAACCAAGACGGATGATACACCCATGCACTGACTCACCCAACCTCAAGTCCTTCAGCAATACACATGCCTTAAGAACAGATGGAAACACATGTTTATCCGGATCAATTCCCAATGCTCGCATCTCATTAAAGGATGCGAAAAATTGAACAGATAGACCAAGAAAAGAGTAGCATCTAACGATAGATTTCCAAGCTGGAGCTGGAGGAGACAGCATGCCATCAAATACACGAACAGAATCATGTAAATGGTTCAAGGTTGAGTAGATTGAAAGTACAATTGAATTGTCCGAGTGAAGTGTTCCTTTAATCTTGAGAATTTGGCATGAAATTATTTTGCAAGATGTGAGGAAGTGATAGTATTTGGGTTCCTTAGAATAGTTTTTACCAGATTTTGAGATGAATCCATTGCTCTAACAGAATTATAAAGTAAACATGGTGGTGGTTTACTAATGAAATGGTGATTCAAATAAGCAGCAGCATGAAACCAATTTGACTGAAGTTTGAAAACGTGCACAGATGGCTTCAGTTTTCTGCTTGGCCAAGATACTGCAAAATTTTGAGGATGATGTTGATATCAACTTCAAAAGGGCAAGCTCAGGCGATTTGACATCCAGTGACTTATTTGGATGACGAAAGGTGTGCAATGATTATTCACGGACCAGTATTCTTCTAAAATTTGTATTCTACACTCGAGCACAGAAACCACACGCTTAAATTTTAAGCGAGTTCACAGCAATCATTGCAACCAATCACTGATTGATGGGTGTCTGATTCTTGAACTGTTTAAGAACCAAGCTATTTTAAATCAGCAATGCCGTGAGACCAATAAATTTCTAAAATCAGAGGCATAATATTCAATCACAAAAAGACAAACACCAAGAAACGGCAATAAATTGAGATTCTTCTTTCTTGGACCAATATATACATAACAATCTTACACCTAATTATTTGAATGAAGCAGACGAATAAAAACCTGCAGCTCTGGGAGATGTGGTCGGCAATAGAGACAGTAATCGAGGCTTTTCTTCGTCGGCCGCTTCCTCATTCATCTTTCCCGGCGAGACCTCTGTGTGCGCTTCATCTGAGGTGAGATTTGGGAACTCATGAGAAGAAAAAAAAGTTACTTGTTACGAAGTACCACGTGAGAGAGTTCTTTTTTTGTAATAAGTGACAAATAAACCACTAAAGCTGTGCGCGCCTCCAATTGGGCTTCCGAGAGGCGAGATGAGTGAGTGGCGACCATGGTCTAATTGCTCAATCAATGGTCGAGTCCAACAAGAGTTGGTCCAGCCTCCAGACGACCATACCAGTCTGCTCCATTTGTTTCATTCTGACCACTTTTTACTGGATCACAAATCAGGTCGGTTTAGATCCATTGGCAAAAAAAACAAAATGTCGGTTTAGATCGGGCCTGGAATGGGTTGGACCGGACTACCAGACTTTTTCAAAAAAAAAAATTTAAGGCTTTACCCAAAAACCTATAAACTGTGTGTGTGGGTGTTTTTTTTTTTTTAAATGAAGTCAAATGCATATTAATAAAATAATTACAAGAGGCAATAACATGTCAAATAGTTACAGGTCAGCCACAAAAGTGTAGTAGGTCCTTAAAGAAACAAAAATTAATTATACCAAGGTTCCAAGACAAGCTAATTTGCTTATAAATATAATTCAAAAGGAGTTCCTTAATATTTTGAAAACCCATAAATTTAAGCATGTGTTGTGTTCACTAATAAGGATTGAGTTTAGTGGATGAGGCTAATCCCTCGTGTTGAACTAATATTCAAATATCCACTAGAAGATATATTCATATTTAGTGACTGATATTGCCTTTAATAGGAAGATACACATGCTTAGCTAAAAAAAAAAACTTGTGTTGTCTTCCTTATTTGATGATACATATGGTTGGGGCAAAACAACAACTACTACTGCTTGTGTGTTGTGTTGTCTGCCTTTAAGTCATGAGACCACTTACCACCTCTATTGTTGGCTGCTAGTAAACTTTTAAACGCCCAATTAATATATTTAACATAGATATATGATAAATTGATATAAACTATTTTTTATTAGCCGAGCCTTTCATAAAATTTATATGTGTGTGGGGGTATGCCCATCCCAACCCAATTTAGAAGTCTTTTCGATCTACTTATAATATCACTGTTTTTAATTTATTTTGATTAAACATTAATAA
>JBAGKO010000001.1:6451673-6462132 GCA_037177275.1 Acacia concinna | reverse complement strand
TGAGTAAATTTGAAACATTTTTTTTTTGAAAAAAATTAATAACTTAACCACTCATTATTAGCTTGTATATTAAAGACTATGAAGAGTACATTTTTAGTAGTGATTCTTTAATTAGTATGACTGGGATATGGAGAAGTATATATATGATTTTCAGGACGATTCATACTAGCAGCTGTAATTAATATGCTAGTTTGATATGCTAAACATGGGAAAATTTGCTTCCTTTGTTCTCATTCTCTTCCTTCACTGCCTCATGGCTTTGTTTAATTGGGCACATAGACAGACGTGGCCTAAATAACCTTTTTATCAGTTTAATCCATTAGGGTAAATTAACCTAAAAGTCCTCATTATTTCACCTCATTTTTCATAAGATCCTAAGTTCTTATGCCCAAAATCAGTTAGTTTTGACTGATGCGGATGCTGCCTAAATTGCATGTAAGTTAAAACACGAATTCAAAATAAAAAGGGCTTTTCAAAATAAAATGAAAAAATAAAAAATATTTACTATGAACATATTGAAAATATATATATAAATATATATATATATATATGCACACAATCTTCTTCTTGAATTTCTATATATTAGAATCCAATTGGTTTTTGATTTGATTGGCATCCATGTGATAGAATTAATTTCGCCGTAGGATGTGTTGGTGGGTGTGAGCCACATCATTAAATTACTGAATGTGACAATTTTGTTATATAGTGTTTGGATTACAATTATATTACATTTATATTTGGTGACATATAATATGTTACTTTCTTCTATCCGCAAAGTTAAGTTAGTTTGGAGGTTGAATGAGGTACAAAATATAACATCCCAAACCATTTTATACCCATATTTATATTTCCCCAAAACTAATTTACCTAACTTATAAATTAATATACAACCTAATACTAAACATGGATATTTTAGGAAGTGAAATCGTATTTATTATAATTAACGACTTTTATTTTATTTTTTAATCTGTCCAACTTAGTTATCTCTTAAACAATTGCTCCAACATAACTGGAGAATGGAATCGAAGATTCCATGGCAAAGTGAGCTTTGGACAGTGACGCAGGACAGCAAATTTTTGGGTTCTGAGGCTATGATATAGTAATGAACCCAAAATTAGCCAATATCTTATTATAGAAAGGAGGGAGTGCTGATGAACAATATAATAATTAACTTTAATTTTTACTGAAAACTCCCTTAAATGAAAATATATACTTTCTCAGAAAATAGGGCATACTTAAAAAAAATTTCTGATACTTTGTTCGGAAAATAAATCTTCTTTAATACAATGATAACTATTTTCTTGTGATGTTTTAAATTTATCGAAATATGATAAGAGTATAGTTTAAACAAAAAAACATAGAATAACCTGATTTAAAATAAAGGAAAATTATAGTAACTTTCATATTAACCCTTTTCAGTTTTATATGAGTTTAATCCAGGTTTTTTTAACAACTGAATTTCACTACTACATAGCATGTTAGGTTTCATTTAATTATATGTTCATCAATAAATATTAGAATACCTTACCAAACAAATGGAAAAACAAAAGGAAGAAATAGAGGTACTCAACGTTAAAGAGTCACTTGTTAATATTAATTTTTAGTTTAATTTAAGTTTGTTTCATAATTACCCTTCACCCTTAATAATTGTGTACATCAAATTAGGTGAAAGTGTAATAATCGATACTTAATCGGGTTTTGGAACCAAATCCTCGTAGAAACGATACTTTACTTATTACTTTATTACTTGGCGTGACCCGTGCACTTGCGGTGCGAACACTTAACATTAATATTTTCAATCGGGAACTTTTTCCCAAATTTTCCATTTTTGAGATTTTTCAGTTTGGTTTGAAAGGGATGTGTGAGACGTCTTGCTAAAAAGGTTGAAACTTCTTCCATCATATCTTATGTCATTTTGAGTCATTTATACTCACATGTTTTGTACAAAATGATTTTTTTAATGAGTATAATTTAGATGTGGAGAAGTATAAATGTGTATTCCAGGATGCTCCATACTTACAACAATAATTGATTTGCCAGTCTGATATGTTGAACATGGGAAAACTTGCTTCCTGTCTTTTCATTCTCTTCCTTTGCTACTTTATGACCACCCTAGCATGGAGCACTATGGATTCCACCATCGACAAATCTGCACTTCTCGCTTTTAAATCATCTGTTATGGTGGATCCCTACAATCTCTTGGCTAATTGGTATGTCTCTTCTTCTCCATGTGATTGGGTTGGTGTTGGATGCAATACTAGCAGTGGAAGGGTTCGTTCCTTGTATCTTAATGACGCAAGTCTCAAAGGAATCATATCTCCACAGCTAGGAAATCTCTCATTTCTTGTTGAACTTGATCTGAGTAGCAACAACTTCCATGGTCAGATACCAAAAGAGTTGGTGCAATTGCGTAGATTGAAACGACTCAACTTGAGCTACAATGACTTTCATGGACAAGTTCCAACATGGATAGGAGATTTATCTATGCTTGAGCATATGGGTCTTCGAAATAATAGTCTTAATGGATTTATTCCAATATCTCTACTCAATCTGTCAAAGTTGGAGGTATTGGATTGGAATGCTAACACCATTGAAGGGACCATTCCAGTTGAGATAGGAAGTCTAAAGCACTTGAAGATCTTACGACTTGCAGCAAACAAGCTTTCCGGAGCTATTCCACAAATAATTTCAAACTTATCTTCACTTAAATTATTAAGCTTATCTTATAGCACTTTATCAGGTATGTCATGGATGATTTGTAGCGTCTATATTTGTTGTGTTTTTATGTCTCATTATTGGTTTCTTTGTTTTTTCTATGTCAGTATTTTCTTTTGGGTGGTGTCATTCTTAAACATTAAAAAACAAAATAAACGAATGATCCAACTTTCTCAAAATAAAACACGCCATGGGAAGAAGAATTTGGTCTTCACTTGAAACGTAAACTTTGACGGGTACGTTTTTCGAGAAATATTAGCTGCTCTAGTCTAAATTGTTTTTCAATATTGGTGTGCATTTCTTAATTTTTTTGAGAATTTTTCTGTTATTGTTTTAAGAATAAAACAATCCATCATCCAATTTTTGAAATGGTTAGTAAAGTCATAACATGGGAAAAAAGAATTATGGTACAAAGTTCAACGGATCTAAAATGTTTATCGTTAGTCTTTGAAAATAAATATTTATTATTTCGTTATTAAAAGTTTTTGAAGGTTTTTCTTTTCTAAATTAGTAAGCATTTTTGTATGCACCTCAAAATAAGTAGTCCTTACAAGTTACAAGCAACAAATAATCTTTGGGACATTTAATTTTGATTTGGATAATCTGAATTATATTTTAATATATTGTTTACTACTAATTTTTATTTTTTTAGTTACAAAATAATTTTCTGGGAGTCTCCTACAAATATGCGTTTTGAAAGAAATAATAAAAAAGGGCACCAATTCTCCCTTTTTTCAACTGTAACACAGTTAATTGAAGAATTAAACTCATACTCTTACTTCTTGTATGAGATGAATACCACTTAAATGGCATACAGAAATTTGTCAGAATTAATTAATCCACTTAATTCAAAAAGATAACAAGAATAATTCTAAAATTAATATAAACTACAAGATAAAAACTAAATTAATGAGGCATAAAACATAGTGTGATAGGCCTTGTGGAAGAGCACAATACATTCTCCAACATTAAATTCATCCAAATTTATTATCAAAACACACATCCAAATCGTTTTTTTTTTTTACCAGTGCACATCCAAATTGTTTATTCTATCGTTACTAGCCAAGTCAAATTGAAAGGGTCATTCCTTTTTAAAAATAACTGTAGTAGTGTTTTGCTTTGTTGTTTATAATATATTTATGTTGTTTCTCATAAATGTGCAAGTCGTACTATATGTATTTATAAACATGAAACTTGTCTCATGTACATAACGCTACCTTTATCAATTGCACCAATAATCTTATTTGGCATATACATTTTGATCTTGAATTGTCCCTATATTAGCTAGTAATAGATTTAATTTATGAAAATAATTATATTTCTTAACATTGTCAGCTTAACTTTCTAACGATATATCTTATGCTTAATTATATCTTTCCTTTATTTTTTTCAATAAAAAGCTGGCATAAAATGTAACAATTGATTGATAAATGTCATATTGTAGACAACAATACAAAAAAAACATATACTTAAGAAAATTCTTCCATATGTATGTATGTCCAAATCCTTGTCACTTTTCTCTCTTTCACAGTTTTAGTATTTAAATTAAAATAATTATTTATTATGTCTTTCATCATTCATACAGTAAAATGATAATTATTTATAATAATTATTTCAACAATGAACTTTATCATTTTCTTATGGCAACTAATTACTCATGGATATACTTTTTGCTCATGCATGCTTTTAAAGTTGATGCTATTGACATATTGTTTTTCATTTAATATTTGAAGGAGCCATTCCAAATCAAATTGGTGATCTTCCACAGCTACGGAATATATATCTTTCCAATAATCAACTTTCGAGTTTTATACCAGCCTCTATATTTAATAGTTCAGTGCTACAGTGCATTGAACTAAACAACAATAATTTATCTGGGAGCCTCCCAAAAAATTTGTGTTTTGGACTTCCAAATCTTAAAAGATTCTATGTCTATGAAAATGATTTGTCTGGTGAGATACCCTCCATTTGGCATCAATGCAAGGAATTGGTAGATTTAGGATTGGGCGATAACATGTTCAACCCAGGAACCATTCCAAGTGACATTGGAAATTTGACAAACCTCCAAAGGCTACATCCTGGCAACATCAATTTACAAGGTCAGAATCATTCCCAAACATGCAATTTCGATCTTGTCTTCGTTTGAGTTATTAAGTTTGTCTTATAATAATTTGTCAAGTACGTATCTTGGATGATTTGTAGTGTCTATATGATGGGTTCTGATATTTCTCTCTTGGTTTCCATCGTTATTTTTTTCCAGTATTTTTTTTTGGATGGCATCTTTCTTATCATTTTCTTATTTCTTTTTTTTTTAAGGCGAATCATCTAGCTACTATTTCTATGAATCACACATCCGATAAAAAACGCCAAAAAAATTATAGTTTTGTTTAAACATTTAAAGTATATTATAATTTTTTCAAAATGAGTCAGAAGATTATTGTCTTGAAGTACATTGATTATATAGATGTACGTGTGAGATAAAAAAATTGTTAATAACGCATATACTCCGTTCAACAGCTACCTACATACCATATATCACTTGAGTTGTTAAGTTTGTTAGGTTTTGATGTTTCTTCCTCGGTTTCCATGTTTTGTCTATTATTAACAATGACATAAAAATTGTAACTGACATGCTCGTTGTTTTCAAAATTGATCTATCACGACTGACACTGGATATCATCCTCTCTTTATTTCCTCAACTGGGCTCCAAGAACAGAAAGAAACTGGATATCATAATTTTATATATTACGAATGTCTATGAATAAATAAATAAATAAGAAAATGATCAAGACATGATTGAGTTATCCGTTCAAAAATTTAATAGCAAGGTCAAGAACGGTTTTATTAAATAGTAATAATATAAAATTTAAAAAAAAACCAGAGAGAGAACTAATGGGTGTAATAATTTGGAGTTGGCATGTGTGGGGGAGGCATTTATGGATAAAATAAGATATGTAAAGGAGAATAAATCAATAATTTTATTTATTAATAATATGAAAAATGAAACGAAGAAATAAAGGAAGAGGCATTCATTGAGGGGACAAGGACGCCTGCCCAATGCGTATCCATAATGCAGAAGGAATGCAAGTGCCGGACGTACTTCCCCGCTCTCTGCTCTTCCTCTTATTATTTTAATCTTAAATACCCCTAAAAACACAGATCACGAAGATTTCTTGTTAAAGCAAAACACATTATTCAAGCCTCAATTAGCTGTGGAATATAGAGAGATTAATCTCCAAATGAATATCAATAAAGCATTATGAAATAAAACACACTTCTTATTTTTCTTATATCATTTCATTTTTAGATGTCTTTCATTCATTTAGATGTTAATTGTTGAAGTGAAGGGAAAAAAAAATAGTCCTTAAGAAGAGTATATCTAGGAAGAAAAAATTTAAATGGTAGACTACCAATGTCAATTGGTAATAAAACAATGCTGGAATCATCATATATCTCTGTTACAATTTTAAACAACTCCTGCAATGGCATGATCAACTTTGACACTTTTAAAAAGATTCAATTTATTATTTGGAAAACTGTTCAATATATAATTCATTTATTATTTTCATTCCTTGAATGAAATTTTTTTTTTTAGGATATCTTTATTTTCTAACAGAATCAGTAGTAACTAAAATCACGGTATTTTCATTCATGCATACTACGCATGCACCAAATTCACAAAATATGTCAACTGATGAGATCATAAAACAATTTAAAATACACTTATTTTTTTTACTATTTCACTTTTAGATGGCTTTCATTTATATTATTATTTCATTTTGAGATGTATTTCAAAACCCCGTTACTTTTCTCTCTTTCACAGTTTTAGTATTTAAATTAAAATAATTGTTTGCTATGCCTTTCAACTTTCATACAGTGAAATGATACTTATTTATAATAATGATCTCAACAATGAATTTTTATCATTTTCTTAGGACAACTAATTACTCATGAATATACTTATTGTGCATTAATACTGTAAAAGTTAATGTTATTGACATATGTTTGTCATTTAATATTTGAATGAGCCAGTCCGAAACAGGTATGTATCTTGGATGATTTGTAGTGTCTATAATTTGTTGGGTTTTGATGTTTCTCTCTTGGTTTCCATCTTTATTCTACTTCAGTATTTTTTTTTTGGATGACATATTTCTTATCATTTCAATGTAGCACATATCCAATAGAAACACCCCACAGGAATAACAATTTTGTCTATGGTTATTAATTAGTCTAACCAAGTTGGGAGGCTCATGGATTTTTAATTTGTAAAGAATTATAGTTTTATTTTAACATTTAAAGTATATTATAGTTTTCTCAAAATAAGTCAGAAGATTATTGTCTCAAAGTTCATTGATTATATAAATGTACGTATGACATAAAAAATTGTTCTAATATATATACTCCTTGTGTTCAACATTTTAAGGAACTATACCATCTTCATTATTTAATAAGTCAGAACTGCAACTATTGGAACTCGGCCAAAATCAATTACATGGTATTCTCCCGTCCACTATGTGTTTGGGGCTCCCAAAGCTTGAAAGATTTTTGGCGCATGATAACCACTTGTCTGGTGATATGCCATCTACGTGGCATCACTGCAAAGAACTAAAAGAGTTAGCATTAAATGATAACATATTCAACAGAGGATACATACCAAGTGACATTGGAAATTTAACCAATCTTCAAATCTTACATCTTCACCGCAACAACTTGGAAGGTATGAGTTCTAATTATACAACATTGACATGTTATTTGTTTGCGTTTAATTATATGTCGATTCCAAATATTGTCATAACTCTTGTAATGGTATGACCAATTTTTATGCTTTTAAAATATTCCATTTATTATTTGTAAAACTGTTCAGTATATAATCCATTTACTATATTCATTGTTTAAATGAAACTAAATTTTTTAGCACATATATATCTTCTAACATGATCAGTTTTCCATAATAGTAGTAACTAAAATCTTGGTATTAGTTGGCAAAATTATGCACGCTTTCGTATATCAGTTATTTGCATCTGCGTGCTTGTGTTTATAACTTTATCATATGTTAAGCATTTGCCAACTTTATATTTGGGTCAGAACTCTTTTTTTGGAATTCTCAAAATTGTCATTCCATTCCATGAGTTGTATCACGCACTTGTAATTTTTATCACATGTTTAGTACTATCAGTCAGACATGAGAATATACGGCTCGAAATTATTGTAGGCTTTGAAATTTGAGAGAAATAAGGAGAAAAACATCTTTATTCAATATAAAAGAATAAAATTGATTTTTTTCCCCAATGCCTAACTTTATGGTGGCTAGACTATTTGTAGGCTCAAATTACACTAAAATAATCAAGTAATCTCTAAAATCTACTGGATCCTGTCAATAGTAATATGGACCCTTTTTTGATAAAATATCTCATAAAATATTCAAACTGAACAAGTTAAATAAACTTTTTCCTAACATACATTCGCTCAATAATAAACTAATCGTAATTGAGATATTTATAAAAAATGTATTTATTATTTTTAACAGAAAATAAACTAACAACTCTTAAAAGCATGCTAGTAAACATGAATTGCAAAATATTTATTCGTAGCTTTATGAAGTGTTCTCTAAAGATCATATTTTATGGAATTCTTGCCCAAAAAGTAGTAAAAGTAGTTAAAGACTGACACATAAAAAAGTAATGATAAAGATACTTACGCAGACCCTCATGTAACTATTAGGAGGTAACTAATTTCATACATGGCTGAAATTAGTTCCCTCACATTCCTGTATTTAGGTGTGGAATTACTGGCATAGAAAAAAAAATTAAAAAGACTTGAAATTAATAAAATATTAGGAGTTTTCTCGTAATATAGGGAAGTGAATTCAAATTTTTGAAAAGTGCGTTTGTTCTTCACACTTGTACAAAACATATTAACTGTGTTGTCAATTTTCACTACTTTATAAAAATGCTATCATGTATACATCTTTTTTTTTCTTTTTTGTTACGTTAATAGCCTAACAATTAGTGTTTTGTTTTAGGTGTTATACCAAGGATTTCGGATATAATAATTTAAATGGACCCATTCCTTCGCTTATATTCAACATTACGGCATTGAGACATGTCTCCCTTACAAATAAGTTTTTCTCTAATGCATCTCAAATGACCTATTTATTGGACAAACTCCAAACAGCATCTCAAATGCTTCTAATATCACTACGATAGATTATATAAATGTACATGTGAGATAACAAAATTGTTACCAACGTATATACTCCTTGTGTTCAACAGCTAGCTACACACAATATATCACTTGAGTTGTTAAGTTTGTTACATGCCTTTCATTCATTTAGATGTTAATTCTTGAAGTGAAGAAAAAAAATAGTGTTTAAAAAGAGTATATTTAGGAAGAAACAATTTAAATGGTATTACTACTAAAGTCAATTGGTAATCAGACAGTGCTGGAATCACCATATCTCTATCACAATTTTGACACTTTTAAAAAGATTCAATTTATTATTTGAAAAACTGTTCAGTATATAATCCATTTATTATTAATAAAAATAATTTTTTTACCATATCTTGATTATCTAACATAATTAGTTTTTCATAATCAGTAGTAACTAAAATCATGTCATAAACTATTTATCTTTTTCAGGTGAAATTCCTCAATCTATTTTCAACATACCTTCTTTGATAGTGGTTGACCTTTACAGCAACCATTTTAATGGTAATTTGCCAGAAGAGATGTGCCATCAACTCCCTCTCCTTGAAGTCTTTGACGTTGTTAATAATCAATTAGAGGGAAATATTCCAAAATCAATGGGTAACTGCACATCTTTGCTTTGCTTATATTTGGGTAATAACTCATTTTCAGGTATGCCATAAAATTACCTTTCCATATGGATTGTATGTGCCTGCTTATAACTTTTATCACATGTTTAGTACTTTCATTTAGACATGCGAATATACAACACAAAATTATTATAGGCTTTGAAATTTAATATCATGTTTTCAAACACACACACTATAATTCCAATTGATAAGATCCAGATAGTTTGAGAGAAATCAGGAGAAAGAAGTCTTTATTCAATATAAAAGAATAAAATTGATATGTTTTCTTTTTTCAATGACTAACTTTAGGTGGCTAGACTATTTGAATACTCAAATTACATGAAAATAATCAAATAATCTCCAAAATCCACTGGATCCCATCAACAATAATAACATGGATCTTTTTTTTTTAGTAAATTCTCTCATAAAATATTCAAACTAAACAAATCAAATAAACTTGATCCTAACAAACATTGACTCAATAATAAACTAATCAGTTGATAAAATAATAATAATAATAATAATAATAATAATAATAATAATAATAATAAAAAACTAATCCTAATTGAGATATTTATAAACAATGTATTCATTATTCTTAACAGAAAATTAACTAAACACTCTTAAAAGCATGCTAATAAACATGAATTGCAAAATATTTATTTCTTGTTTTATTAAATGTTCTCTAAAGATCAAATTTTCTGGCATCGTTGCCCAAAAAGTAGTTAAAGACTGATACATGAAAAAGGAATGATAACGATATTTACGCAGACCCTCGTATAATTACTTGGAGGTAACTAATTTCATAATGGCTGAAACTATTTCTCTCACATTCATGTGTTTACGTGTGGAATTACTAGCATAGAAATTTTTTGAAAAAAGATTGAAATTAATAAAATATTAAGATTTTTCTTGTAATATAGAGAAGT
>JBAGKO010000001.1:6439201-6451573 GCA_037177275.1 Acacia concinna | reverse complement strand
GGTTTTTTTATAAAGGAGTTTCAATAACGTAAAGAAAAAAAACTAATATCATACAAGTAATAATTATATGATTAATAACATTTGATTTTCTTTTTGACAAAAAAATTAGATCAACTGCCTTCAAAAATAATTTTTTTTATTCATAATATTTAAATAAAAATTTTAATTGATATTTGGTTATAATTGTTTTAGCTCAAATAATTTTTTTTATAATTCTTCCCCCAACACAAAAATTCTTTTGATTTAAATGAATGATATTCCATTTATATATATATATATAAATTTATATATATATATATATAAACACACTTATTAAAAAAAAGAGTTAAGAGCAATTAAACTTTTTCAAGTGGATAAAGGAGACTTTGATAGTGCATTAAAGTCATTTTATCTATATTTTAAAATTCTAAATTGGGTCAATTGCTTAATTAAGGATTTTATAAGTTTAACAACCCGATTTAGAATTTTTATATTTTAAGCAGCCTTATGTAGAATTTTCCCTTAGATAAAACCCATAAGCTAAGAATTGATGAGATTATTAGAGTTAACTCATAAAAATAAATATATTTTTTGTCTCAAATATTGTTTTTAATATGCCCTATTAAATATATAAAATGACTTGCTATAATTGTTGTCTTCATCCTTAAAGATTTGAAAATGAAGTGTATATTAAATATAAAATGGGGGCCTACTCAAAAGCAAGTCTAGCACGCCAACCTTTTACCTACAAATTGGGGTACCAGATACAAAAAAATTCAATCCAAGAAGAGTCTAAGAGACTTTTGATATGCAGTGTGATGATAGAGATGCTTCCGGTCCTCTTTAACTGATGTTATTTGATTTTTCTAACTTTGAATATCAATTATAACAAGGCTAAAATGGGGGAAAAGTCATTAAAGAGGCTATTGGTTACTTATATTTGGGGACCAAAAATTGCTTCTAGATGAGTAAATTTGGAAGATTTCTTTTTTTTTTTCAAAAAAAAAAATATTAATAACTTAACCACTTCTTATTAGCTTGTATAATAAAGACTATGACGAGTACGTTTTTAGTAGTGATTCTTTAATTAGTATGATTTGGATATGGAGAAGTATAAATGTGTATTTCAGGAGCATCCATACTAGCAGCTGTAATTAATTTGTACTCTGATATGCTTAACATGGGAAACTTTGCTTCCTTTGTTTTCAATCTCTTCCTTCACTGCCTCATGGCTCTGTTTGCCATGACAATTGTCTCTGTTTCATTTTATTAGATAAATTATACACTTTGAAGAGTACTAACCAATTCTCAAAACCAATTTCCATGTGATCCATTTTATTCAAAAAATTCAAAAATGTTATTCTAAATCATTTTAGTTTCATTGCAATTTAGTTGTTAAATCTTAAGTCATTTTTAATTGTTTCATGTCAATCATCACATTTAGTTGTTAGATAATTAATAAAAAACTCATCAAAAGACGATATATTGCAATCTTTAATTTAATTTTGAAGAGATCACTAAGACATATACTAGCAAATCCCATCTTCACTGCTAGTTGAGATTCAAGGTTTGATGAGCCCGAAGCCAAAAGGAGAGAGCTCAAGTAGTCAAGCAGCAAAATAAATATTGGGTTAATATCCACTTTTTTTCAATTTTAAATAACAAAAAAACGCAATTTTACAGACTTAAAAATAAGAAAACATAAAAAAAGTCATTCTAGATTTTTTATTTTTTAAGAAATGATTCCCTTTTTTTTCATATAAAACACTTCATTAAAAACTAATTGTCAAACACACTATTTTTTTTTAAAAAAACAAAATTAAATTGTCGGAAAATAGGAAATTAAACAATAAGGACTATATGTTTTCTTTAAATTTGGGAGATAAGATAAAATATTTTTAAAATATATCATAAAAACATATACAATATCCCCAACAAAGTATTTTTTTTTTCTAGCTAGTTGCATTATTTGTTAACGTAAGTTTATCCATCAAAAGGGGCCTATTCACAAGTAGAGTCCAAACTGGAGTGTCAGATATAAAACATTCAATCTCAGCAGAGTCTGAAAAGACTTTTGATATGTCTCCTTCTGCGGCGTCAAGTTTATGGCCTACAAAACTTGGCCATAAACAGAAAAATTGCAGTGTGATGAAGAAGAAATGTGGTCCTCGATCTAAGACATTATGCAACACGCAATTTTTCATGGTCTTCATTATCATTCAACTTCTTTTTTCAGATCATAAGTTTACAAGTCTTCTAGCTTACAAGAATAATCAAGCCTGCCAAACTTTACCAAATGCTTGTGCTTCCAAATTATCTTCATAAGGAACAAATCATCCCCACAAGCTTCTAATTAACGTACTTTTGGGGTTATTCAAAAGCCTACTGTACTTGACCAAAAAATGAAATAAAGCAGTGATATAATGTGGTCCTCAAAGTGGTGACAAAGAAATTAACTAAGGACCACACATCGTTTGTGTCATTTACCTGTCATTATATTTCTAGTCATTATTCAAATAACTGCATTACTCAATTTTTTCTTCGAGACTTCCCCGGGAAAAAAAATTATTGATAAGAATGACTTGAATCAAAATATGGTATTTTGTTTATTGGGTACAATAATATGTTAATTCTATTTAATTATTTTATAATTTTAATTTCAAAGTTTCCCTAAAATTATAATTTTTTCATGTTCGTCTCCGTCTTTTCAATTTTAAATATGTTTTTCGATAAATCATCTAATCAAGTTTCAGTTTCTCAAATTGACTTTATTTTTATAAAAGATAATTTAAATGTAACTTACATGGCATTAACTGACTTTTATCATTATTTAAATTTCCAACAGCTAGATGAAATAAAAGTTACTTTTACCTTCTCTAAACTAAACATACTCGAATTAATCAACAATAGATGAGTCACAGTCAACGCGTTTTTTCCATGATAATTTTCTCTATTTCAATGTATAAGGTGGGCTAAATTAAATAATTATGCATAGCAAATTGAGAGTTTCTGTAGTAGGGAAAACTTGAAAAAATAAGTTAATTGAAAGTTTCCTTAATATGCTTGATAAATGTTAGAAGTTTCTTGCATGGTGGACTGAAAAGAGTATTGTTTAATTTGCATTAAACTTATACAATTATACCTTATTTTATATAATAATAATAATACTATATAATGGTCGCTAATCAATATTGCAGACGTTAAACAACTTTGTATAAACTATAATTTTTTAAAAGTGGAGACATGTTGATTGAAACAATCATATATCTATATATATAATGAGAATGAGGGAAAAGACAAAGATTAAATTCCTCCATCAGCTTAGCAGAATTTAGTACTACAGGGCTGTTGATAGTATGCCTTATGTATAACATTTCTTTGCTCTCCTCCTTCTTCTTCTAATGGAAATATTTTTTTCCATCTTGTTGACATATTAAACCGTATAACCGTGAGAATAATATTAGCCACTATTTATTGGCGATATAAAATTCTTGTTGACATATTCTTAGGGATTCTTCACGGGAAGGGGAGTGGAAGCTACGGGGCCCACCCGACGTTACTATTTTGGGGGAATTGGGAATAATCCCTCCTAAAAAAATTTGTTTATCAGTAATGCCTCAATCAGAGCATTGGTACTTTGTGTGCACAGGATTTAAAGAGCACCAGTACCCTGTGTGTTTATGAATTTATCAGGTCCATCTTAACATTAACATTTTCAATTGGGAACTTTTTCCCAAATTTCCCATTTTTGAGATTTTTCATTTTGGTTCTTTTGGTTTGAAAGGGACATGTGAGACGTCTTGCTAAAAAGGTTAAAACTTCTTCCGTCATATCTTATCTTATTTTGAGTCATTTATAATCACATGTTTTGTACAAAATGATTTTTTTAATCAGCATAATTCAGATGTAGAGAACTATAAATGTGTATTCCAGGATGCTTCATACTTACAGCAACAATTGATTTGCCAATCTGATATGCTGAACATGGGAAAACTTGCTTCCTTTCCTTTCACTATCTTCCTTTGCTACTTTATGACCTCCCTAGCATGGAGCGCTATGGACTCCACCATCGACAAATCTGCACTTCTCGCTTTTAAATCATCTATTGTGGCAGATCCATACAATCACTTGGATAACTGGTCAGCCTCATCTTCTCCATGTGATTGGGTTGGTGTTGGATGCAATACTCGCCATGGAAGGGTCCATTCCTTGTATCTCAATGGCGCGGGTCTTAAAGGAATCATATCCCCACAACTAGGAAATCTCTCATTTCTTGTTGAACTTGATCTGAGTAGTAATAACTTTCATGGTCAGATACCAAAAGAGTTGGTACAATTGCGTAGATTGAAACAACTCAACTTGAGCTACAATGACCTTCATGGACAAGTTCCAACATGGATAGGAGATTTATCTATGCTTGAGCATTTGGGACTTTGAAATAACAGTCTTAATGGAGTTATCCCAATATCTTTGCTCAATCTCTCCAAGTTGGAGATCTTGGATTGGAATTATAACTTAGTTGAAGGGCCCATTCCACTTGAGATAGGAAGTCTAAAGCACTTGAAGATTTTACAACTTGCAGCAAACAAGCTTTTTGGAGCTATTCCACAAACAATTTCCAACTTATCTTCACTTGAATTATTAGGCTTGTCTTATAACACTTTGTCAGGTATGTCATGGATGATTTGTAGCGTCTATATTTGTTGAGTTTTGATTTTTTATTCTTGGTTTATTTGTTTTGTCTATTCCAATATTTTCTTTTGGGTGGCGTCATTCTTAAAAAAAAAAAAAGACGAATCATCCAACTTTCTCAAATGAATCACAAAAACACGCCATGGGAAGAATAATTTGGTCTATGGATATTTAACAAACAATTTCGAACTTTGGTGGGTATGTTTTTTTTTCCTGATAAGTTTGACGAGGATGCTTTTGTGAAATATGAGTTAATCTAAATTGTATTTTTTTTCAATTTTTTATTATTCATGCGCATTTCTTAATATTTTTCAAAATTTTTCTGTTATTATTTTAAGAAGATCCATCATCCAATTTTTGAAATGGCTAGTAAAGTCATAACATGGGGGAAAAAAAAGAATTATGGTACAAAGTTCAAACGTATCTAAAATATTCATCAATTGCCTTTGAAAATAAGTATTTATTATTTTGTTGCTAAAAAGTGTTTGAATGTTTTTCTTTTCTAAATAAGTAATTAAGCGCTTCTTTTATACACCTCAAAATAATTAGTTCTTAAAAGTGACAAGCAACATATCTTTGGGACATTTAATTTTGATTTGGATAATTATCTGAATTATATATTAATTTATTATTTACAATTAATTTTATTTTTTTAAAAATATGCGTTTGGAAATAAATGATAAAAAGAAACGGAGCCAGTAATTAAAAAAAAAAAACGGAACCAATTCTCCTAGTTTTTTTCCTTTAACATAGTTAACTGAAGAAACTCAAACTCTTCTTGGATGAAATGAATACAACTTACATGACATATACAAGTTTGTCAGAATTAATTAATCCACTTAATTCAAAAGGACAACAAGAATTAACCTAAACAAATCTAAACTACAAGATAAAAACTAAATTGAGGCATAAAACAGTGTGCTAATTGGATGGCACTGAATACTGTCTTTTCAGTGAATTTTGTTTTGTAGCTTATTTTGACTCAGTCTTGTATTAAAAAAAAAACAAAAAACAAAAACATAGTGTGATAGGACATGTGGAATAGTGCAATACATTGTCCAACATTATATTCATCCAAATTTCTTACCGGAACACACATTTTAATTATCTTTTTGCCAACTAAATTATTTATTCTATACTTATTGGCCAAGTCAAATTTAAAGGGTCATTCTTTTCAAAAATAAGTGTAGTAGTGATGTTCTTTATTATTTATAATATATTTGTGTTCGAAGGCAAAAGAAGAATATATTTCCGTTGTTTCTCATAAATGTGCAAGTCTTACAATAAGCATTTATAAAAATGTAACTTGTATCATGAAGATAACTTTAGCTTTATCAATTGCACCAATAATCTTATTTGGTGTATGGATATTGATCTTGAATTGTCCCCATATTGGACTTTATTTATCTAGTAATATAATTTAATTTATGAAAACAATTATATTTCTTAACGCTGTCAGCTTAACTTTCTAACGATATAACACGCTTAAGCTTACCTTTTCTTGATGTTTTTAATAAAATGCCGACATAAAAAGTAACACTAGATGACTAAATTGGGAAATTTCATATTGTCGACATCAATACAAAAATACATATTTAAGAAAATTCTTCCATGTGTACAAAGCTGGGGCCCACCCCAAACAAGGGAAAAAATCCTGGAAAAGGCTCAAATTCTTAATTTCTCTTTCTTTTATATTTTCAGTATTTACATTAAATTAATTATTGATTATCTCTTTCAATACTTATGTGGTGAAATAATAATCTTTGCTATATACACTAATTATTGCAACAATGAACTTGATCATTTTGTTATGACACCTTGTGACTTTTCATTTTAATTTCAAGTTGATGTTATTTACATATTGTTTGTTATTTAATACTTGAAGGAGACATTATTCCAAATAACATTGGTGTTCTTTAACAGCTACATACAATATATCTTGAAAATAATCAGCTTGAAAGCACAATACCGACATGTATATTTAATTGTTCAGTGACATTGGTACATTTACGATTGGGTGATAACATATTCAACCCAGGAAGCATTCCATGTGACGTTGGAAATTTGACAGACATCTTCACTTCAGCTTATAATTTTGTCTTATAATAATGTGTTGGGTTTTGATGTTTCTCTATTGGTTTCCATGTGTAGTCTATTCCAGTATTATTAACCGTATGACATAAAAATTATTACTGACGTGCTCCTTGTTTTCAATATTTCAAGGAACCATTCCAAAGGAAATTGGTGATTTAGCACAACTGAAGATATTGGATCTTGGAGTTAATTCGATCTCAGGTTATATACCATCTTCATTATTTGACACAACGTTATTATGTTATTTGTTTGTGTTTAATTATATGTTGATTGCAAAATTCTGTTTTCCTGTTTATAGGTCATTAATTTGTAATACAAATTAGAAATTCTATTTGGATAGACAATTATATTCCTTTGGGTTACACTTGAAAACACGGATCATGATGATTTCTTGTTAAAGCACAGCACATTAGTCAAGCGTCAATTAGCTGTCGTTTATGGAGACTTTATTCTGGAAATGGATAGCTATAAAACAATATAAAATAAAATACACTTATTTTTTTATTATTTCATTTTTAGATGTCTTTCATGTATATTATTATTTCAATTTTGATATGTATTTCAAAACCTTGTTACTTTTCTCTCTTTCACATTATTAGTTGCCATGTCTTTCAGCATTCATATAGTGAAATGATAATTATTTATAATAAATAATTATTTCAACAATGAATTTTATCATTTTCTTAGGACAACTAATTACTAATGAATATACTTATTGTTCAATAATACTGTAAAAGTTGATGTTATTGACATATTGTTTGTTATTTAATATTTGAAGGAGCCATTCCGAAACATGTCTGTATCCTGGATGATTTGTGGTGTCTATAATTTGTTGGGTTTTGATGTTTCTCTCTTGGTTTCCATCGTTATTCTACTTCTGTATTTTTTTTTGGATGACATCTTTCTTATCATTTAAATGAATCACATATCCAATAAAAACACACCACCGGATTAACAATTTTGTCTATGGTTATTAATTAGTCTAACCATGTTGGGAGGCTCATGGATTTTGATAAAGAATTATAGTTTTATTTTAACATTTAAAGTATATTATAGTTTTCTCAAAATAAGTCAAAATATTATTGTCTCAAAGTGCATTGATTATATAAATATACGTATGACATAAAAAATTGTTACTGACGTATATACTCCTTGTGTTCAACATTTTAAGGAACTATACCATCTTCATTATTTAATAAGTCAGAACTGCAAACATTGATACTCAGAGAAAATCATTTACATGGTAGTCTCCCATCCAACATGTGTTTGGGGCTCCCAAAGCTTGAAAGATTTTGGGTGAGTGAGAACAATTTGTCTGGTGAAATACCATCTACGTGGCATCACTGCAAAGAACTGAAAGAGTTAGCATTATATGATAACATATTCAACAAAGGGTACATTCCGAGCGACATTGGAAATTTAACCAACCTTCAAATCTTGTATCTCCGCAGCAACAACTTGGAAGGTAACAGTTCTAATTATACAACATTGACATGTTTTTTTTTTTGTGTTTAATTATATGTCGATTCCAAATATCGTCATAACTCTTATAGTGGTATGAGCAAAAAATGTTCAGTATATAATCCATTTACCATATTCATTGTTTAAATGAAACTAAAATTTTTAACAAGTATATATCTTCTAACATAATCAGTTTTTCATAATAGTAGAAACTAAAATCTTGGTATTAGTTGGCAAAATTATGCATGCTTTTGTACATCAGTTATTTGCATATGCGGACGTTTGTTTATAACTTTATCATATGTTAATAAGCATTTGCAAACTTTATATCTAGGTCTGAACTCCTTTTTAGGAATTTTAAAAATTGACATTCCATTCTATATGAGTTGTATCCAAGGTAAAAAAATTGGACTAGGCAATGAACCGATCGCAGCACAGGTTTAGGGTTCAAAGGGTTCGACTGGGTCGAATAGGGGGTAAGACTAGACATATTAAAAATATTATAATTTAATTGATAATGATAAAATAACACTATATATAGGTATGAGAATTAAAGAAACATATAAATATCATTTATGATAATAAAATAAGTGATAATATATTAATATATTTTTAAAATTTTATAAATAAATAAGTATACCTCTTTTCTTTTCTTCTTTTCTTTTTTTTTTTAAGTCAAATTAGTTGAACCAGCCGGTTTTTCTGATTCAACCAATCAAACCACTAGTCAAATCGGTCCTGATTCCCAATTTGACTAGTTGAATTGGCTGGTCCGATTCAATTTTCTGAACCTTAGTTGTTTCAAGCCCTTATAACTTTTATCACATGCTTAGTACTATCATTCAGACATGTGAATATACAACTCGAAATTATTGTAGGCTTTGAAGTTGGAGAGAAATAAGGAGACAAACATCTTTATTCAATATAAAAGAATAATATTGATTTTTTTTTTTCAATGGCTAACTTTATGGGGGGTAGACTATTTGTAGGCTCAAATTACACTAAAATAATCAAATAATCTCAAAAATTTACTGGATCCTCTCAGCAGTAATTTGGATCCTTTTTTCATAAAATATTCAAACTAAACAAGTTAAAAAAACTTGTTCCTAACAAACATTCACTCAATAATAAAATAATCCTAATTGAGATATTTATAAATAATGTATTTATTATTTGTAACAGAAAATAAACTAACAACTCTTAAAAGCATGCTAATAAACATGAATTGCAAAATTTTTTTTTGTAGCTTTATTAAGTGTTCTCTAAAGGTCATATTTTATGGAATCCTTACCCAAAAAGGAGTAAAAGTAGTTAAAGACTGACACATAAGAAAGGAATGATAAAAATATACATCATATTCTCTCATGTAATTATTAGGAGGTAACTAATTTCATAAATGGCTGAAATTAGTTGCCACACATTACCGTATTTAGGTATGGAATTACTAGCATAGAAAACAAAAAATTTAAAAAGACTTGAAATTGATAAAATATTAGGAGTTCTCTTGTAATATCTTGTAATATAGAGAATTGAATTCAAATTTTTGAAAAGTGTGTCTATTCTCATGTACAAAACATATTAACTGTTTTGTCAATTTTCACTACTTCATATAAATGCTATCATGCATACATCATAAATCTACGAGTGAGATAAAAAAAATTGTTATTAACGTATATAATCCTTGTGTTCAACAGCTGCTTACAAATAGTATATCACTTGAGTTGTTAATTTTGTTAGATGTCTTTCATTCATTTAGATGTTAATTCTTGAAGTGAAGAAAAAAATAGTCTTTAAGAAGAGTATATTGAGAAGAAACAGTTTAAATGGTAGACTACCAATGTCAATTGGCAATCAGACAATCCTGGAATCATCATATCTCACAATTTTAAACAGCTCCTGTAATGGTATGATCAATTTTGACGCTTTTAAAAAGATTCAATTTATTATTTGAAAAACTGTTCAGTATATAATCCATTTATTATTAATGAGAATAAAATTTTTACCACATCTTTATTATCTAACAGAATCAGTTTTCCATAATTAGTAGTAACTAAAATCATGTATTAGTTCATTATATTCATGGATACTACACATACACAAAATTGACAAGATATGTCAACTGATGATGTCATAAACTGTTTATTCTTTTCTAGGTGAAATCCCTCAATCTATTTTCAACATACCTTCTTTGATGAAGGTTGACCTTTCCTTCAACCATTTAAATGGTAATTTGCCAGAAGAGACGTGCCATCAACTCCCTCTCCTTGAACTCTTCGGCGTTGTTTATAATCAATTAGAGGGAAATGTTCCAAAATCAATGGGTAACTGCACATCTTTGCTTAAGTTATATTTGGGTGGGAACTCCTTTTCAGGTATGCCATAAAATTACCTTTCCATATGGATTGTATGTGCCGCTTATAACTTTTATCACATATTTAGTACTTTCATTCAGACATGCGAATATACGACACAAAATTATTATAGGCTTTGAAATTTAATATCATGTTTTCAAACACACACACACTATAATTCCAATTGATAAGACCCAGATGGTTTGAGAGAAATCAGGAGAAAGAAGTCTTGATTCAATATAAAAGAATAAAATTGATATGTTTTTTTTTTCAATGACTAACTTTAGGTGGCTAGACTATTTGAATACTCAAATTACATGAAAATAATCAAATAATCTCTAAAATCCACTGGATCCCATCAACAATAATAACATGGATCCTTTTTTTAGTAAATTCTCTCATAAAATATTCAAACTAAACAAGTCAAATACACTTGATCCTAACAAACATTGACTCAATAATAAACTAATCAGTTGATAAAAAAAATAATAAACTAATCCTAATTGAGATATTTATAAACAATGTATTTATTATTCTTAACAGAAAATTAACTAAACACTCTTAAAAGCATGCTAATAAACATGAATTGCAAAATATTTATTTTTTGTTTAATTAAATGTTCTCTAAAGATCAAATTTTCTGGAATCGTTGCCCAAAAAGTAGTTAAAGACTGATACATGATAAAGGAATGATAACGATATTTACGCAGACCCTCGTATAATTACTTGGAGGTAACTAATTTCATAATAGATGAAACTATTTCTCTCACATTCATGTGGGTAGGTGTTGCATTACTAGCATAGAAATTTTTTGAAAAAAGATTGAAATTAATAAAATATTAAGATTTTTCTTGTAATATAGAGAAGTGAATTCAAATTTTTGTAACGTGTGTCTGTTCCACACATGTACAAAAGATATTAACTATTTTTTGAATTTTCAGTACTTTATATTAATGTTATCATGCATACATCTTTTCTTTTCTTTTTCTGTTTTTAAGTTAATCACCCAACAGCTCGATTTTTTGTTTCAGGTGTTGTACCCAAAGAGATAGGCAATCTTGATAAGCTTGAAGTGTTGGATTTCGGAGATAATTATTTCAATGGACCCTTTCCTTCATTTATACTCAACATTTCGGCGTTGACCTGGGTCTCCCTCGCAAATAATTCATTCTCTAGCTTTCTCCCATCAAGTTTAGGAATTGGCCTTCCCAACCTAAAGGCATTGCAGTTGGAGTATAACCTATTTACTGGACAAATTCCAAACAGTATCTCAAATGCTTCTAAGCTCACTAAGTTAGATTTATCAGAGAATAAATTTATTGGTAATATACCCACTGCACTTGGGAATCTAACAAACCTGATAGAATTACATTTTGATGGGAATAACTTGAATGGGTCGATTTCAAATACAATTAGCAGATTGCAAAGTCTTCAACGTTTAATTCTTAGCAGCAACAAATTGCATGTGTCCATCATAAATGAATTGTGCCAAATCAAAAGTTTGGGTGAGTTGTATCTAGACAACAACTTGTTTTCAGGAACGATTCCAAGCTGCCTCACAAATACTTCTTTAAGGAATTTGGATTTAAGCTCTAACAGATTGATTTCTCAAATACCCTCTTCTCTTTGGAGTCTGCAAGATATCTTGATCCTAGACTTATCCTCCAACGCATTGAGTGGAACAATTTCACTTGAGGTATCAAACTTGAGAACAATTACAAAATTGAGCTTGTCAAGAAATCAAATTTCAGGTAACATCCCAACAACCATGGGTGACTTGAAAACACTGCAAAATT
>JBAGKO010000001.1:6399541-6417902 GCA_037177275.1 Acacia concinna | reverse complement strand
GATTCCATCTAAGGTTAAAATAGTTATCATGAAAATCTATTTGAACCTTAGAAAAATCATCCCCCATATAATCCAAGGTTGAGATAAGGGGGCATTGCTCATTATAATAATTATCACCACAATAATTGCAACAAATGTGCTCATATTGAGCTTCATAAGCATATGGGTCGTAACAATAATGAAAATTATTATAATGCTCAAATCCACTAGTTGCTTTATTGGTCTACCAAGGATTATCCATGTAAAAAGTTTAAAATAAAATAACAAACAAATAAAGCAACACAAAGAAAACTAATATGCACAAGAACCATAAGAAAATAAAGGAAATGAAAATAAAACAACTATACAAGAACAAATATATACAGAATCAAGCTTAAGCTAATATTGTTCTAATCAAGATCAATCAAAGACAGTTTTGACACACAAATCCCCGACAACAACGCTAAAAACTTGTTTGCTCGGCAAGTGTACGAGTCGTGCTAAGTAATAAAGTGATAAGTAAAGATCGTTCCCATGGAGATTTGATTCCAAAACCTAGTTAAGTATCGATTATTACATTTTCGCCTAATTTAAGTAATTCAAATATCATGAGTGAAGGGAAACCATAAAACAAATCTAAACTAAACTATAAAATCAATATAGACAAGTGATTCTTTGACTTTAAGGACAAAATGGGACCTTGGATTATTTATCCCCCTTATATTTCAAAAGTACTCAATCAAATCCCTACAATATTTGCTTCTTAATGAGAGATTATGTTAGCCAAGGATATTACATTACCTATAAGTGCTCTCTCAAGTCTCCAAATAGGTTTTTAGTTCAATTAATTCCTTAATATCTCAATTAATTAATTAAACCCCCAATTCCATTGTAAATCCTATATTACTATGTGAGATTAATGAATATATCTTTATCTCATTAACAAAACCATCCATTCAATGCACAAACTTCAAGTTATCACATGATTAAACTCAAATTCTACATTCAACCTAGCTCTCTCAAGTATCAATCAAGTGAACCCAACAATCTCATTGGTGGCCAATCAATAAGAAGCATTAATAATAGAGTAAAATCAGCATAATCTCATCATTAATCACAACTATAAATAGGAAATGAGTACTTAATACATACGAGGGTTCAAAATAATCCTATAATCAAAGCTTTAGCTACACATACTCATAAACCCATGAAAAATGGGAAAAACTAGAAAAACAGAGCATCAACAAAAATCATAGCAAAAAGAAGAAAAATGAGAGGAAAACCCAAGAGAAGAAGTTGAAATCTCTTCAAATCTTCAATTTTTAGCTCAATCTCCACCTCAATCTTTAAACCCTAGTAGCCACAACCTCCAAAATGAGCCTCAAAGTCCAAGAATGAGGGTTTAGGTTGTGCCTGACAATATTTATAAGTCATAATGCTGTTCTGTCTTGAAAACACGCAGTATCAGTAAATCAGTTTTTACTGCGGCTAAGAGTTTTTGGCTTTTGCCTATCTTTTTTGCTGCGGCCAAGAAACTTCTGCCTAGCGCTTCTAGAACTTATTTGTTGCCTCTTCTCTTCTAATCTTTTCTTGCATTGCCACTACTTTGTACTTGGATTTGTGCTTTGAAAGGGCTTCACACATGTCTCAAATCATGATCCTATCACACAAGAAAATCTATCAAAGCATAAAGTTAAAAGATATGACCAAAATAACAACACTTTTAATCCTTGTTTCCCAATTATCAGCTGTGTACATTTTTCTTACATATGAATCCCAAAATGTGTATCCATTTACCAAAAAGTACAAGAATATGAAGGTAAATATGCTAACATAACATGAATTTCATGAGGCTAACATCTATTACTACCAAAGTCTACAGAAATAGCAAACTTATCATCATAAGTAAATCAGAGATAGGTTCAGTCATCACTCTATATCTAGACTTACTCTTGGGGTTCCTTGAGTGATAACTCTCCATATTTTGTACATTTAAGATATATTTTGAGGATATTTGGAGAGTTATCTATATGATTTTGGAGATTTGATTGAGATTTGATAAGAGATCAATGTGTGCATCATTTAGGGGATTTTAATATAGATATCATAGTTTTAATTAAAAAAATATAAATTAGGAATAAAATAAATATAGTAATGATAATTTTTAGTTGTTTCCAAAAATATACATATGTAAATATTAAGAAAAAATGATTTTGCAACTTAAATCTATTTTAATTTATTTGCTTTATTATTTCTTTTCCCTATTTGTAGCAATATTTTGACGTGTGGAATAAATTGAAAAGAAAAGAAAAATAAAACAAAGCACACAATTTTGAAGAAAAAGGAAAAAGAAACCAATTGAAAGGGCCAAAGCTACGGTGAAAGAAAAGGAGTAGCAACCGCGAAAGGAAATTAGAGAGATCATCATCTTCACTGGAGCAACCGTAAGAAATTTAGAGGTGTAATGTGTTTTTGGGAGTGGTAGTTGCAAGTGGAGAGAAGAGAATTGTTCATCATCACACAGGAAGGAATTCTATTAGAAAAGAGAGAGGCAACTGAGTTCTCTTCTTCATCTTTTCTTGCTCTCTTCTTCTTGGAACTGGTAGAGATGATTGGGATAAGGAAAGGAAGTTCAAGGTAGTAGCCGCGAATTGAAAGGGAGGAAGCTACTGTTCATCATCATGAACTCTAGCGCAAGAGAGGAAGAAAGAGATCGACAGTGTCACAACTAGAAGAGTCGTTGGTTTTGCTTAGTTGGTTTTGCCTCATCTACAAAATTTTGTTTTGAATTTCTCATCCAGTTCCAGTATGTATTTGAACCATAGTTTCATTGATGCTGATATGTTAATCATGTTTAAAGCCATGTGTGGCTGAATTTTTCCTGCAACTTAGAGGACTATGAACTCACTAGGAGATTGAATTGGGTTTTCACTTATTTTTTATAATTAATGTTAATTTTGTTACTTAGTCTTGTGTTAATTTGTCTATTTAATGATTGGCCATCATTGAGTATGAAATTGAGAATTAAAATTTTCCTTGACAAAGGGGATTTTAATTAAGCTATAAGATTATGTAATATGGGATTAGATTGATATCTAATTTGTGATTAGGATAAACATATACCTAATGACCCCATATAATTGTTGATAAGTGATTTCAAGCTAATTTGCCTCTTGAATAATAGTGTTAGACATGACATTATTTTATTTAGGAGAGGGTTATATGTGAACCGAAAGGTACTTATAACTATTAAAACTTGATATTAACAAAATTAACATTAAAGAAAACTAATTAAATGAAAACAAGTTTTATGAAGCTAGTGAGGAATTAGTAACTCTTTTTTTTCGATAAGTGAGGAATTAGTAACTCTAAATTGCTCATTTTGATAATTTGTATTTAATAGTTTGATAAGTTTTTGCTTAGATTTTAATTCAATATTTCTTCACTCTTTAAAACCAATTTTGATATGCTCAACTTGAATGAAAATAGGAATTTTAATGCCTAAGTATCAATTTTCCTAAATGTTTGTAGGATCGACCTTGATTTACCATTTACTATTTTCTACGGCTTGTATACTTGCAGTGCCTACTTAAAATTTAGGAGCATCAATAAGGAATGAATAAGAAGACTGTCACTAACAAGATGGTTGGGCTTCACAAAATAAACCGGTCCTCTTATCCCTAGTCATTGATATGCTCTCTAATAATGTACATTGGGGCCTTGTTCCTAGGGAATAGGGTGTATAGACCCTTCTTGCACATAATGAGGTAGTAAGATTAGAGCAAATCTTCTATGGTTAGCATCACTTCAGTCTGTACACTCAACTCCTCCAATGATAGCCATCTGCCATATGAGCATGGAGATGAATGCGCCAACAGGAAAAATTAAGAAGGATAAGAAACGAAAGGTAGTAGGGGTAGCTAAAATGGAAAATAGGAGCAAATGGTAGAGAGAAAGAAGAACGAAAGAGAGAGAAGATAGCAGAAAATGAGAGAGTGGATAGAAATGAATGACGGCATAAAGAAATATAGGAGTTGAAGAGATTAGGGTCCATATGTATTAACTTATAAGAGTGTGTTTCTGCCAAATTACAGCATGATTAGGGTCCATATGTATTGACTTATAACTTATTCTCCTTAAATGGGTCTTATGACCACAACTTAAACCCAAATGCATGTCTTCCATAACTCATGAAGAGCAAAAACATAGCCACCTACAATTGATGAAGGGTAAAAAGGTGATTTCAAAAGATTACTCCTCTCTAAGTCATAAGAAGGCACCATCTCATTAATAAAGGTCATGACGGTCGTTTTGCAAGGTATCTTCTCTTATAAGCTATCATACTATGCCACCTAAGAGGATGAAGACCAAGTCAACTAAGCCTTACACCTTAAATTTCTACTTGTCACCATGAGAATTAATTTGGGGTATTTCATGAAAATCCAAAAGGATATTGTGATTATATCTTAATTCTTAGGGCGCCACATGTCATCATCAAAAGGGAAGTTGACCAAATCCATTTCTACATATTATTTCTAATTTGAATTCATCTTTTCTTCCCTTTCAAGCCATTAGAAACATGATCATGCCCATATCTACAATATCTCCTTTTGACTTATTTAAACCGTAATCCTGATCTACCAACAGCTTATTACCTAGCTTCCTATCACCTCAACTTGTCATCTTATCCTATTTTTATCCTAATTCATGAAATTCATAACCTTTTATCTATTAATTAATTCCTTTTTTTTATTTCATCTAACTCATATCCTCTTATCCCTTTATATCTTCACAAACCCTAAATCCTATCTTATTTTTTACCTTCCTTATCCCTCCCAGCTTTTAATGCAATATATTATCTTTTCTATATTTTCAATCCAAATCTTTATCCTTTCTATATTATCACTATAATCATGCCATTCCCTTGTCTTTTTGATGAATTCAAATTAAAAATTATATCTTTGGATCTCAAGGAATCATATATGTAGCAATGCCACTTATTTGAATCGTCTTTCAGATTTAAATTCAAGAAAAAGATAAAGATGCTAATAATAACTTCAAGAGAAAGATAAGGATGAACATATTTAAGATAAGAGTAAAATACTTTGACCTCCCTTGCATTTTGCCTTAATTACACGGACCTCTCCTCTATTTTGAAAACATACACTTAAGTCCAAACCATTAACTCCGTTAATAATTTGAAATTTTTAATTAATCTTTATATTAAAATAAATTTTATTTACTGATTTACCCTTTATCATTAATAATTTCCTAATTTTGGCTAAGACTGTTTGAGTAATTTAAGAGTTTTTTTCTTAATTTATTTTTTTAATTTTGTAAATAGTTACTCCCTCCTTCCCAAAATATAAGAGACCTTTAATCAATCTCTTGGTTTGAAGTGGTGGTTAAGAACAATAAGTATGTTAGAATTGTTACTCATTTGTACTAAAATACCCTTATAAATGAGGAGATATGAAATAAGATAGAGAATATATTTATTAAAGTCCACCACTCTCTCTCCCTACCCCTCTCTTCTCTCATTGGGAATGATAACTAAAAAAGAGAGAGATTATCCATTAAATTTTTTTCATATCTCAATGAAGACTTAACTAAAAGTATAATTAATTCTTTCAATATATGCATGCTTAAATAAACATATTTATAAATTTTGTGCAAAAAAATAATTTAAGAAGTTAAAATTTAAAATTTAAATTAAGTTATATAACAATTCAAATTTACATTATAAATACTATTTGGCGAAGAAAAATGGACTTTTTAAATATTTTTTAATATGATGTCATAACTAAAAAAAAGAAAGAAATATGTACACATTCATTCAAAAGAATAATAAATAGATAATTTTCAATAAATATGATAAAAATTGAAAAAAAAAATAATACAATATCAATTAATGAATTTTATAACATAATAGAAATTTTGAATACCTCGATATATTATAATTATTTTTCATAGCATAGAAAATTATTTTTAGGCAAATATAAATGTTTATTCATTTTTCAAAAGGGTTATTTTGGTCAAAGAAAATGTTTAAGAGTTAAACTTAACGGTTAACTAACTGTTGGATGGATGGAAATAGAATCTCAAATATGTAAGGGAGGTTTTTGTAACATGTATTTTAATTTTAAAGAGGTTAATATGCGTTTTCAAAATAAATGGGAAGTTTGTGTAATTTATGTAAAACAATGGGGTAATTAATATATTTTACTTTAAATTTTATATTATTGACCAGTGTCAGATTAAGTCATATTTTATTACTAGTAGCATTTTGCTTTGGAGAATTTTATGTGTTCAATAAAAAAAATTGGATTTGCATTGAGGACAATCCCAAATGAGTCGAGAATGTCAGCTGTCTATGCCATTACTTATATATATATATATATATATATATATATATATCCTTTTAACGAATGCTTTTTCATTAACTAATATTGTTATATTTAATTAAATAATGATGAAAACGCAGATATATTTATGCCTTGACGCCTCTCCATATTATTGGAAACCATCAAAGAGCAGAGGAAGCTTGGTAGCTTATTAATTAAACTATCCTTGTTTCTTTTCAATGGGAAGGATAGCCATTAATGGCTTAATGATGTTACAAATAAAATTGAACTCGCAACCTCCCTCTTACATATGGTAAAACAAGATTTTATGTCACTAGACTATATAAGATTATTGACTTATTAAACCATCATTAATATTTTCTTTCTCCATATATGCAAGGATACGGTTAACATGGAATTAAAAAAGAAATTAAAGGAGTAATTACAAAAGGATATTTGCACATGTGTGTGCTGGCTTTTATGGAAGATAAGGTTGTCAAAGTTTTTAGAAGAAGATCGGGGATGCACATATTGTTCTAAGCCGTATTTTAACTCAAAAAATTTTAAAATGTCGAGTTTATAGGTATTTTCATTTTCACTTGTATAACTCTTTTCCAGCACAATATTAATTATATAGAGAAATGTTGTTCATGGGAGAGAGATAGTTTGCGTTGGCAACTCACACACACACTACAAGAACAAAAGTTCACTAGCCACGGAATTTCGTTGTCGCTAAATTGACTTAGCAACAAAATTTTGTCGCTAATTAATTAATGAGAGTCTAATTAATAACGGAATCATACAATCATGTCGCTAATCTATTGTTTTTTGCGATACCCGTGTGGTGTTGAGGGCTTCTAATTATTGTCTGAATGAGAGTAATCACTTGACAACGGAACTTTTTGGGGTTTGATGATGGGCCTTAAGCGAGCTTGGGATAGTAACCAAAGAAATGTAAGCAAGTGAGATCTAATTCTTATTCTTATGAAGCCTTCATGCTCATCCAATGAGACGTTTCCAAGATAAATGAAGACTGGCGAGTAATAACTAGGCTAGTGGGCAGAGATCACAACAGTGCAGCAAATTTTCTTGCCAAGAACTAGAAGGCATTGGATGATGGCCACGTGGTCCTCATACTATTCATGGCATCGTGAATTTGGCGATGGCCACTTAATCTTTTTGCTTTTTAGTGTATACAAAAGGGGAGTTAACTATTGCTCCTCTTTTTGACCCAAACAAAAGTATTTCTCCTCTCTTTTTCTTTTTTTGAATATTTCAATGAAGTGTTTGTTTGGGATCCGATTGGCACTTCAAAAATTCTTATTTATACAAATTAAGACAAAATTCATCTTATATATTCAGCTCGTATATCACAAATCACAATTGAAAAGCTGTTTTAAAGCCTTCAACTACTGAAATTGATTATTACAGCTTAAAACAAGGGAATTAGAAATAGGCCTGAAAGACATTAACAATCTAAGAACATTGGGCTTTGGTTTAACATTTTAATCTAGATATTATTGACAAGGCCGGGCCTTCAGCCCACAACTTTTTGGGCCTTCTAATCTGCAATGTCTTCCCTTTCCGTACTGCCATTGATTTCTTCCCCAGACTGAGAAGGCTGAGCTACACATAAATGATAAAGTAATTAATTCACATTAATTGATATCATCTTTTTTTTTTTTTTTGGTGGTGCGGGGTGGGGCTAAAGCTATATATTGTCATCTTATTATATCAATTCTACTTTGTCTTTACTAACATTTCTATTCCATTCAAAAATTTGAGGAAGACGTTTTAATTGCTTAATATAGTAAAAAGCATATGGTAAAATCTACCCATCACCTTTAAAAAATTAAACTCATTTCAAATGAGATTGCACCTTCAATTGTAATCAAGTCCGTTGTGGCATTTTCAAGAGGAAGATCCAGTAATGTTCTTTTGTTTGTCATAATTAAACACACTGTTAGATGATGAAGACCTCTCAACCATAATATTAAGGTCAAATCAAAACAAAGTTGTTGACTTTGTTGCCCAATCAAGATAAAGATTTGGTGAGGTAAGTACAATCTTGTCTAGTGGCTATCCATTCTGCACCCAAAACTATCACAAATACTCGTGTACAAAAAGTCTTATTTCCAACGCGAATGGCCCATTTTGCCCTCGGCTGTGTCTGCTCACCTACCCATTAGTGGGAGCATAATTAATTAATAAGGCCACCTTTTATGATGTTGGCATCTTTGTTTGCTACTTCAGCCTTGTTTACAAGGTAGAACCTTTTTCCAAAAAGAAAGAAAGAAAAGATTTTTTTTGTTATATTTATAAGTCATTCATTAAATCTTTCATATGAATATGTAATTTTTCCATTCATTTATTATCAAAAATTTTATTATGGTCGAATATAATGTATATAAGGGGTAGGGTTAGAAAGTAATTAAATCATTAGGTATGATTAATAATTTTTGAGGTTTTTCTCTGTTTCAATTAAACATGTTCAAAATTGACCTATAAATATGATCATGTAAGTACAATATTGCAAATTTGAATAAAGGGAAAATTTCATATAAATACCACATGAAATTCCAAATCCCCAAATGGCTATTGAATTTTGAAAAAGACAATTTGGTTTTAGGGGTGGAATTTGAGTTTTTAAATTTGGCTAAAGTGACCCCTGCTAACTCACGTTGACAAATTGGGGGGGGGGGGAGAAAGTGATTAGAACAAGCTTAATTCTATTACGAGTTTTGTCATTTACATTATGAGTTTTTTTTATTTTTGCTATTGATTATGTTAAAACACGTTCACCAACTTAAAATGTAAACCTAGAATGTGCTTGTTAATCCCGTTATAAGTTTTGTTATTTTACGTTATGAATCTATTATTTCCACTACTGATTATATCAAAATCCTGGATTTGCATTTTAAGTTGGATGAATACAATGGGTGCTTATGTGTTTTGACATAATCAGTAACAGAAATAATTAGACTCATAATGTAAATAATTAAACTCGTAACAAGATTGACAAGCTCGTCATGATTTTGCATTTTAAGTTAGTGAACATGTTTTAACATAATTGGTAATGGAAATAATAAGACTCATAATATAAATAACAAAACTCATAATAGGATTAACAAGCTCGTCATGATCAATGTCTCCCCCTGTCAACCTCCCCCTCTCTCCTCTGTGTCTCTTTGCGTCAAGTTTCACATCACCAAAATGCAAAATGCAAAAGCTGAATGCTAAGAAGCTTGTAGGTTTTGGAAGGGGTTTGATAAAAAAGAAGAATTCACTTCTATGCCCTTGGCACAGCCATACTGAGACCAAAATGTCTTTTAAGAAATTTAACAGTCTTTTGAGAGTTTTATAAATTCATCTAGTATTTAAATGGGATTCTCCCTTAAATAAATCATATGAAAAAGAAATGAAAATGTCTTATTATTCATAATTTATAAATACTACAATTCATTATACATTCTTCAATCCTATTTATTAGTCACTTTCAATATGTTTTGTTGAAACTGAGAATAATATTACATCTCATTAACTTTTCAATTTCACCCTAATATAGTGTTAAAGGGTAATTTTTCCTTAAATGTTGTCACTAATGGGCAATTATGTCATGGCCATTATCTCAATTAATTGTAACCGTTAATTGATAAAATATGATTAGTTGCTGGTCAATGTATCACTAACATAGTTTTCGTTAAAGTAAAAATTTACCTTAGAAATCTATATGTCATATACTTCATTTTTTTTCCAAAGTTAAATTTCAAAATTTCAAGACAAACTTGCTCCTTAATTAAAATAACATAAATGACACATGGGTTATTAGTTAATAATATTTTATCAACTAACAATCAAAATTAATTAGGATTATGGTTATGACAAAATTACTCCAATTTTTACAGTCTTGTTAAAAGCAATTTGCCCTTTAAACCTTTAATATACACAAACTTTAATGAGAAGTCCAAAAAATCAACATAATAACAAGGGGTAAAATTTTACATTTATATAATAAATTCAATGTGGTGATGTATTAAGGACAAAACAATATTTTTTTTCTCTATGTCCCTTAAATAAAATGACATGAGTGTTATAATATCTATTGTTGAGTATTAATTGATAATATAATTGTATCATACAATACACAAGTGCTAAGAATATACCAGACCAAAGCAATGATGACATATGGATATTAGGATATAAAATAAATTGAAATTTGGAACAATTATGAATAGTGGTAGTAAATGATCTCTAACAAAAAGACCAATATCCTTGAACAGAACGAATCCCTTTTGTTGATAGGACCATTGTTGATGTGTCCCCATCGCTCTCAATTCAATTCAATTCAATTCAATTGCTTCCATACCTGTAATCCCATGTTAAAGTGATGGCCAGTTTAATTAATCACCACCAACTTACATAAAGTCCCCATAAATGGAATCAATTATTTTTTTTTTGAATTAATAATCAAGTTTTTTTAAAAAATTATTCTAGTTCTTCAACTTGAGGTGAGGAATGCGGATCACATGGCCGTGTGAAACCCACAAATTGACAAAAAATCATAAATAAATACGAACCCAGGTAAAAACCTTTCCTCACGTAAATCTGAATCTCATTGATTTTTGAGCAGCATGTGATCATGTGGCTAATTATAATTAAATTACAGTAAACTATGTTTTAGTCAAAATTTGTTACCTCCTAATCTTCCGGCACATGGTCCATGCATAGCCATATAGTTTTAGTGGGCCTTCATTTTTCAACAACATTATTGGGCCCAATGACAAATCCACCAACTAATAAACAAAAGAAAATGATATAGCTCTCCTAATTTTTTTAAATCGGAGGATCATACACTAACGAACTCAATGTTACAAATGAGATCAAACCGTTAACCCCCACTTATAGGAGAGTTTGTGTTCCACTTAGTCACAAGGCCATTGGTGAACTCTATTGTAATTTCTAGTAATCTTCAGTTCCTCATAAAAACTTAATTGTCTTATAGAAGCTTGGATTGAAAGCATACATATATATATACATGTGCGCGCGCGTGTGTTAAACCAATTAGTGTCACTGAACAATTAATGTTAAATTTTCTGTGTCCTTATTTATTCTGTCTCTTACTCCGTATAAGTTAACCTTTTCCAAAAATTAGTGTTCCCCCTGGTATAGAGTAAACTAACAAATGACAAGCTTCTCATTTGATAACTGTTAATCAATCAGGTTTTTCTTTATTTAATTCACTTCCTAATCAACCCCACTTACCCTTGTTTGGATCTCCTTAACCTAATTAACTTCATTATCTTCCGGTGACGTTTGAAATTGTAATTTTTGTTGTATTCAATTCGTTATATTAGTGTATATATGAGTCTGATTATAAAATACTGTATATAATTTAATGATTCGACTTTCTTATGCATATATTATAAATTAGTCTAATCAAATTAATTAAATAGTAAGAACATTGGTGCCTGTGCAAACTGATAAATTAATGTAAAGAACCCGCAACTTGAGAAGATAAAGACTAGCCTAGTCTCATTATGTTAATAAAACGACAATATTGTGGTCATTATCATCCACATGGTCTACTATTATATTAATGTTTTTACCTTTCTTTTTCTTTCTTTCTTTGGTGAACCATATATGTTCGTTCTTTAATTATAAAACCAACTGAGAGAGAATCTATGCTCCGAAGGGGTCTATATAATATAGTGCAGGCCTTTGGTGAAAGGAACCAAGGAACAAAATTATATGTGCGCGCGCGCGCGCGCGCTACATTTGCATATTAAATAGGGTTAACAAGTTGGCATTAAAGTATTATAATATTTCATTAAAGCTGGCTTGTAATGGTCCTGCTAGTAAGAGACTATTACGATCCATCAGTGGCCTGTGTGTTCAACAAAACGATGCGAGGGTAATGTTGTTCTTGGAGTTTCTTTACAAGTTGGCACAGAGATATATATATATATATATATTTCAAAATTTCTCTGTGCTTTCTTTTACAAAGCTAAGCATCTTTGCCCTTTTGTTAGGGTTCGTTCAGATTTTCATTTAATTATACTTTGCCTTTGAGCTTGCAGTTGAGACCCCTTTTACAACAGTTCGACACGTAATACCAAACACAGATAGACCAATATATATTTTAGTATAATATGCATTAATCAAAATCAATCATAAACACTTCTTATGAAAGATGGTTATTATATTAAGATTTTATTTAGTCTAAGTAAGAAAAAATTAAATGTGTATGGAGAAGTCAATATGATCCATGATGAAAAGGAAGAGGGTTGAATTATTATATGACATGTTCGTCATGATCTGGAACAGATGGAAGAATTATGGAAACTCGATCTTATTATAGAAATTTTTTATGTGGTTTTGCTTTTTGTATAAAAAAGAATGGAATTTTACTTTTCTCTCGCTTGTTGATTAAGCATCTAAACAGGCGTAGTTTGATGAATGAAAAAAAGCACTTTTTTGTGCATAAATATGGTTATTAATTTGATAGCTCATATAAAAAGTAACTGTGGCTGTCTTTAAATGTTGCCTTCAGATCTATGTCTTGAAATATTAAATAATGATTCGACTGATGTGTGGTTTTAGTTAAGAATAGACGAACCTTTTTTCTCTTTTACAGTTCTCATGGTACGAATTCATTTTCTTTTTAATCAGAGGGGTCCTGCACCTAAGGGAATAATTAAAGTGAATATAAAAGTTTAATTTGCTAAAATCATGCATTGAAAACTTTTAAGTGGTGTTTCTAATTTAGGTTGGCACAAGTGGCAAAAAAAACGGAGGAAAGCTCTGGTTACATGATAAATATGAGGTTCAAATCCTTTTAAAATCATCCAAATTTTGGGGCATCGTCCCTCTTTAAGAATATCTATGAACTTCTAAGGGCTAATTGAGTTTGTAGTTATGTAAAATTATATTTCTCGTTAAAAGCGTAACAATTAACAAGTAAATTTATGCTTTAAGAGATAAAACGAGTTTCGCATATTTCTCTCATAGAATACTCCCTCCGATTGGTACTTTTACAGTTAACTCATTAAATAACCGGGGGGGAAAATCATGTTTACTTTTAGTAAAAATTGTGTTTGAAAATTTAATGAGTGAATAAATTAAAAATAAATATTATTTAAATATAAAGACAAACTAAAAAATAAATATTAATTATATTACGAGTGACAACTTTTTATATACTAAATTATTTTTCTAAAAATGCCCTATAATATATACCCTATGGTACAGACAGGAGGGAGTATGAAAAACAATATTCTTCATCGTTTCATTTAAGTAACAGTCGTTTAATATAGGTCTCAAAGGGATGGTCCCAATGTGTGTCACTGTGCATTGCCCTATATATATAGATGGGGGGTGCCTCCCATCAATTATGTCGGGAATAATTAATACAACTTAAAGAGATCAATTCCATTAATGAAAAATTATACCAGTAGTCTTAATTATAAGACTCAATTATTTTTTTTTGAGAAGTTAATGAAGCAAAATAAGTTACTTAATCATATTATATTTTTATATTATTATATTGTATATTAGTTCATAAGTTAAATAAAATAATTTTAAAAAAACGATAAATTTTAATACTTTAAAGTAATATAATTAGCTTTCTTAATATTCTTCAAAAAAGTCAATTGAGTTTTATAATTAAAACTGGAAGTACTATTTGAGAAGGATGAGACGTGAGATTCAAGCTTGGATGAGCTCGAGTTTAAAAGTTGAGAGATTAAATGGTCAAGTGGCTACGCAAATATTAGGTTATTCTCCTGTTTTTACCTGATTCTAAATTAAATAACATAAAATTATTTTTTTTAGAAAAAGAAATAAGAAAACAAATAAAAATCATTCTAGATTTATTGAAAGGTGGAAGCTTGCGACGGGCTTCAATTGTTTGTTCTGATTAGTGGAAACTATGTTTATGCCTATGATCTATCATTTGTATCTCTATATTTTTGTCTGAATTCATCATTTACGTTGATTTTTGTGAATGCACGTTCAATCTCATAATTTTTTAACTACCAAAATTACCCTAAAAAAATTGAAACTTAAACTCTTGCCAAGAAATAAAAAGATGATAGACTCCGAGTCAATATATCCATGGCATTGCAAATTGCAACTAAACGTTAAATTAACATAAAATTATTACGCTAATTTATGCTTAGAAAATATTCTTTTAAAATTCTTTCTATGGTGATTTTTTTATTAAATTCTATAGACATGTTTAGATGAAAACATCTTGATATTTTTAAGCAAAACAATATCTGTTCTTCATATCCTGTTTTTTACGGACTAAAATTGACCTTCAAATCAAATTGTTGTCATACTGAATTATTATCATCCACTAAATTTTCCAAATCACGAGCAATATTGAACACGTCTTCTACGTCAAGTGCTTCTTTGACCATCACACTCTCTATCTTTCAAGCTAAAGTTCCTAACTTGGACTCGGAAGAAGCTTCAAGGAGCTTTATTTGTATAGTGTTTTAAAATTACATAACAATATTTTTTATTATGGTTTAAGTACACTAATCAAAATATAATTTTTTTTTTTAAGAACACATCTGTTATAATTATGTAATATATTTCACTTCCTTAATCTATCTAAATTAATTAAGTAGTTTTTATATTAAGAATAGGGGAGTATATGTTTCTATTACTCTTTGAGAAAGTTTAGAAAATATTCATAAAATATTCTTCTCACTAACTTTTTTGCGTTGGTAGGTTTCTTTTATGGCCTTCAACACTTGGCCTGGCCACAAATGAAAAATGCAGTTATGGTAAAAACGTGGTCGTCGATGTGAGACGAAATTCTGCAATACACAATTTTCTTTCCTTCTTTAATCAACATCTTCATTTTATAGCACATTTTATGGTTATATGTGTCCTTGTAAACCTGTTTTATGGAATAATTAAATATATCTAAATCAGTTGCTGATCAGAACCATACATTTTTTAAAAAATTAAAAAACCACAAACCTTGGTGGAACTAAAATGTTTTGAGTTAAATTCTTTTAATACTAATTTTTAATATTTTTATCATTCAACTTTGATATTTTCATCACTCATTTTTTTAATATTTTTGTTACACATATTTCAAATGTTTTAATAGTCATCTTTAATGTTTCAATTTTAATACTAAATATTTTTGTTACACATATTTCAATTTTAATATTTTTATCATTCAACTTTGATCTTTGCAGATGAGTATTACATATATTAGAATAATTAGTGTTAAAAATATTAAAGAAAATTACTTCAAAAATCGAAATGCGAATGAAAAATTAACTTAAAATTGTCCAAATGGGATCTTGAATTTTTTTTAAAGTATTATTAAAGTAACAAAATATCCCAACAAGCTTCAAATTAGCGGGCCAAAAAAAAAGCTTCAAATTAATTGACGTTCATTTGGGGTTACTCAAAAGCCTACAGATGTACTTGACCAAAACTAAAATAACGCTGTGTTAATGTGGTTCTCGAAATGATGACAAAGAAATTACTTGAAGAATTGCCATGTCTTTTTTTCTTATTCCAATTTTCATGGTTTTTGAACGGTATACTTGGCTTGCAATTTTGATACATGAACGTAGTAAAAAGGAAATATTTGCCATTCCTATTTACTTTTAAATTATTCTCTTCACTGAAATCCATAACTATACTCTCAAAGGTTCAATTAGTCAGACCAGAACTTAAACCAGTATTGGGCAAAAAATTGGAGCTGAAGCAGAAGTTTTTAATTTAATTCTAGAATTCGAATCTAAAAGCTAAAGAACTCATCATTTCTAGGTAAATATAGAATTTGAGATGATTTAGATATTCTTCGAACCCTTCAAACACTATCCATACGTTCACAAGTCTTCCAGCTCACAAAAAGCCAAGCCTACCAGACTTAATTACCAAAAAGTTTGTGCGTATTAATTTCTATCATTATTACTTGGAAAGAACATAAATAATACATTGAATCTTCGTCTGAAGACTTTGAAAACTGCAAATTAATTAACGTTATTTTCGGGTTATTCCAAAGCCCACTGATGCACTTGACCAAAACTTAAATAAAGTAGGGGAGGTCCTCAAAGTGATAATAACGAAGAAATTACTTGAAGATTTGCCAGTTATATTTCAACTAACATTTTATTTTTTTTGCATCACTCACAATTTTGTCTTGTGAATGGAAACGAAGGGAGTATGAACTAATATAATAATAAATCGCTTATACCAAATAAATAATAATCGATCACAATGTGTACAAAAATTTGAAGAACAACGGCACTCTGTGTTTAAAAATTACTCATGTCCTTAATTATTAGCGATAAAATTTTTAATTGCCGTATTTTCCCCAAATTTCCCTTTTTGATTTTTCTTTTTGCATTGGTTGTTTTCGTTTGAAATGGACATGTGAGACGTCTTCCTAAAAAGGTTGAAACTTCTTCCATCACCTCTTATCTCATTTTTTGTCGTTTATAATTGCATTTTTTGTACAAAATGATTTTTTTAATGAGTATAATTCAGATGAGGAGAAGTATAAATCTGTATTCTAGGATGCTCCATACTTATAGCAACAATTGTTTTGCCAGTCTGATACGCTGAACATGGCAAAGCTTGCTTCCTTTCTTTTCACTCTCTTCCTTTACTACTTTATGACCTCCCTAGCATGGAGCGCTATGGATTCCACCATCGACAAGTCTACACTTCTCACTTTTAAATCATCTATTGCAGAAGATCCGTATAATCACTTGGCTAACTGGTCAGTCTCTTCTTCCTTGTATCTTAATGGCTTGGGTCTTAAAGGAATCATATCTCCACAACTAGGAAATCTCTCATTTCTTGTTGAACTTGATTTAAGTAGTAACAACTTTCACGGTCAGATACCAAAAGAGTTGGTACAATTGCGTACGTAGATTGAAACAACTCAACTTGAGCTACAATGACTTTCATGGACAAGTTCCAACATGGATAGGAGATTTATATATGCTTGAGCATTTGGGTCTTCAAAATAACAATCTTAATGGATTTATACCGATATCTCTCTTCAACCTATCAAAGTTGGAGATCTTGGATTGGAGTGTTAACTTGATTGAAGGGGGAATTCCAATTGAGATAGGAAGCCTAAAGCACTTGAATATTTTACAACTCGTAGGAAACAAGCTTTCTGGAGCAATTCCACAAACAATTTCCAACTTATCTTCACTTGAACTATTAAGGTTGTCTTATAACACTTTGTCAGGTATGCCAAGGATGATTTGTAGCGTCTATATTTGTTGATTTTTGATGTTTCATTCTTGGTTTCTTTGTTTTGTCTATTTCAGTATTTCTTTTGGATGGTGTCATTCTTAAAAATTTAAAAACAAAAGAGACGAATCATCCGGCTTTCTCAAATGAATCACATCCAATAAAACAAGCCATGGGAAGAATAATTTGGTCTTCACTTGAAATGTTGAGTTTACCTGGTAACACTTTGACGGGCATGTTTTTGAGAAATATTAGCTAGTATAATTTTTTTAAATTTTTTTTTAATATTGGTGTTCATTTCTTTATTTTTTGAGAATTTTTCTGTTATTATTTTTAAGAATAAAACAATCCATCATCCAATTTTTGAAATGGTTAGTAAAGTCATAACATGGGAAAAAATGAATTTGGTACAAAGTTCAACAGATCTAAGATGTTTATCATTAGTCTTTGAAAATAAACATTTCTTACTTCGTTATTAAAAATGTTTTGAAGGTTTTTCTTTTCTAAATTTGTAAGCCTTTTTGTATACACGTCAAAATAAGTAGTCCTTACAAGTTACAAGCAACAAATCTTTGGGACATTTAATTTTGATTTGGATAATCTGAATTATATTTTAATATATTGTTTACTACTAATTTTTTTAGTTACAATATAATTTTTCTGGGAGTCTCAGTCTCCTACCAATATGCGTTTTGAAAAAAAGAAAGGGCACCAATTCTCCTTTTTTTTTCCCTTAACACAGTTTTTTTTTTTTTGATTACATGTTGCCGGGATCGAACCTAGATTAGGTGCCATAT
>JBAGKO010000001.1:6371413-6381449 GCA_037177275.1 Acacia concinna | reverse complement strand
AGTAAGTTGAGGACATGTGTCTTAAATATCACATTTCATATTTCTTTACATTATGAGTTAATCCAATATATACAATGGACAATTAATCGGCTGGAAGTTAACACTAGTAAATTTTAACATATTTGTATAACCTTTGCTTTACTATGTATTGTCACATTGTTTGACATAGATACAATAGCTGACATTTTGGCAAAAAATTATTTTTTGCTTTACATGTTCCTTGTGTTTTGGAATATAATAAATTATTTTTTTAATGCCTTTTTCCATGCATTAAGCAACTCTTTTAATGTCTTCAAAAATTGTTATTTTTTCGTAATCCTTTGTTGAGTACCACTCCTCTGAAAGCATGGCCTACGGTTAGTTATATACTCTTATATTATAGATGGTTGATGGAAACAAGAGTTTCCAAGCTACCAAAAAGCAATACTGATTTATGTACTATTAGTTGTATCTATCAGTAATTCATATATGGGTATAAATCCAGCATACTAGGCTGTCACGATGTTTTTCCTGCACCTTCAATTGCAACGCAGCTGTTGAAGAATCGATTTGTTCCATGTTTCTGCCCACTTTTTTTTAGTGATATTCATTAAATTTTAAATTGCATGGTTTTTGCATACTCGATGTTCCATTTATCAAGTAATTTTGAAAATAAGGCTTGGCCCTTTCAGTCAATCACGGCAACTCAATATGCCGTGGGAGTTACTTTTTATTTACCTTGTTCTTATGTTTCCCTCACTTATGTTTAAGTCTATATGGCTCCTTTAATGTTTTACGCATTTTGTTGACTGTGCCAATCAGAAAAGAGGTGACTTTGGCTCATATATAATTTGCGTGTCTCATCTTTACTTCATGATGTGATTTTGGCAAACATCTAGATGATCCTGTTTGGAATATTTCCAGGATATTTGACTTATTGATCATCCTTAATCCTTAAGTTAATTAAAACAAAAGAAAACCATGTTATAAAAGTGGTACGCGGCAAGATAGTATTCTTGTCCTATACATTCTTCATGCAACTGAATTATACGACACATAATGGAATACTTCATTAAATCCTGATAGAGAAGGATTAGGTGATTGACATACAGCCATAGTGCCATACAACTACAAATGGAGAACTTACCATGTCGTTTCTAATGTCATATGTCACCTCTAAAAGTCATCTAATAACCTTATAGGAAGTCGCGAATAATAAGAACAAAAAATATATCATTTGTTGCTGAATAGAAAACCATCTGAACACAAAACTAATGTGGCAAAGTCATCATTTGTTGCTTCAGCTCCATGACTTCTGGATATGTAGGATCATAAACGTAAGTAGTGGCGTTGCCCCATGAACTAACAGTTGGCAAACCTGATAAAAGTTAGAAAGAGAAGAACACAGGAAATAGAACATATAAGAAACGCAGTTAAGCAAATGCTAAAAGTAGATGGCCAGGATAAATGAATCTGGAAGAAGGTTATGCCATATTTGAAAAGATCACAAGTGAGAATATATATTACCTAAAGCGGTGGGTTCAGTAGATATCACACAACAGAGTAGTATGAAAACAGAACATGGTATAGGTTGTCCTTCTACCAACCTTCTCTCCAGCTCTTCTACCCATGAACCGCGGAGAACACACTGTACCTGATCCTTTGCCCTGTAATCATATTTAGTTACATCACTAAACATATTGTGGTATGCATTTATTGGGTTCATTACATTACTGATATTGGACTGAATAAAAGATTGTGTAGCTTGTTACCAACCAGCCTCTATCCTTCATGCGAGTCTCGAGAATCAAAGTCAGTTCCTTCTCACAATATCCCATGAACTTAGACATCCGTAAAGGGGAGAAGTACTTAATATAACCACACAAATCTGAAAAAGAGAAAACAAATGAAAATATTCCAGAACAATACAAAAAGACACTCAACCATAAGAAAGGATCTGGGCTTTACCAAAGAAGCCACTAGTGTCTGTCAATCTCCATGGAAGGTCAGATACTGTCTTAAGATTATATACAGGAGGACAGGGGATATAATCAGCATCTTGAACCACTGTGGACGACGTGAACTCTAAGTGGTGACATTGATGGAGGCACAGTCCGCCACTTACGACACTAAAACCAGTTATAGAATAACATCTCCCCCTGAAGAGTTGTGGCATGAGTTCATCCCTCACAGCATCGGAATATATTGCAGCAAGAATAAGTGTACCCTGTGAAAGAATATGTGTATGCAACTCAACGATAGAACACGTGGACCAATATGAATAAAAAAGAACTTAATAAAAGATTGAGTAAACAAACTAACTCTTTCATCAGACAATATGTAATCAACAGCACAAACTTCCTTCAAAGTTCGATTTGTTGCCTTCCCCTGTGGATGAAATCCCACCCTGTTAAAGAAGCGAACGACGCAAACGTGGATCTGGATATTCAGCTGATCAGTGGGCAGATCTGCCAACATTACTTTAAGGTGTGTGTCGGATTTCTTTGCATCCAATGTCGGCAGCAGTCGAACACCTATTTCCTTGCAACGTAACAGGAAATAAGATGAAGTTATAATTTTTCGTTAACCAAAGTAAGGAAACTGGTAGAAGGTAATGATACGTTAAGGAGGAAAACAGAGTCATTAACAAAACTTATCATCGGAGTTAAATCGTTTGACCTGAGCAGATTTTTTCAGGTTGGAAGAAGGACCGAGAACAATACGGAGTCTCTTTGCGGCGGTTGACTGACATGTTTCTATTTGGCTCGTAGACTAACGTGTTCCCCTAATTACTGCATGGCATAAAGTCACAAAATGATTAGTTCACTGAAGTTAATCTTTATAATGGAGACATGATCAAACGTAGATAAAATGGATGTCAGAAGTTAAAGAGGGATTTTGAGAAGTTAAACGATGGAACCTAGAGATACAATTTTTCTAGATATATTGATGAATGATTGGTGACATTGTTATTAAATTTCTGGAGCATGCATTTTTTGGCGCCAATAATTAACTACAAATCATAATAAAATGTGAGAAAAAGGAAAAAAATCGCAAGTGAACAAATATTATAATTCAATAATAAATATATGATTAATCAAGCTTTTTTAAGACTAGTCAGATTGTAGAACGCGTCACAATTTTTTTAGATATACTAATAATTGATTGATGATTTGATTGTTACATTTTTAAAGCATTTTTTTGGCATCAATAATCAATTGTAAATCATAATAAAATGTTAGTAAAAAAGGAAAAAAATCGCAAATGAACAAGTCAATTATGATTCGATAATAAATGTATGATTAATTAACCCTTTTTAAAAATAATCAAATTAATTAACCCTTTTCTAGATATATTGATGATTGATTGATGATTTAGTTATTAAATTTCTAAAGCATTTTTGGGCGTCTATTCATTTTTTAAAAAAACAGTGATTTTCTTTATGAATTTAAATATAGTTAATAGCAAGCATTTTTTCCTACTAAATATCTCACACCATTAACTTACAATGCCACCCTGATGTATCGCCTGCGACTTGCTCTAGAATGTGCCTGAAAAAATACAAATATTCTTTGTGATTCAAACTCAAACAATATTATATCTCTTTTTGACAAATCAAGTATTATATCACCTAATAAGTACTTTTTTAAAAATTACTTCCTATATCAATCAGTCTATTTGATAAATAAATTATAAATCGTCTTGTATTGTATATTTATCATGCATGATAAACGAATATTTTTGTTTTTCTAAGAATCCTTGCTTTATAATTTACCAGTAGCTTGATAAAAATTTAAGAAGCCTGAGACGCTAATTATATCAATGACGCAGTTTACTAAAACAATTAATCTCAATAACGTTTCTTTGAAAAAGACTTATGTTTTATGACAGGTTAAACAAACAAAAAAAAGACTTAGGAGTATGTTTGATTGATAGCAACTTCTTTATGCCTGAGGTGATCGATCAGGATAGGATACGTGTGGATTATACACGATATATTTGGAAAAAAAAAACAAAGGTTTACGCTCTACTTACGGGAGAAGATTATCCACGTGTCCGCATAACAAATTTAATTATACAAATCCAAAAATATTTATAAGTCAAAATTAATAAATTTGTTATAAATATAATATTTGTGTGGATGTCCATATCTCCCATTATCTTTAGAATCTCATATTTATCTTAATTACCTACAGATAGTCCATTACCTCCAGATATTGATCCTATTGATATAGTATAGTTATATCTATAAATAAAAGACGTGTTATGTACTAGACATCCCTCTCACTCTTATATTTTATCCCTCTCTCCCATTTTTTATAACTAGTGTCATAAATAGTATACCAATGGCAAGGGAATTAGTCACATACTTGGTCGAGTCGAACTCACCAATTACCCCACGCAAGAGTAGGACCACTAGGGCGTATGACCACTAGGGCCTTAATTGCATATGCACAGCAATGCACCAAAATAGAAAAGAAAAGAGAAATATGCAAGAGATTTCTATTATTTTAGGATGATTTGAAAGCTTGGTGGAGATGTCCTATTTATAGAGACATTCTCCTTACACCTCAAGCTATAATTAATGCTTGATTGCAAAAAGATTTCAATTTCTTCATTCTTGTACCTCAAGCAGTAATTAATGCTTGATTGGAGAAAGATTCCAATTTCTCCATTATTGCTCTCAAATTAAATCTCAATTAATAGATAATCTTAATTTCTATATAAATCAGTTAACTTTTTACTGATTAAGTAACTTTCACATTAAAAAATTATTCTCTTAATTTATCTAGATTTAATTTCTAGAGCTTTTTATCCGACTCAAGCCCAAGATCCAATATCTCCCACTCGCACTTAATGGGCTTACCATGGTGCGATTCACATTCTTTTTTGTTTCATATTTGGTGTCTGCCGTGGCTACGTGGGCACAATGTCTTTAAAAATCTAGTACTTGTGATACTAGAAATCCTTGCAAAAAGAATCAGCATCCAAGAACACCCGTTGTAGCCTCATATACCCTAGGTTTATCCATACACTCCTATCTTTGACATATCTAATTTCTCTCGAATAGCCCAAACCCACAACATGGTATCCATACTTACTAGTCATCCTATGACTTATAAGGGACATGTCTCAATATCAACATAATGGTGTACTTCTGATGAACCTTCCTTTCTGACTAAACATAAATCCATCTTAACTTAGTGGCTTTCCTAGTTTTCACTTGGCCAACCAAATTAAAGGTGACCATGGGTTTTAAGCTAAAGTAGCTATCCCCAAGCTAAGTTTTCATGATGCCATTTAAGTTCTGAGAGCATTAAGGAAAGATTTTCTTTCCTGGGACTCACACTCTAGCGAATCAATGATATTAATTTGCCTATATCCCATGTTGTAATCATTTAGGTAACTTTCCTATTAAGAAACTATTCTCTTAATTTATCTGGATTTAATTTTTAAAGTTTATGATCCGACTCATCAAAGGCGAACACAAGCCCAAAATCTGAAATTAGTTATTAACACAAGACTCTAGCGAATGATTTTTTAGGAGAGTAGTTTATACTTGTTGATTTTCTTTTGATTTTTTTTTTCTTTTCTGGTTAGTTCCTTAGGAAGTTGCCTACATGTCAGATACTGATTTGCAGGCAATGGATACATGGCTATTTGAGTATGAAAACAGATTGAGTCTACCAACAAATATGATTACTTTTGAGCAAGGTTCTGAAAACCGGACCGGATATTGAACTGGTTGGAGTACTAGGTCAAGGGTTAATGGGTCAGACTGGAGTCAGTCCAGAGTCAACCCGGTCTCAGACCGATGGAAATAAAAAATAAATTTCAATTCTCATTATAGTGTTATACTATCCAAAATCAATTCAATATCTTTAATCAATAACAAATAATTATATGCTTATCAATTATTCTTTATATTTTTTTTGATATATTGATATAATCTAATATTAACTGATAATCCAATGATACTACAATTAATAATCATAAGCATTCTTCTTACTATTTTAACAAATGATCAAAATAGATAGATAATAACAAAATATTCCTACCTACAATTCTTTAATCATTAAGAAAAAATTATTATTAACTTTGACTAATATTTTTATCTACCATAAAAAATAAATAAATATATTTTTTGAAAAAATTAATTTTTTTCAATTGTTTGTTTAAAAAAAACAACAAACAAACCGGGTTAACCTTGCAACCCGGCTAAGTTGACACCAAGTCTACTTGGTCACCGGTCTAATGACCAAACAGGATCAATTTTATGGCCGGGTCGCCGGTTCCCAAGTTGACCCGGCCAATCAAGTTCGAGTTTGAAAACAATGGTTAAAATCGGAAGGTAGAATTTAGTTGTGGGAGTCAATTGGGGGCAGAAAAAAAAGAAAAGAAAAAAGAATCTAGTGGTAGGAAGAATACATATATTTATAAGGGTACGTAAAGGATTATACAGACAGTGTCCTGCCTCTGAAAAAACCATTGTATTCAAAGTACTCGTATATTGTATTGGCATAACTTGTATTTATAATAAATCAGTTACATTTGTCAGCGAAATTTATGACAAATGCAATTTTTTTAATAGATCGAACATTCTAATTTTGAGCTTGATGATTTACACACAGAATGACACTTAATTTATTCTGTAGACTAAAATCTTATATTTAAGACAAAATATAATAACAGATAAGTTAAGGCATAAAGGACAACAATTTGGGCAGATGGCAGAATAATAATGTTGGCACGGCCCATTGATAAATGGTGTGCGCATTTCAGTTCAGAAGCTCATCATAAATATGGCGGTGTGGCTCCAACAGTAAGTTTTGGATCAACTTGTTTTAAATGATTTTGTGGTGAATATGATAAACATGTAGGAAAATAAAGTTGCGTTAATGGGTAAAATTGATATGAAAGTTTTTACCTGCACAATTTTACCTTTCACCGTCACTTTTATTAATTTTATTTGTTAGTTGTTTAGTAGTTTACATGTCATCCGTTTTAAAGATAAAATTTATTCTGAAAGCTTTAAATTTAACTTTTATGAAAATGAATTAGATAACAGATAGTAGATAGATTTTCGGGATAAATTTTTATATTAACAAAAATAAAATAGATAATATCTAAATAGACAATTCAATATATTTGATTAACTAGTAGTCAAAATTAACGGAGATAATAACTAAAGGTAAAACTTCTCCCTATTAAAACTTGTAGGGTAAATTTACCCCTAAAAGACTTCTAAAATAACATTTTACACCTCAGTGTATAACTTTTAAACCCAAAACAAATTTGAAGGAGTAAAGTAAAGTACTGGTAGTTCATTAAGGCAAACACCAATAATCAAGTCGGGGAACATTCCCTGCTTTGCTTTTTTTTTTTTTTGACGGTCCAATTTTTATTTTTTTTAATCATAATTTTTATATAAAAAATACATTTTGATAAAATATTAATTTAAAAGTTATCTTTATTTTAAATTATTTATTCAATAGAATAATTTTTTAAAAAAATAAAATCTGGATCGATCTGATCTCTCTAGCTATTCAGTAAAATAAGCTGAACAGGGAAAGTGATTCTGTCAAGTCAGCCGCTGGCAGACATGATGTTGGAGTATGGAGCACGCCGAATTCAGTTTTGTGGAAAATGAATGAGAAGCTCCCTCCCATTAGATATTTTCTTAATGCGCATGCTTCCCACGTTTTCCATCTTTTTTGCAACTAACAAATCCTCACCTTTCATTTTGACAAGTACTACTTCTCCTTCCCCTCTCCTTTTGTTTTTTAATTAAAAATGTTTGGACCGAGAATTTTGACAAGGACACGGTGATTATTATTCTATCGTAAACAAAATATTTTAAAAAAAGGCTGGGGCTTGGTAATGGTAGGGCGTATGTGACGAAGACGGCTTATAAATAATTAAACCCTGCCTATTTGTCCATCTTTATTATTTCAAGGGTGGGTTGGGCAAAATTGTCATAAAAATATTGTCTTTGGGGCAATTTTATCATAAAAATTTTATAAGAAGCAATTTTATTTTAGAATTTTTAAAAGTTAGATAATTTTGTCCTTACTATTAATTGACTATTAGTTGACTGTTAGTTAATCAAATATGTTGAGTTGACAATCCATAGATTATCCATTGTATTTTTATTAAAATGAAAATTTGTATTGAAACTTTTAAAAAAGATAAACTAGATAACATATACACTTCTAAAACAAATTTTCAGCTTAAAAAAAATAACTGGATGATATATGGATTGCTAGTTCAACATATTTGATCAATTAACGGCCAAAATTAACATATTTAAAACTTTCAAGATAAATTTTCACCTTAACAAAAATAAAGTGGTTGACATGTGTACTGTCAGTTCAACATATTTAATCAATTAACTGTCAACTAATAGCAGAGACAATTTGTCCCTTTTAAAATTTTTAAAGTAAAATTATTCCTTATAAAACTTTTAAAATAAGATTCTAAGGCTTGCAGGGCAATTTGCCCTTTCTCCCTTATTTCAAATACCCATCTACACAGTTTTCAACCATGTGCCCTCCCAACAAATGCCCTCTGACGTAACCCATGAGAGATGAGACGACTTATCTCTTTCAGATTAGGCTACCAAAGACAATTCAATTTATATTATTAAAAAAATTATGTATCAAATTAAAATTAATCAGGCATCTTCCAATTATAACAACGACTATTCTAATTCATAATAATTAATCAAACACACAGGCTGTCTTGCTTGAATGAAACAGCTATACGTATACTTGTTCAAGTCGGTGATAAGGAAATATATTTCCATTACATTTTTTTTTAAATTTAAAACCTTGTAAATTGTAGGATTTGCGAGAAATAACTTAATTGCTTAACTTAAATGAGTATAATAGTACCTTGTAGCTTAGTGGTAATAGTATCTCCCAAGTGAGAAGAGGTCACGGATTCGATCCCGTTGTTATAATTTCAGGCCGTTAGTGCCTGCTCGACCCTTTATGCTCAATTTTTGAAAATGAGTATAATAGTAGGATATATATATATAAAAGTACAAGCCCTAGAAATTAAAGGGTCAAAATAAGATCCTAACTAATATTCCTAAATAATAGGGATTGTAATAACAATAATATTTAATCTTAACACTCCCCTCAAATCATGGATGTTAAGCAAGTTTAACTTGTTATAATGATAATCAATATGAATCCCAGTTATGACTTTAGTCAGCAAATCTTTTAATTAGTTATCGGACTTTACATGCTGGATAGAAATAAAATTCTTCTTAATCATATCACAAACAAAGTGACAATCAATCTCAATACGTTTCATGCGTTTATGAAATACAAAGTTAGAGGCAATATGGAGAGCGACTTTGTTATCACACCACAACTTAGCTGGTAATTGTATAGTTCGTCCAACCTCAGTCATTAACTGACGAATCCACACGATCTCATGCGCTGATTGAGCCGTAATTATATATTCTGCTTTTACACTAAACTTGGAAATCACATCTTGCTTCTTACTTCACGAAGATACCAAATTTTGACTTAAAAATACATAATATCCTGTAGTGGAACGTCTTGTTATCTTTGATTCAGCATGATCCACATTGCAAAAAGCTCAATATTCATATGACCATGATTTGCATACAGAATGCCATGACTCGGTGCACCTAATGTAGAATATGTTCTAAGGCTTCCTACTAATCAACAGTTGGAGCTTGCATAATTGACTCAAAACACTTACTGAAAAGGAGATGTTTGGACAAGTCACTGTGAGATAATTCAACTTCCCAATTAATCTCTAGTACTTCTCAGGATATGCAAATGGTTTGATCTTTCCTGGGTCTAATCTCTGCTTTATGTCCTTAGGAAGTTCATCATATGGTGCACTAGCAACCATATCCAGAAAATGATTAGGAATCATCAGAATACTACTCGGTGTAGCTCTAAGTTTCTTAGTTTCCTTCAACAAATCAGGAACATTTTTTTTTGAGATAAGTGAATCCCCTTCTTATTTCTCATAATTTTCATCTCAAGGAAGTACGTCAATGTATCCAAATCTT
>JBAGKO010000001.1:6322652-6333173 GCA_037177275.1 Acacia concinna | reverse complement strand
CAAGGAACTGTCCCTTATAATTTTTATCTAATTTACATGAATGATTATAATTCAAGATCAAACTACCATCAGCTTCTTTCTCTACATTGCCTGAAAAAAATTGCATTCTTCCCTTCCCTTCTAATTCACCAGAAACTATTTCACCATTTGATCCAATACACCTACATAAATAACTCTCATGTTTAGCATTTCCCCTCTTTTTAGTAAATTGGTCAAACATTTTCTCTGCAGAAATATCGTTTTTACATGGCTTACCCAAACTCTGAAATTTTGAGTACATATTCATCAGTGCATTACCAGTGTATAAATCAAAATCCAAACCAAGACGGATGATACTCCCATGCACTGACTCACCCAACCTCAAGTCCTTTAGAAATACACATGCCTTAAGTACAGAAGGAAACACATGTTTATCTGGGTTGATTCCCAATGCCCGCATCTCATTAAAGGATGTGAATGATTGAACAGAAAGGCCATGAAAAGTGTAACATCTAATGATAGATTTCCAAGCTAGAGCTGGAGGAGACTGTATGCCATCAAATACACGAACTGAATCATGTAAATGGTTCAAGCTTGAGTAGATTGAAAGTACAATGGAATTGTCCGAGTGAAATGCTCCTTTAATCTTGAGAATTTGTGCATGAAATTGTTTTGCAAGATATGAGGAAGTGATAGTATTTGGGCACCTTAGAATAGTTCTTACCAGATTTTGAGATGAATCCATTGCTCTAACAGGATTATAAAGTAAATATGGTGGTGGTGTGCTAATGGAATGGTGATTCAAATAAGCAGCAACATGAAACCAATTTGACTGAAGTTTGAATATGGTGCACTAGACGGCTTCAGTTTTCTGCTCGGTCAAGATACAACAAAACTTAGAGGATGGTGTTGGTATCAGTTTCAAAAGGGCAAGCTCATGCAATTTGATAATTGGTCTTCACTTTTCATAGATAGCCCTCTTTTGATCCAAAAATGGAGCAGTTGTAGGAAGGGCAATAGAGTTTTGAATCAGACCAACCCCTAACTATTCTAGGTTCTCTCAACAGTTCTTTGTCAGTGTGAAATGAGAAAGCCTGAAAAAAATCAATAAAACCATCAGCAAATGTACACACGTCTAAAATTTTCTTTGAAAGATCCAATCATGTATTCAGTTGTTAAAAACTAAACAGTAAACACTCATTAGAAAAAATACACTTAACATTATGTTTTAATAGGAAACATAAGGTTTTATTCATATTTCATTCTTGGGGGTGAAATCCACCTTAATCAAGTAAGTGCATAATCAAAGGAATGATAAAAATCATCCTGCTATTCAAGGGATTTCAAAATTAAACAAGCAACATCGCATTTATGGCTTAAAAGTGCTTAAGGAATTTAATTTGCAGGTGACAATCTTGACCTACTATAATACATCCTTGATATTCATTGTTACATTGACTAGAGAACAAGGAAAAACGGAATGAAATACCCAGCTAACCCTACGGTCCCATTTTGAAATTTTAACCTCCATATTCTGAGATAAACTTCTTCCCAGTTCTAATAGCCAATCAACTAAGTAGAAAGAGCTCATTAAATAAGACAAGTATACCAAGCTATGGACAGTGGCTGGAGAAAGAACTCAGCAAGCAAAACTAATGCAAGAGAGGAAGGAAATTCTGTTGCTGTCATAAGTCAATAAGTAATGGAAAAAACTTATTATTGGGCAAGAATGGGTGCTTGCTCAAAAAAAAAAAAAAAAAATCTAAGGGATGAGCGTTACTATGATCACCTTTTAATCATGTTCTGTGAAACAATCATAAAACTGAATCTTCTGGTAAAAAAAGCAGACACTGACATTCCATGTTAATGGTCATAGAAGAAACACAATCAACCAGAAAAAAAGCAGACGCTAAGGGCACAATATAAGTTAGAGTTGCCATAGTTTGATGATAATTACTCACAAAGTCCTTATAATAGAATACTACCATTTACCACCATCTTCTCATATGAAAAGGTGAGATATATGCAGAACCAACCCCAATGCAAAAAGACAAAAACCATTTTCGTACTGTCAGCAGAAAATAAGCCGATCAGGATACCAATCAAAACAACTGCATGAACCTGTCAATATTTCTTTTTATTTCCTCTTTTTTTATTTATAGAAATAAAAACCCAAATCGTTAAAGTCCTCTACGCTCTAGGAAAAAAATCCACATCCCCATCTAAATGACAACTAATTCAAGCACTTGAGGTTCTACCGCTATGAACTGGACAAGAAACACCAACATAAATTTCAAAAGCAACTTAAACCCAATCAAATTGACAAGCTTCGACTGCAGAAATCACCTTTATAAAAAAAACAAATAAGAAGACGTGAACGCAAGGATCCTCGTTCGAAATTCATCAGTTTCGTATATATGAAAAGATGAATCTAAATATGAAACCTAACTGAAATGCAAGTTGACTGCAAAACAGAAAATAGTACCTGGAAGTGCTGGGTTTTCTTTAAGAAGCCGATGGAGGGAATCGAATCCACAAATAGAGCCATCGCTCAGGCCGCGGGGCCATGAATTCTGCATTGATTTCCCCGTTCTCCATTCGCAACCTGGGAAAATAGTCTAAACAGGGAAGGGGACTCTGAATCTTCAAGCCATAATAAGGGGTGGGATTATAGTTGGGAGAGAAAAAATTGGACTAATAAGCTTCAATATGGTTAAATCCTCACTTTCGCTTTTTTATTAAAATATAATTAACTGTAAATATGGTTAAATATGGGATTCAGGTGAAGTCATTCAATGAACGATTTGTGTTCATGTGTTAGGCCAACTACTTCTGCAAAAGTCCTTCAAAGGCAATTGCAGAAGTATACCTTCTTCGGGTGAGTTTTTTTTTGGTTAAATATTAATTTATTATTGTTTTATAAAATTCAAAAAATAATAATAAATAATAAAAACAAAATCCCAAAAAAAATACTAGAGAAATTCAATTTTAGACAAGGGAAATAGAGAAATTTCAAATAAATCTTTTTATAATTTTTATTAGTAATAATAAAAATTGCCACTGAATTTTTATGTAACATTTAGTTTTTATCCTATAAAAATTTACAAAGTTAAGATAAAAGAACATAAATAAAATAAAACAACCATAAAATAATGACTGCGCCACTTACCACTAATCCAAATTGGCACAGGCAGTCATTATTTTTAAAGTTGTTTTTATTTTATTTATGCTCTTTTATCCTAACTTTATAATAATTATTTGTATTATTATGTAATTATTAGTATACGCTCATCCAATTTTTATAGGATAAAAACTAGATGTTACATAAAAATTCAGTGACAATTTTTATTATTACTGACAAAAATTATAAGAAAAATTTATTTGGGATTTCTTAATTTCCTTGCTCTAAAATTGAATTTCTTTAATATATTTTTTTTTAGAATTTTTCTTTTCTTATTTATTATTTTTATTAAATTTTATTAAAAAATAATAAATTAATAATTAACAAAAAACTCGTGAAAGAGCCACGGGGGACTTCTACAATTGCAGAAGTACTTGGTCTGACACATTGCTAGACACAAACGTTCATAGTTTGAATGACTTTATCCGGATCCCACTCTCCCCTCACCTTCTAAAACATAAAACGTTTTTATTAAGAACAATTTACTTAAATTGTTTTTAGTAAGAACGATTCCAGATGTTACATATTGCTAAATTCTTTTTATTACATTTTCATAATAAAGTTTTCTGTTTATCATATTTTATTAAAAAAAAACCCTTTCTAAGAACAGTTTTACTTCGAAAATAACTATTTAAGAAGTGCTGGTATCTAAAAATTTTATTTGGAGCAGTTTTATCCCTTGCTAAAAAATGTTAACCATGAGCATCAATTTTTTTTTCAACTATCAACGTTGGTTTTTCACCGAAAGAAAAATATCAACGTTAGTTTTTAAACTAACCCATATACTGAATTTGCTCATTTTTTTATCACTTGTAAGGCGAAATTGGCCCACTGAATTTTTTTATTTAGATATCTGGCATTCTTTCTTTCTTACTTTTTTATACTTCGCCTTTTTTAGTTGTTACCTCTGGACCAAATTTATATCTTAACCATTTTTTACATATTATAACTCAAATTATTGAAATAAAGAAATTATTTTTATACTTTCGTTTTTTTTAACTTAAAAATAAAGTTAATACAATAATGGATGAAGAATAAAAATTATAAGCTTATATAAAAATGTAATGAGGAAAAAATCCTCTTCACTCATTTATAAATAAGACTAGAGGATCATTAATAATGAAAAAATATTTTTATACTTTCGTTTTTTTATTAAATATATTTAGTTTACTTTATTAATATGGTTACCCTAAAACTTTGCTCTATTAGTATTATTTTAATGGAAGCATTAATTAAAAATCTTGAGAAAAATAAGTAATAGAAAATCATATCTAATACTTTTTGACTTGAAAAGATCACTTCAATATATAAGAAGAGAACTAAAACAATATTTATACTTTTGGGTTTAAGACCGTCATTTGGTTTGTCATTAGGCGCTGTTTGTATGAGGGATTTGGAGGAGAGGTAGGGAAAGAAAAATTTTTATTATTTGGATTTTAAAAAATAAGATAAGTGAGGTTGAAAGTTATTAATTAATTTTTTTACTATTTTATTATTCAATTTATTTTTATAAAAATTTTATAACCCCAATTTTTCAATTTTTTTTAAAAATCAACTCAAAAAAAAATTTATCCCCTCACTTTCCTCCGGCCAAACAGACCCTTATGGTTTTTTACTGCACTCTTTTCATATATGGCTTCTGGCTATTCTACAATAACAGCATTTGAATAAGATATAAAAAAAATACCAATACCTAATTATATAAAAAAAATCTTTTTAATGAAAATAAAAGAAACTATACAAGAGATAAATAATAGGAGCAAAAGAAAATTTTGAGAGAAAAGGGGATAGACGCAAAGACTTGTATTTATAGGCTTTGAGGAGTCTTTAAGAAGAAGACAATATTAAACAAAACTTATAGAGCAAGCTCCTCTTGTGGGCTTAGAAAGAAAGACACTTATTCGCTTGAAAAGAAAATCTGTTATAAGGCAATGGACATTCACAATATTTATAACTGTTTTTTTTTCTTAGTTTTTGGCAAGCCACTAGAAGATAAGGTTATTTTTGGATATCCGTATCATTCGCATTTAATAATTTTCAAAAAGTAATATATGCAGAAATGTGCTAACTCTAAGTATGGAGGGGGTTTCTCTTCATGGTTTTTCCCTCTTTGGCTCCCAATTTGGGGTAACTCTAAAATATTTTTTTTTGTGGTTCTTTTATGATTAGATTCTACTTAAAATGAGTAACATTTTGATATATTATAGACGAAAAACGAACCTATTTTTAATTTTTTATGATTTTTTAAAGATTAGCATGTAAAAAATATATATGATTATTTTTTTAATTTAGGGTTTTAACTTTAAAAAATCATAAAAATTGAAAACAGATCCGTTTTTCGTCCATAACATATTAAAATATCATTCATTTTATGTAGAATCTAACCATAAAAAAAACTATAAAAAAATATTTTGGAGCTACCCCAAATTGGGGATGGAGAGAAGCCCCTCCGCTAAGCATATAGAAGAGAGGGTTGGCCATTAAGAGAGAGAGAGAGAACTTTTTTCGCGAAGAATTCAATATTCAAGTCTAATCTGCCGTAACTAAACCCATAACTGAATTCTACATGAGTCTTAAAATAATAAAAATGACAACAACAAAAACTCCAAATAACCCAGAAACCAGAATTAATAATAAATATGAAGACAAATCAGATATTGCTGCGTCATTTCCTTATTCCATAGGCATACTCCCTCTGGTCAATTTCATAATTTCTCTCCTGCGGCTACTGAAAGTAAGGTTCTCGCTTATTCCTTTTCACGCTCATACGTCTGAGATATTTACAAAGACTTCTTATGCAACAAAGGATCACTGATGATTTGAGGCTCAAAGCCTGGTTTGAGGTAGCTAGCAAGCAAGTCAGCATACACATCATAACGAGCCGTCATTCTGAAACCCCACTTGTCTTTATACTGCCGGCATAAATTGAGGTCCATGTCTGCAATTATCAAGCCATCCCGGTTCCGTGAAAGGGAAGGAGTGCATGAAGCATCTGGGGCTGAGAAATGACTCGATCCGTAAAAGTGACCGAAGTCGTTATGCGCCGGCTTTCCGTCTCCAGAAGTAAAGGGGTTTGGGAATATCTCAGTGCCAACACGATTAATCGAAGCAACAAAATAACTATTCGCTATCGCGGCATTACGAGCCTGAAAAGATTACAAAGTATGTAGGATTAAGATTTTATAATGAAAATCATAATTACAAGTCAGAACTCCTAACAACTCAAGCTTTTAAAGTAAAATGTTTTAAATCTCTTACCCAGATATAATACAATGAAGTAAATGACATAAAGAAATGTTTGCAAACAAATTAATACATCAGGAAAGAAACAAATTAATTTTACGTAAAATACCAGCCCACGCCCCTATACTTCCATTGTGTTTAGTTTTAAATCCTTGGAGTTTACTTTTGAAGTTTTCTATTCCTTGTGTCAGTCTCTTTATTTTTAAAAATAAAGAAAGTAACACCAACGGTCAACTGCCTTAATAATTTTCTAACGCTCTCATGTATAAAAGGATCAATGTTTCAGATGGAGCAAATAAAAAGGATAAGAAACCATGAAAATAAACTGCATGGTCTAAAAACAAAACATGATTAAAGGATAGGGACCTGGAATGGTATTTTCCCGACATAGCAACTAGAACCATAGCTTCAAACACAAGCTAAATATACTGATTTCATGTTTTCTGTATTTGACATTGAAATATACTATATATAGAGGTTCCAGAAAACACAAAATACGGTTGGATCCAATGCAGTAAAGTGTGTTTATTCCTTTGCTATTTGATGTTCAAAAACTAATTTAATTATAAATAGCAAAGTATAGGACCAGCATTAAATCAACAATACAAAGTACAAACAATCAAAATAGCGCGCTCAACTTGACCAAGAACAATGATCTATATGCACAACTGGATCGATTTTGTTTACAGAGTTTAACATTTTTCAGACAGTGAATTATAAATATGAAGTCACTAACCTCTATTGGCCACATAGGTTCACTAAGTGCACCAACAGTTGCAGAAGGGTTGAAAACAATCTCCGCACCATTCAAGCCAAAGGCTAACCAATTTAAAGGATGGTGCCTACCAAAACATATATTGATAGCAAGCTTCCCATACACAGTTTCAAATACAGGGTGGCCAGTATTTCCTTCCATATAATATGTGCTCTCATTGAAATCCCCAACTCTTGGTATATGGTTCTGCCCAACACCACACATTGATCCATATTTGAAAGTCAGAGAAACTCATAATATTTTGCACGGATTAAAGCAAGCAGCTTATGTAAATTACCTTACGGTGCTTCCCAATTATATTTCCATGGTTTCCAATAACAACAGCAGTGTTCCAGATAACCTCTCCATGATTAATATCCCTCTCAAGGATTGGACTTATAATGACCATGTTATATTTTATTGCAAAACTTTTAAGAAACTGTGTTGATTCTCCATCAACCAATTCGGCAAATTCACACCACGTCTTCTCTCGAGTACAGAATGCAAAAGGCATCATCCATGTTTCCTGCAGCAAAGGTACATTAACAATATTGAAGGATTTTCATATCTCAGGGAGAAATCAATTGGTAAATGCTCATATGCTCACATATTAACCTACTTGCAAGCATAATATGTTGACTCCTGAAGTGCCTGCTGCATCGATGATTGGTCTTAGCTTTTCATAGATAGCCCTCTTGTGATCCAAAAATGGAGCAGTTGTAGGAAGGGCAATAGAATTTTGAATCAGACCAACCCTAACTATTCTAGGTTCTCTCAATAGTTCTTTGTCAGCATGAAATGAGAAAGCCTGAAAGAATTCAATAAAATCATCAGCAGAAGTAGACATGTCTAAAATTTTCTTTGAAAGATCCATGATGTTGAGTTTTAGAACCTTATGTTTTAAAAGGAAACATAAGGTTTATTCATATTTCATACTTGGAGGTCAAATCCATGTTTCGAAGAGAGAGCTGCCGCAGATTCAGGGAGAGAGAGAGTATTAAGTGCATTTCCACAATTAAGCCCATGAAGGATGCGACTAACTTCCTGCAATATTACTCTAATACACCATCAGAAAGACAATACACATGTATGATAAATTAATGAAGTTAATAATCAAATGAATGATAACAAACATCCTGCAGTTCAATAGATTTCAAAATTAAACAAGAAACATTGTATATATTGCTTAAAAGAGCATACAGAATTTAATGTGCAGGTGACAATCTCCACCAACTAGTATAAATCCTTGATCTTTGTTGCTCCTTTGACTAGAAAACAAGTCGAAAATAAATGCCAAAGAGAAATTCTCCACTGATAATATGGTCCCATTTTGAAACTTTAACCTCCATGTTTTAATATAAACTTCTTCACAGATCTAACAGCCTATCAACTAAGTTGAAAGAGCTCATTAAAATACAATAAATATACCAACAGTGGCTGGAGAAAGAACTCAGTACGCAAAACTAGTGCAAGAGAGGAAGGAAATTTGGTTGCTGTACAGGATTGCTACATCAACAGAATAAGTCAAGAAGTAATGTAAAGACTACATCTTTTAGTAAAATCGTCTTTTACTCATGTTCTGTGATACAATCATATAACTGAATCTTTTGGTAAAATAGCAGACGATGACATTGCATATCAATGGTCAAAGGGGAACACAATTAACCAGATGGTCATATGAGCAACACAATCAAGCAGAAAAAAAGGCAGATGCTGATATTACATACAGTAATAAATTAGTACTTACACCTTTATTACTCACAAAGTCCTTGTAATAGATTACCTTAGTCATTTACCACCATTTTCTCATAAGAAAAGGTGAGACATTTGCCGAACCAAACCCAAAGCAAAAGGCCAAAAACTGTTTTCATAATGTCAGCAGAAAGTAAGCTGACCAGGATAGCACCCAATCAAAACAAATGCATGAACCTGTCAATAACTTCCCTTTTTTCTTTATAGAAATAAAATCCCAAATTGTTAAAGTCTTCTATGCTCTAGGAATAGATCTACATCCCCATCTAGATGACAATTAATTCAAGCACTTGAGGTTCTACAACTAAGAACAGGGCAAGAAATACAAAAGCAACTTAAACCCAATCAGAGTGTCAAGCGTTGACTACAGAAATCACCTTAAAAAAAAAACAAAGAAGAAAGCGTGAACGCAAGGATCCTCATTCGAAATTCATCACAGTTTCATATATATTAAAAGATGAATCGAAAAATGAAACCAGACAGAAATACAAGTTGACTGCAAAACACGAAATAGTACCCGAAAGTGTTGGGGCTTGAGATTTTCTTTAAGAAGCTGATGGACGGAATCGAATCCACAGACAGAGCCATCGCTCGGAGTCTTGAATTCTTCTTTGACGACTTCGTTTTCCATTTGCAACTTGGGAAAATAGGCTAACGGGGAAGGGGAATCCTCTTTGTGAATCTTCAAGCTGGCGTAAAGAAACGAATTACCCCTATGACTTATATATATTATATAATTAGAGGAGAAAGTCTCACTTGCTTCACGGAAGAGGATAGTGTGATTAGTGTCTTTAGTCCAAATGAGTGAGGGATAGATACTATAAGCTCTCTTTATCTAAACCGTCAAAATATATAAACTGTTTAAATAGGATATGAAAGATCCAGATTTTTTTTAAGAGACAATTTTAAATAATTTTTTTAAATGTTAATTAAAAGGTTATCTTTATTTTTATTCTCCGTCATTCATATAATTTTTAAAAAATATGAAAAAGTTAAAAAAAAAAATTGGACAACTATATGGGACAAAACTTATGATATCTAGAGTGTTTATGGATAAGGAGAGGCTTATTCCGTATCCTATCCTATAAAAGTAAGGGAATAATAAAGTTGTCATATGTCCCGTCCTATTCCCAATAGAATCGAGACATCCCATTTATGTTTTTTGAGGACCTTGACCTCTTGATAAATTTTCTTCTTCTTTCTTCTTGCTAAAAATATTATATGAAAATATTCTTTTATACAACTAATATTTGTTTAAGAAATATATTAGTTATACTTAATAAAATTTTTACGTTAAAAATAAACTTGGTATATGATAATATATATCTAAAAAGATTATATAATAACATCATTTTATATAAATAATACTTATCTAAAAATATATTAGTTATATATTTATAAAAATATTAAATTTTCTAGTTACAGATATAAATATTTGTATATTATATATTAATTAAAATAATAAAAAAATAATTTTCGACACGTGACAAAAACCTGAATGGGACAAAGCCCATACCCATCTCGTCCATATAATGATTTTAGGGAAAATGGCATCTAGGTCCCAAGGACCAAACTTAATTATAAAAAAGTCCCCTCAATAAGTTGCCTTACC
>JBAGKO010000001.1:6308023-6318156 GCA_037177275.1 Acacia concinna | reverse complement strand
ACCAAATCCTCGTGGGAACGATACTTTACTTATCACTTTATTACTTGGCGCGACCCGTGCACTTGCGGTGTGAACATCAACGTAGACATTTAGTATGGTGATATTGCCATTAGCACGTTTGATGAATATTGTGTCATTTGCTTGCCTCTGAATGTACCCAATTCCTTTTACTGATATGCTAAACCTGCCACACTATACCCTAGGCGATTGCTTCAATCCATACAATGACTTGTTGAGTTTGCATATAGTATTGGTAGAAGCTAGAACTCCATTTAGAATTTTCATGTATACTTCTTCCTCGAAGTCCCCATTCAGGAATGCATTCTTCAGATCCAGTTGGTATAATGACCAATCTAGGTTGGTTGCGATTGATAATAACACTTGAATGGTATTGAACTTTGCTATTGGGGCAAACTTCTCCGAATAATCAATCCCATATTTTTGGGGATACACCCCTTTGTAACTAGTCTTGCCTTGTATTTGTTGATGTTACTATTAGGATTGAATTTTGGGGTAAATATTCACTTACATCCTACTGGTTTCTTTCTTTTTGGGAGAGCTATAATTTTCCATGTTTTATTTTCCTTAAGTGCCCTCAATTCTTTTTTGGCAGCTCATTTCCTATTTGAATCCGTCATGGCTTGCTTAAATGAGTCAAGAATTTTCATATATGCACTATTTACTATAGAACTTTGCATTTTTACAAATAGATTGCCATATGAGACAAATCATTGAATTGGATATTGAGTACAAGGTCATATTCCTTTCCTTAATGCAATAGGCCAACCCATTTCTTTAGGATTTAATTCCATATTGGATTCATGGTTGTCCCTTTGAATGGGAGAGACTATTCTACTAGCGTTTGGTTCCTCCTAAACTTGTTGTAAGGGCTCTGCTTCATGCTATATTTCAATATCTAGTCCTAAATTGATTTTGACATTTGTTTCAATTTAAACTTGGTAGGCTCAAGTTGGGATGGCACAAATTGGTCTATAGCAGCAATAGGCTGATATGTAGGAGCAAGTGAGTCAAGGTTAGGCATAAGGGTAGGATTAGGTTCAAGTGTTGGGGCTTTGGTTGAGGTGGTTTAAGTGGATTCTTCCCAACTTAGCCACTCAACATTAGTGTACTCCCCTTGAATGGGGAATTTTGCATAGTACACTTCTTCAGAAAAGGCAAAATCTTGAGAGATGAACACTTTCTTGGAAGTGGGGAATAGCCAAGGAAAATGCATTTATTGGCTTGAGCAACAAATTTTTTGTAATCATTATTGTGAACACAGCCAAACACCTTTGTGGGTAAATAATTAATAAGTGGACAATTTGGAAAGTATTCAAGAAGTTTTGGAGAGATGTACTATAGTTAAGGGCTTTAGAGGGTATGCGATTGATCAAGTAAGTAGCCATGAGGACTGGACACCCAAAGATAGTGGGCACACTCCAATCCACTAACAAAGTCCGGATTACTTCCAATAGGTGACGATTATTCCTCTGAGCTACTCCATTTTGTTGAAGAGTATAAGGACATGAAGTTTGGTGATAAATTCCTTACTGAGCAAGGGATTCCTTAAAGGTTTAGATAATGTATTCCCTAACATTATCACTTCAAAGTACTTTATTGGAAGTATCAAATTGGGTTCTCACAAAGGTATAAAAACTTTGAAATACTTTGGCTACTTCATATTTTTGGTGCATTAAGTAAGACCAAGTGGTTCTTGTATGATCATTAATAAAGGTAACAAACCACCAAGCATTAATAAGGGCTTTGATTCGTGCAGGCCCCCAAATATCACTATGGATGAGTGTGAATGATAAAGAGGGTTGTATGGCTGTTTGTGATAGGTGGAATGAGTTTGTTTTGCAACTTGGCAAGTTTCATAAAAAAGGAATATAATTTTTATTGAATAAACTAAGAAACACACGTTTCATATGATTTACTAGGGTTCCTAAACAATAAAGCCAAAAAATACATTATTTTGAGAATTAGAGCTAACCAGTGCCCTTCTTGCCTTCCAAATGTCTTGGTTCTTCAAACTCGATCCATCCAAGTAGAATAGTCCATCCCACTCTCTAGAACTCCCAATCATCCTCCTTGATTTTAAATTCTGAAAAACACAAAGGTCATCATAAAAGATCACTTGGCATATTCACCTTTTAGTCAACTTGCTTTCTAATATTAGATTACAAGTGAGCGCCGGCACAAATAGGACATTATGAATTTCCAAATTAGTAGACAACATGACTGTGCCAATTCCCTCAACCTTAGTGAAAACCTCGTTAACCACTTTAACTTTGAGGTGTTCATGGCAAGTTTTAAGACTATAGAATAAAGATTTGTTACTGATCATGTGATCTGTAGCTCTTGAGTCAACAATCCATGTATCCTCATTAGCAGTTATGGCATTGAGAGCTATAATAGAATTACATGATTGTACCAAATTAACATTGAGCACTGAGTTAGATGAATTTTCTCTTGCAAGCATCCTGCGGAACGCTTGCAATTCTTCTAAACTCAAGTGATCTTCATGCTCGCCCTTATGTTCAATGGAGGTGAGATGACTTTGGGAGTTAAGTTTACCATATCGGGGCTTGCCATGCAATTTCCAGCATTCATATTTTATGTGGCCTTTGCTCTTGTGATAGTTACACCACTTGGAATTCTTTCGCTAATTATAGGGTCCTTTCATAGCAAGGGTAGAACTTTCAATTTGACTCAGTCCACTCTGGTTTAGAGCTTTTGGCTTTCTTCAAACTCACATGATTGACTATACATCAAATAGGTGAGGTAGGGGTTTTAATCCAATAATGGAACATAAGCTTCTTATACAATGGAACATCTTTGACAGTGTCCCATTGGTGCACCTCAAAAAAATCACATTGTTGCCAAAGTTTTAGCAAAGAATTATAGTAATCAATTACTGACATGTTACCTTGTCTCAAGTCCTAGAGCTGGCGCTTTAAATGGATCAAGGCAATAGTGTTTTCGAGTGAAGAGTAAGTCCTTCTAGCTAGTTGCATCTCAGATTTCCTTTGCGGTGTTTTCTAGAAGGTAACATTCACTAATATCCAGAATCATAGAGTTACATAACCAAGTCATGACGGATGATTAGAATCTAGTTGAGGAGCTACTCCATTAATGTATTTCTCCCTTCTCTCTCCATGAATGTACTTAAGCATGCTTTGTGACCACTGGAGGTAGTGTCTTCCATTAAACTTATGGTTAGTGAACATAATTTGATTTTATGAGAAATCTGCCATCTCTGTAGTATTGGGAAGTGCCCTTGTACTTATTGAAGAGGGAGAAGAAGATGAACCTTGAGTGTGAGAGTTTGTACCCGCCATAAAATCATATGATGGCTAAAGTAGGTGGAACAGATCCAAAGAAGGGCGGAAAACCATCAGGATGGTCGAACAATAGCAGCAGCGCGTGGGTGCATGCGAGGAGACAGGCTGAAATGAAGGGATTCTTTCTAACATAAAGGAATGGAAAATATTTTGCCACACTGATGTTTGGTTTGCACTAGAAAAAAAAAGGGTTGATAGAAAAGTTTTTGTTTGGTTTGTAGAAAATGAGGTAGGAAAATGAGTTAAAAGATCATTTCCCTATAGAGTAAAAAAATTATTAAAATGTCTGAGACCCACGCACCCTACTCACTTTTTTATATCACATTAAGGAATTTTTGTGTCTTTAGGCCATTTCCTCCCCTCACGTGAAAAATTGGAGGGAACACATTTTCCATTATATAGCTGAAAATGGGTCGGCCTAGGCAAATACTCTCCCACATGTAAACTCCTGCTGCCACTAGAAAATCTCAATTTTTCCCTCCCTCAATTTTCCTCCAACCAAACGGGCTCTAAGGCTATATTTGGATTGAGAGAAAAGTGAGAGGAAAATATGAGGAATAATATGAAGGAAAACTTCTTAAAATGATAAAAAAATTACAATGTTTTGGGAGTTCCCCCTCCAAACATAAGATAATGGAAGGATGGAAGAAAACCTGAGCTATGCGCTGTGTCAAAAGGTTGCAAACTCTGTAATTCAATCACAGCAAAAGATCCTTTTTAATTGAAGGAGTTTTGTTGGATGAGGAAGCTTCATGGGATTGGAGTAGTGCTAAGGAAAACGAAGATTATGATTTGGATCTCTCCATCTAATTAAGAGAAAAAGGTAATCCACCACCTTGAGAAATCTTTAGTCCACCATCAATTCCTGCTTTATTGGCGTTCATGATCATCAAGTTTGAGTTCTAGGTGAAGAGGTCCAACATTACATATGTCTAGAGGAAATTTATGAGGTTATAAAAAATTTAAATGATCAATATTTTCCTCTCTATTGGCTTCAAGCAGCACTAAAATACAAAAGATGGTTATAAGTGGGTTCGATACCTCATTTTAACCACAAACTTTAAGGCAACATGCTTAAAGTTCATCGCTGCTAAGAGAGATTGACAACAAATCATTAGTAGGTCTGGCAAATTAAGAATCCTTTCTTTCAGGAAGGGAATGGGGATATATATACATGATTTCCCTTTGCGAGGGAATGCATTACAAAGCTTCCCACTCTATATCTACATGATGTCATTTTATGTGGACAACAAATCTGCATTAACTTTAATAATTAATCTCGTCTTAAAAGGCACTTGAATAATGAAAACATTAAAATATCAAAGGGGGATGATGGAGAAGAGATTTATATATACATACCTGCAGTTCAAGAGATGGCTTGTGTGATTTGTCAAGGTTCAGACCTGAGTTAAAGTTTCTCCTTTCAATCACCTGCCTCATGCTTCAAACAGCAAGAATGTTACACATTGGTTCATATTTTCTTGTATTTTTATTATTATATTTCTGTACCTTAACATATATTTTGAAGGTACACATATAGCACTTGCATAGATACCTGGGGATTTGATTGAGTATTCTTGAAACACAAGGGAAGGATAAATAATTCTAGGTCTATTGGCATATAGCAAGCCCTTAATCAATGTCAGTTCTAAATTTCCTCACTTATTAACGTTTTAAAATTTCATTTTAGAAACCAATCATACTTTCGAGTTGTTCAACTTAGTTGAATACTCAATGTCTTTTACTTGATAACTTTTAATAGAAATCTCTATAGGAACAATAATTTGTTATCACTTTACTATTTCTCATACATGTGCTCTATAGGTTTTTCAGTATTCTAGGAAGTGAACACTCACCCTATAGAAGTTTGATTAAATTTAGTTGAGACTTCAAAATTGTGGCAATAAGGTGGTCTTTGCTATGATTGAGGAAAGTTTCAAACATTGTCATTATCCCTGTTCGAATCACATGTTTGCCTAGTTCCCTTCGATGACGTATTGTACTTGCAAAAGGACAAGACAAAAGGCAACAAATTATCCTTCCCTAATTTGTGGGTATTGTAGATAGTCAAGACGTGTCATTGAACAATGGTCCATTCATCATTACATAGATGATCAAAGTGAGAATTCATCACAATCATCCCTAATTTCTGGGCATTGTAAATACTCAGCTTTCAAAGCTTACTCTCTTAACTCCCAACAAGATACTTGCCTCATCTGCAACTAGTTTAGCTACTCAGGTACATCTCCTAGGTTCTCTGATTTCACTGGTGCACTTATGAAAGGCCGCTCAATCCAATTTTTTTTCCCTTTATCTTTATAATCCTACTAATGTTAGTTAGTCACAATGGTTTATTTATTTACCGACATTGTCTCATCATGATGCTTATTTTGTGGGCTTAAGAAAAGTCCAAGCCCAAAAGGAGAAGAATATTAATAGAAGATTGCTGCAGCATAACCGAAGTTATTGCAGCTAAAATATAATGGTGCATTTCAATGAAATTTAAGAAAGATCAGCACCATGCCGGAGCAAAACTGAAGAAAGAGAATAAACTTTTTAGGGTTTGAGAGCCAATTTGTTTTGTCATTCTTTGTTGTAGCAGCCATATCATGTCCTTGGAGGCAAAGAGAAGGAAGGAAAGGGGTGAAGCCTTGGGATCTTGAAAAAATCAAGGAAAAACGATGGAACTCGTCCAATTAAGTTCTTCAACTCCATTTTCTCTTTCATTAATTTGATGCATTCAATTTTCTGTTTTGTTGTTGGCGAAGTCATGTCTGGATAATCTTTCTAAATTATAGTAGCTATAAATTGATCCGTGGACCAATTGTTTGTGCTTGATATAATACTAATATTGTTTACTCAAACTTCTATTTATTTGTCTATATGATGGTTGGTCGACATTAAATAGGAATTAAGGGGATTAGGGTTTGATTTAACGAAAAATATTCATCATTGGATCAAATGATTGGGTAATAATGATGATTATATTTTGTCTTAATTTGCGCTGCTATAGACCCATGTCATGCAAAATAAAATTCTCAAGTGCATACTTATTAGCTTCTTGCCGATGATGTAGTTCTTGTGGCTGACTAATCACAAGAAAAAATTAACTCTTAACTTAAGTTATGGACAAGGTCCTTGTTTGTGCTTGAATAAGAGCAAGACATAATATACGCATCGTAGTTTTATTAAGAGACAAGTTAGAAGTGTTTTAGTGGTTAAAATAGGATATCAAGCTATTTCACAAATGACGAAGTTTAGATATTTAGGTTTGATTGTACAAAAAGATGGTAAAACTGTTGAAGATGTTAATCATAGAATCAAGCCAGATGGTTTAAACAAAGAAATACTACTAGAGTTGTTTATTATCAAAAAGTGCCTAATAATATTAAAGGAGAGTTGTTTAGTGTTTCTATAGGGTTAGCAATACCATATAATAGTGAATGTTGGGATTTAAAAGAACAGAAAAATCATAAACTGGGGTAGATGAAATGAAAATGTTGAGATAGATATGTGGCTATATAAGTTGTGAGGGTCACTCTTGTTCACTTTGTATCCCAAATGATAAAACAGTGGTTGCATGCTAATGGATTTAATTGAGGCTAACTCTAATATGTAACATGTTTGATTAATGTCTCATAGATATTTTTTTTCACTTCCCACTTAAACAGTCTGTAATTTATTTTTTTTTAAATTTACTTTGAAGTTGTCAATTATAAATAATAATCCCATTAAACTAGGAAAAATACACTAATAAGATCCAAGTGAAACCCTTTAAACGTGAAAAATACTGACAAAGGGAAATAATGTCATCACAAATTGATTATAAATCTCACGGGGTAAAATGATACTGGAGGCTAAATTAGTTGTGAAGCCATGTTTTATATAAAGTTTGACGTTAGTGAAACAAATTTTATAGTTGATTAATTCTTATATATTTTACATAATATGTTGATATTAATATATTGATCATGTGGCAAAAAAATATCGTTTATTCTAAATTTTATTTGATAAATTAAAATTACTTATATTTTCATATTTACACGTATTGTTTAATTGAAAATCAATTTTTTTGGGGTGGAGGGGGAGGGCAATAATGATTTCTACTCACATTTTAATCTGTGAATTTGATTATCAAATTAAACATTTTTTTTTAGCACTACTATATCTAAATATCCAAACTACTGGTAAATCTAGATTCGAACATATAGTCAGTCAAAATAGACAACTAGGAAGTTCAATTTAACATGTTTATTCATGTTATAGGAATTTCATAATTTGATATCAAGTACTTTTTTCAGTTCAAAGAATATAGACAAGCTCTCTATATTTATAGACATTATATTTAAGAGGAATATTTAGATTAATTTGAATCTAAAAGAATTAACTAAATAAAGATATACGTTCTTTATTTAGTGATGGACATATGATCATGTGTAGTAGCACTGGTTTAGATAGTAGCCAATCTTAAGTCATCAGGTTAGGCTCATTCAGAATCATAAAATTATATTGTCTTGATCCATCAGCTCACTTATGTTTTGGATCATTTGGCCCTTTTATTCAATGATTCAAGCATTCGCCCTTTTATACTTTTTCATGTTAATACCAAAATTTGAAGACAATATATCAAATGTTGCAAGAACTTCTCATATATAAACAATTATTTAACATCTGGCCTAATTTGACATCCTTGCACCAATTTTTTGCACAAAATCTAAATCTTTTTGAACATTACTTCCTCCTATGTTAAATGCAAGAGCTAGTAGCTAGAGGAGTTTTCTTTAGTCTTAAATGTAAGATGTCAATCCACTTCATATCCCAACTTTGTAATTTCTTACTAAACTCTCCTGATTGATTGCAAATAAAAAAGTAGTAGTTTTCTATTAACGGAGTAGTATCCAATGAAAATAATTGAAAGTGGTAGCACATTTTTTACTAATAACTGACTAGCCTATTTGTCTTAATATATCTACAAAATAGTTATCTAGTTTCTATATTTGTGACAGATGGGTATATCTTACTACAATCACCCTTTGATTTGTCCTGGAAGCCTCTTTTAAACGTTTTGATCTGATTAATCAGCTAAAAGAATTTATGTACCGCTAATTTAGAAAACCGTTTAAAAGATATGCGCTCCCTAGAATTCCTAGTAATGTTCGTTAGTAGCTCATTCAATTCTCTTGTTCAACCGTTTAAAAGAAGAATTCTTATGGAACAACTTGTATATATTTCCAAACCAATACCATTTCTAAATTAAGCAAAGCATATATAAGCCAAGCAGCTACGTGAAATATTTTAGTTCTAGGTTATGTGCATTTTAGTGCCACCATATGTGAAAATCTCTCTACCAAAACCAAAGGAGGATATGAATCTTCACACATCTGGGAGATTATAGAGAGAGTGCATGAATTATAAATTCGTATGAAATGATTCTTAAAATTAGAAAATATAATTATCGGGGGGAAAGAGAGAGAGGATACCTTGTACTAGAGTAATCAAAGAGTTTGCCAGAAGTTGAAAAAACAATGAGAGCGATCTCAGCGTCACAGAGCGTTGAAAGCTCCAAAGACTTCTTGAAGAGACCTTTCCTTCTCTTTGAGAAAGCCACCTGCCTTGCTGCTACGTTCTCTATCTTCTTTATTGCTATCTTCCTTCTCGTCATCTTAATCAATCCCTCTCCTTCAAACTACACAGATTTAAATCTGAATATGTGGATAGAGAAATCGATTAAAATAGAGAGCAGAAGGAAAGAGAAGATGGATATGAAATATGCAAGTAGAGAGAAGGTAGCTAGGTGAGTTTTGTTTTTGTTGAGAAGTAGAAGAATCTGAAAAGTGATGAAAGAAATGAAATAAAATAATTAAAAACTGAAATTGATGAGATTGATGAAACCTGGAAATAGCTAGAGAGATAAATCTGCTTCTCAAAATTTCTTGGATCTCTCTTTCTTTTTCCTTTATCTTCTACGCCTTCTTTTTCTTGACAAGATTCTTCTCTGCAGATTCACGGCCATACTGCCTTTTAAATTGGCCGCTAAGAATCATCTTCATCAATGAATATTTCTTTTTTAATGTAGCCCGAATTCATACTTTAATTAGGTGGTCCTCTTTTTTTCTTTCTTTCTTTTTTTTTTTAAATTTTTTGTGTGGTTGAGAGGCAATTGTTTTTTTTTTCGATGGTGTTGAGAGGCAATTGTAACACTTGAAATTTACAAGCCCGTAATTAAACCTAGAGGTGCTCCTCTGCACACCCAACATTGTGTGTTTAATAATTTTTTTATTTGTATGTATCTTAAATATGAAATAAAAAATAATTTATGGATTCATTATATTATAGCTCCAATAACTGAGCATGAAAAATATATTGAATGAAAATATAGAATATAATTGGGAAAATCCCAAAAAAAACATTGAAATAGGGAAAAAACAAAAGGGTGATGTGAATTTGGGAAATCCCATGTTAGAATTGTTGTAGGAATTTGGGATTTTCAAATTAAATCAAAAGACCAAAATACCCTGAGTTTGGTGATGACACGAGTTTCATAAGTTAATAACAATTTATGTATCTTGATTAACAACGTGAGAATTCACATAACCGACATCAGTAACATTTTTCACAACTTCATATCCCAAAAGCTAACACTTATGCCAAGTTTAATTTTGAGGGCACAAATTTCAATGGTCATTAACAACTATGTATCTCGATTAATAATATGAGCACTTAAATTAATTACTTTAGTAACATGTTTCACAACCTCATATTCTAAAGGGAGAATTCTAAAAAAATACC
>JBAGKO010000001.1:6277104-6294196 GCA_037177275.1 Acacia concinna | reverse complement strand
TAACAGGAAACCTCAGGGCACACAACCCTAGCTCCTGTTGTATGATCAACATAAATGCGCATATATTTAGAGTCAATTGTCGCTAAAACCTTTACTTGTTCTATAACAACGAAATGAGTACATGTATTTAGGGCTCCCTTACTTGTTTCACACCACTGTCATGGTTTGTTCTGTACCGCTGTCGTGGCTTGTGCTGTACTTATCTCACTACCTTAGTTGGGTCCCAAATGAGCATAATGATACTTGTATTGTTCCCACACCTCAGCTAGGTTTAACATAGCATTGTATATTCCCGGTATATCTTATCTCAACTGGGTTCCACATGGGCTAGTAGTACTTGTATTTTTCTCACACCTCAGCTAGGTTTAACATAAGTATTGCATAGAGGGGAAAACAAGAGCATATTCAATTCCACATAAAGTATGAAAGAAAGTGCTACTACCTTTGATCTTCAATTTTGTATTCCATCGTCTGTTACGTCGTTAGTTAACTGTGTAATCCTAAAATTCCAAAGTTCATAGAAATTGTGTCAACATTAACCCATAAACCCTTCCAATGTCTCTATATTGATAAGCTACTGCAAAACCAAAGAATTACCAAAATACCCTCTGGTGCCCGATCCGAATCCCCTTACTCTCGATCTAACTATACTTTATAAAAATGTAAACTTCAGTTCAATCCTACATAATTTCAAGTGTAGAATCCATTTTTTACCTTAGATTGTATAAATTCAATGTCAAATTACCATAATACCCTTGGCATATCCAATTAAGGTTTTTAAACTTATTTTTATCATTTTGCGTTCAAGGGTTTTTCAGACGTCATAGTCAACATGAACCCCCTTAATTTTCCCTTCAGAACATAATGGAACCATTAGAATTGTCAAATTCCATTTCTAAACCCTATTTCCATAAGCTAGCCAAAATCTAAGCCTTATATATCAAAAATGTGATTTTTCCAAAATCTACCGATTAAACTCACTTCTTTCCACCTCTAATCATTGCTTTAACCATCTAAACACTAGTTACACATAATTTTGAGGAAAATTGGACAACATGACCCCTAAGGTTTAGCATTTCCCAAATCCAAAATCAAGCCAATGCAATGATAGTTTCAGCCCACAATCAATCACAGAAGTAGTCTTAAGCCTGTAGAATTTGAGTTTTGAGAGTTACCTTTTAGTCTCTTCACTTTCTCTCTCTAGGAGAAATTTGGTCTCTCTTATTCTTTTTATTTTGTTCAATTCAACAAATTAATGGGTGGAAAATGGTTAGAAGTGGCCCTAACTACCGAAAACTACCAGAAATCGAGGTTTTACGATAGTTTACCTTGTGAATTTGAGTTGTGGAACCTTGGGAGCGGCTTCGCTCTTCTTGAGCTCTTCCTCTATCTATTTTTCTAGTCTGGTTCGAATAAGGCAGTAGGAGAAGGCAGGTGATGGTTTTAAAAATGTGATTATGGCAATCAACAATTACTTTGCTCCTATTGGTCCCTTTTTTTCCTCTTGTTTTTCTTTTTCTAATTTTTATTTGATCCTCAGAAAGCATTCCAGCTCACCCTCTTCTGCCCATAATTATCTCAGAAATTAGGGAATTTAATTTACTCTTAATTATTTTTCAATTTACCACTTTACTCTTACATTTATGAAATTTCAAATTTCTAGACATAATTTTTATCCAACTTTAAAAATTAATATCTAAATGCGCAAACTTCCAATTGAAGTGATTCCAAATCTGAAATGTCCCTTATCGAGTCTACTTTTAGCGAAAAATAATTGCTTTATTCAAATGGAATCATAAAAGTCCCAATAAATTCAGTTGAGCACTACTCTAGAAACTGATGAATTCCACTGGACAAACTTCAAAAATTCATATATTCTAATATAGACATCCAAATCTCACAGATGACATATCAAATTAAATCTTAACATATCTACATTTAGACTGGAAATATTCATGATTTTTAGATATCATTTGGATATCCAAAATATCACTACAATTTGGCTGCCTCTACAGCATTATTTCTGGAATTTTCTCAAAATTTAGTATTCATTGAATTAATTGGTTCTAAGTTTTTATATCGTAATTTTTGGGATATTACACTCTTCAGTCCTTTTTATAAGTAATTTTCTTTCTCGTTATGGAAAAATGAATTGATAGTTAATATTAGTTAATAATGATGATTGTGTAAAAAATGTTATGTCATTTCCAAATACACCCCTATTTTTAAAAAATATTTGGAGAGATAATGAATATAAAATATATAAGAAAGAATGTGTAATAAATCATTGTATGAGATATAATTAATGGTGAGTGAGAGAATAATTATTATAATGGTATCTATTTAATATGAGTACAAAAGGAAAAATGCAGTTTAAATTTTTTAGATAAGAAAAGAAAGTTGCTTATATTAAAAACCAAATATAAGAAAGAAAATTGTTTACAAAAATGACCAGAGGGAGTAGAATCTTCTCATATTTGGTTATAGGATTGCTTCAACATTTACAATGACAAGGAGGGTGTGTTTGCATCTCAGTTTTGCACTTCAAATCATCCGATTGAAGCCCAAAACGTGGGATTGAAAACCGCCTGCATCATATGCATGTTTGGACCATCGTTTTGTCCATCGTGACTTATGGTGAAATCGTGGGTTTGAGTAGAAGCACCATTTTGATACTTTTTTGTCCCATTGGGGAGTGTGGTGAGGAGTGAAAATTTTATTTTTAAGTTTCTATTATAATTTACTCTAAGTGATATAATTATAAAACTCAGTTAACTTTTTTTAAAATTATAAGAAAGCTAATTATACTACTTTAAAACATTAAAATTTATCCTTTTTTTTAAAATTATTTTGTTTGACTTATAAACTAATATATAATATGATAAAACACAACATATGATATAATTAAATAACTTATTTTTCTTCCTTGATTTCTTTAAAAAAAGTCAACTAGGTCTTATAATTAGGACTGGAGGTAGTACAAATATCACAATATGTTCACATGTAATATCTATTCATTCTTGTCCTAATTATAAGACTCAGTTGAATTTTTTGGAGATTCCTAAAAAATCATTTAATCATGTTATTAATTATATATTTTTAAATTTTTTTCTTTTTACCTTTTTAAAAAGTTATTTTTCATTTTTCTATTATAATTTTCATGTCATTTTCCATAAAAAAATTACTTTTGAATATTTCAACCAAACAAGTTTTACTTTTGCATAAGTAATTTAAAAATAATTTTTTGTTATCATTATTTCAAATACAAATCATATTACCTAATCTTATCTTTACAAAGGTACGATTGCAAATAAGTCATTTTTACAATATTTGTTCCAAACACAACCAAAACTTTTAAGCTAAAGCTATTGAGTTATGTTAGGGATTTTAACTTTTAAAGTTGGGTCACAAGTTTCTTTTGCTTCATCATTCTTATTAGAATAAGAAAACATAACCTATTGAACATTAATTTTAAATTTTGATTTTACTTTTCTCACTTTAATCTCCATATTAAAAAAACATTAATAATAAAAAAGTAAAAAAAATTTATAAATTAATGTTTAGGAAGTTATATTTTAGTTACTTTTACATCCACCAAAAAGCTTATAGTTACTTTTGGATAAATTAGACATGTCTCAGCACCTCCACCTTTTATTAAAAAATTCACATTGCTAATATCATGATCACTTTTATTCTATTTTATACTCCCTCTGGTTTTAAATATAAAGCTCTATTAGCAAACTGTAAATGGGCCTTATATTTAAGAGTGAAAAGAGTAATACTTATAATTACTTTTTTTAAAAAATAATAATAATTTATGGCTACAGTCCACTTTTTTAAAAGGAAAAATTTTAGAAAAAGATATTTGAAAGGGAAAAGAAAAATCAGAGCAATGAAATTGAAAATTATAAATCAATCTATTTGTATATTCTTTTTCGTTAATTACGAAAGTGTCATTAGATTTTTAACAACACGAGTATCTTAATTCACAACAAGCATATTTCAATTAACAACACCAGCATAAACAATTCACAGCAAAAATACGTAATATTAAATTTTTGGTATTGTTAATTGAGATTCTCTTGTTGTGAATTAAAATACTCGTGTAGTTAAAAATTCAGTGACATTTTCATAATTATAAAAAAATAGATAAATAGATTAATTTAAAGTTTTCGATTTCTTTTATTTTTTCCCTGTTTTTTTTTTTTTTTTTGCCAATGTTTATTTTTTCCCTGTTTCAAATGTAAAGTTACCGTTCTAAAAATGTTGAAGCTTTTCAAGTAAATTCAACCTTAAATAAAAATGTCAGAAGCACATGAATCATGAATGGGGGAAGTTGTGCTGTGTCTGTCCATTTATGTTGATATCGATGTGACATTGCTTTGCCGTACATTTGCCCATGTCTCCGTTTACAGACACTGCTTTGATCTTCTGATATTTATGTACCCTCGTATTCCCCGAGTTTATTACTTTTTTTTATTCATTTCCATTTTCCCCACACACTCACATGTGTATACTCTCACACAACCCTAAGATCTGTCAGAACAATTATACAGTATATTTTGCCAACTTGTTCGTTTCCTTTTTCATCCTTCCATACGACAGTTTGTTTTCTTAGATTTTTATATTATTTAATTGCATTTAAAAAAAATTAGGAAAATAAATAAATAAACACTCCATGAATATAAAAAACTTTAAAAAATGACTTAAATTTGATAAATGGCAAATAAGGGGTAAAAACTTAATTAGTTTTAGTCATGATTTATTGAGTTTTAATAATTATCTGCTCAGTTTTGATCATTTTTTGTTAAGTTTTTATTAGAGCCCCTCATATATCATTTACCAAATTTAAATAATATTTCAAGGTTTTTAATATTTAAAGGGTATTTATTTATCTTTCTCCCAAAAAAATTATTCATTCCGGTCTTTTTTACAAATATTTTTTAAATTGTGAAAAACGAACTGATAGATAAGATTAATTAAAAACAATAATTATGTTAAAAATATCATTTTTTTAAGTATGCCCCTCTTTATGAAAAAGAGTAGGAGATAAAATGAATATAAAATATATAAAAAAATGTAATAAATGATTATATGAAAAATAATTAATAGTAAATAGGGGATAATGATTATAAATGTATCTATTTAACAATGGCAAAAAAAGAAAAAGGTAGTTTAAATTTAAAGATAAGAAAAAAGATTTTGCTTAAATTTAAAACATAAAAAAAAAATTGTTTATAAAAAGAACCGAAAGGAGTAATAAAGAACCCAAAAGGAAGTGTATAGAATACTCCTCTGTGACTTATTGATGCGCCAACTATAATTTTTCGCTAACTAAAAAATGGAAGATAAATCATTAAATTGATCTAAAATTGATAACTTTTTTCAAACTACACCCTTACTTTAATGATGTAAATATAAGTGAGTTAATTAAAAGTCAAGGCATAATGGAAAAATACTCATAAATGAATTAATTAAATGCAGTTGATGCCTTATTATATAGACAAAAAATTGATAGTAATTAGTGTCTTATAACAAGAATAAGAAGGAATAACATACATATATCCATCTGTCGTTAATGTTTAGTTAGGCCTGTAGCAACGGATTGTCTGTCATGCTTGGAATGTCCGTTAAAATATGATTAAAGAACTAAAGCAATGATGCTTAGTTAAGTGGTGACATACTGACGACATATTGGAGGTTCGGTAGGAGAAAATCTTTTTATTGGAGCCTTTGCATGAGATTCAAATTGGATTCTGAGATGTTTAAGAAAATAGAAAGAATTGGAAACCAACTCGATCGATGATAAAAAAGGAGAAAAGCAGAATTTGAATTCAAATACAACACATTACTCATTTTATGTAATCAATTCAACACCTACTTACAAATTAAGCAAAATTTACTTGCTATGAAATAACGAGAAAAGAGAACCATCTGTCTCTGCCCCTCTTGGTGTCTCGTCTTTTTTTTTTTTTAATAAATTTAATTAAATAAAGACAATCTGCACAGATAGAAAAACACTCCAGTTAGACTATTACAAAGATGCCACAAATCTATCTACTTTGTGCATGTACATTTTCACAACTATTTTCTTCCTTTATTAATTAGTTTCACAATATAAAATTGGATGCATATAAGATTAGATGTTCACATAATCTCTTCTAAAAACCAAACTGTAAGCAAGACAAATACATCACCATTATAAATGAACACAATTACATTAATTAGTTGTGCTCTACATAAATAGTTTCAAGTGCAATTAAAAAGTGTGGGTTTGCCCAGAAGCCACAATTTGTCAGAGTTTGGTAGGAAAATTAATATACTTGTCATGCATATACAAAATCAGATATTGCCTTGGTTTTGAGCTTTGCAAGTCATCAGCAAATACACTCACCAAAAAGAACGCCACCCACAAGCTGTGTACATAATTTTGAGATACTTAATTAAAAAATAAACCTTGGAAAGGGTTTATTCTTCAAAAGAGGCAAACAACTCAATGTAGATATATAAGCTGATGTTGATTCGGGTTCGCTTCATAGGATAGAAGATCTACATCTGGGCATTGTGCCTTCATATAGGGCAACCTAATAACTTGGAGGAACAAGAAATATAATCGCGGTGTTTGGGCGGCAGAAGCCGAGTTTAGGGACGTAACATATGGGACTTGTGTTTGGGTTGCAAATTCTTCTTAAAGACTACAGATTAGTGGGAAATTTGCCTGTGTGTGTGTGTTCATATATCAGTACTAGAGCTAACTTGTTTAAAGATCTTCAGAATTTTTATGAAACCAAGCCATCATGTAATATCCAGTACTAAAACAAAATATCAAGAGAACTTATAAAATTCTTGCATTTTTTCATTATACTGACCCCAATCTGAGAGAGACATCTGAAATATCACCGTCTTGTGGAGGATCAGATGTACTGCCATTATTGGCTGACTCGGATGAATAATGAGTTTGTAATTGTTCTTGTGCAACATTCTTCACCTAAAAACAAATTTTCCATCTTGAGATTCTTCCCACCATCTGAAACAATCAATATTAACTGGACTAATTGGTTCAAACATATTCAAAGTTTTTTTTCAATGTTAACTGGACTAATTGATCAAATCCAAAATTCTTTCAAAACCAAAGACAATCAAACGAGCCAAAAGCAGGTGGAAAGTTTTTTTAAACAAAAATTTCATATATTAGTAATACAATATATCAATATATATATGCGCACGCAAGCGCGTACCCACACATATATTAATGCTTGTAGAAATTACACTATTCATTGGAGCTTTCAATAGTGCAACTTCCAACTAGCTAGCTTGCACTCTATGCAATGCTCAAGAGCATGCTATAGTTATATATATATAGAAGTTAAATCATATTAATTAAGTTATCGATCACTAGTTAGACTATGAATCAATTATGTTCAGATAATTATGATCATATTATGATTAATGTTTATAAAAGCTGGTAGAAATTATACTATTCATAAAGTGCCTTGATCAATGAAGCATCCAATTAGCTTTAAGGCTCTATGCAACTCCCAAGACCCAGACTCTAGTTATATATAAAACATAAATCATTACTCCCTCCAATCCTAAATGTAAGAATTAGACAAAGGATTTGCTTTGATCTTAAATATTGGGCATGAATCCACTTTGCCTTCCAAATTTAAAATTGTTTCATTAAAGTATCGCTATTGATTGCATCTGCATAGTTAAGAAGTTTCTATTAAAGGGTAATTACAATGCACATGATTAGAAAAGTTATAATAGGAAAACCAACATTTGTTACAAATAACAAACTTAACTAATTTTCTTAATATATGTAAATTAGTTATTTAGATTTAAATTAAAAACTGGACGCAGTATTCGATTCAGAAAAGACTATGGTCTGATCAATGAAACTTGAGTTAGAGCCTTAATCAGTTTAACACTAATTCACTATGCAAATACTGCAAAACACATATCACCTGTTTCAATCTCTGATTTTCTTCCATCAGCTGGACTCTCTGCGCAGACAAAAGAAGCATTATGAGAGAAGTGAAGGAAGTGTTTAGTGTCCTATACATCTCTATAAATAAGATGACCTGGTAGGTCAGATCAGTTCTTCAATGACAGCAATTAACTATATATCATTTCTCTCCTTTTCCTCTGTATCTTTCCCACTCTCTTCATTAATATTTAAGGAAAAAAATAATTAAGATGTATATTTCATCTATACTTTAATTGTTTAGTTCTTGAATCTTAAAGATTCACATTCATAGAGAAGTTTTAGACTTACAACTGTTTGGTTCTTGTGCATGTATTCATGTAATTTTAAGATTTAAGGACAAAACAATATCATATATATCCTTATCAAATACATCTTCATGTCCTAAATATAAGACATAGTTGACTTTTTTTAAGGATTAAGAATATTAGTTAAATTAGTTAATTGTTATAATATCACATGATGTCCCAAAATTACCCTTAATTTACGATTTCATATTTCATCATTTCTCCTTGTGTGTGTATTTATGGAAGTGGGGGAAGAAGTACAATTTCTTCTTGTATATGTATTTGAATAATTGTGGTGTCTACTTATAGTTAAGGGAGTATTGACATGGGTAATTTGCAAAAAATGATTAAATATAGGAGACAAAATGGATTGGGGGTCTTATATTTAAGATCAAATCAAATTTTCAACTAAGTCCTATAAATATAACCGGAGGGAGTAGCATATCTTTTAGATTAATTGACCAAGTAATTGAGGCATTTATCTTTTAAAGGCTAAAACCTACTAAATATTTTCTCAATTACATGAATATCAAACTCTCTTATCTCTTCCCTTATTGACAACCTTCAAGATGTATGGTCCAATAATTTAGCACCGCTACTCAGTTAGTTTTAACCTAATCTTTCTTGCATGTAGGCCAACATATGAGGTGATTTGAGTTATGCAGAGAGGGTTTTTTTTTTTCGGGGTTACGTTGCTTTAAAATATAATTATTTCTCCCATATATTTTATATGGTCGTCTTATTGTCAAACATCAAGTGATAACAGTAATATGTACCCTCAAGAATTAGGTTTGGAAAAAGTTCTTCACCTTTTTCTTGAGCACACTGATCTCTTTCATGAACATTTCATCCTGTAAAACACCAAGCACCATAAATATGTGTTTGGGGATGCAAGCGTTAATACAAACAAGAAATTTCAAGAATTCTCAATTACACGGCTCAAAAACAAGATTAGGGTTCTCATTTATTATATCAAAGTAAAAAATTAAAAAACAAACTTCAAAAATTGCTTTCTTACTATTCAGAACTCATGAAAAGTAGGTTCACAAAAGTTCTCTATTTCATCCCTAATGCTATTACTTCATATACTCCTATTACTTAATTGCAAACTCCTTCATATATCCCTGATGGTCCCAAGACCAACATGTCCTTTGAAGCAGGATAAGGGATATAATAATGTTACGGGTGAAATAGAAGAACTTGTTTTTTTGGAGTCAAGGAGTTAAGAGACCAATTTTATTCATTTGGAAACTATAAAAAAAAAAAAACTATAGACTAATAACTATGCAGTATAAGCCCTTGGATTTCTTCATCATACTTACAAATGTTAAGGATAGAACGATTTTAGGCTAAATTACATAAACCTTCCCTGAATTTTAAACTTAGTGCGAATAACTCAACATTTAAAGCTTAATAATAAATCACCCTAATCTTCTAAGTTTGTGCAGATAACTCCAACTATCAATTATACACCCCTTAAACTTTACATTTGTGTGTGTGTGTGTAACCCCCCGCCACAAACTGAGTTACATGCATATGTCCTCCTTAAACTTTAAACTATGTGCAAATAAGTGATGAACAAAACTATTATATTATAGGGAAGTTATCTTCGTAAATTGATACAGTACTTTAGAGCGATTTGTTGCAAAGGTTCAAAGATAATGGAGGTTATTACTATATGACATAAATTTAATGGGAGTTGTATGTTTATAATTTAGCCATGATTTTATAATTTCTTAGTCAAATTTTAGTTTAAAATTTTGTAGTAGGGGATAAAGTGCAAACCTTTGCTTTGACAACACGGCTCAAACCAATTTTTACTTGTTCCTCAAGCTTCAGTAATTCATTTGTGTTCAGTCCTTCAAGATCTTCTCCCTTGAACTGCCTTTCAATTATAAAGGTATAGTCATTCCTTTAGTAATGCAATACAAGTCTATACACGTATGTGGCACAAAATAAAAGCTGCACAGTGAATATGCATATATTTATATATCTGTATACCTTAATTCCAGAATTTTATTAGCTTCTTCCTTGCGGAGCATGCTGAAGGTTTCCTTCTCATACTATGCATAAATTTCCCAAGAGATTTCAGTTAGTTCATTATTATTGAATTTCAGGCCAAGCATCGTGAAAATAATGGAGCAAAAGGATTAAGAAAAATATAATTATACAAAGTCTGTTCGATCTTAAAAAAATTATGCATAATGATCTTACCAACGTAGTTGAATGATATAATCTTCCAATTTCCGTGTGCTGATCATGTCTTTCAATAACCTGCTGCACACTACAAAGAAGGAAAAACACAGATGATTTAAATGTATATATTCTGTTCCCTTTAAATCCGAACAAATATCATGTTTATGAAATCTTACACCCACTAGTATTGGACCATAAGGGAAGCACAATATATGATATATATTATTTATCCAGCACCTTGAATCATTCTTTATTTATATACTTTTGGTACAAGTCTCTTCAGTCTCTTAAGTACTACTAGGCATTTTAACACAACTGTGTGACTAAAATCAAATGAGTATCAAACACAAAAGTTGATACCTTTTGTTTCTTTTTTAAAGAAGACAATTACAACCCATAACTTCTCTATTATAGAAGTTGTAGACTGTAGAGCGACCATATTGTACAAACAAATGTTGGTCCTAGTGGAAGGGTTTTGATCGCTTCAAGCATGACACATGGCCAATGGCAGCTTAAATACGAGTTGTTGGGATCTTAACCATGAAAAAACAAAGTAGAAAAACAAGAAAGGAAAAAACAACTAACTATTTTATTGATGTTTGATCCTAAAATAGACCTACACCCACTATTCCAAAGTGGATAATTCCCCATCTTTATAAATATAATTTTTAAATAGAACAAAAGTAGACCAGTATTGAACAATTTTGAACAAAATACATGCACAAATATTCTGATTACATTCATATCAAATTCATCTTGGACTGTGATGCCAAAATGACTTTAGCACAACTCAATACCTTGATTATATAATTCTATTAATTTCATGTTAACTTGTTAAAATACATACACAAATTCTTGAGGGATTTATTTATCACGTATTTTCGCCCTTCATCTTGAAACTCTCGACCAATACGAGACATATAACAATTATTCCATCCAATTTCTTGTTAAAGATCAGTCATCCTAAAATTAAAGTCCTATCCTTGCAAATTAATCTATAAAGGGAATGGGTAACACCTTAAACCAGTCATGCAGGGAAATAATGTACATATCTTGTATCAACTGCATCTTTATGATAAAATGGTGGAAATATTCTCGTACTTTTTTCAAGTCTCAAAGAAAAGTGAAAAAATGACCCAATCACCAACCTTATATGGAGATTATTAAACTATATGTGGTCTAGATCCATAAAGAAGCCGGAATGAAGATAATGGGGAGAGATAGCTTTTAGTCATTTACCACGGGAATACAACGAATATATTGACTTATGTTTTGATCAAAACATATCCTGACAAATATACAAATCCACATAAATTTTGCATGTGAGTGTAAGCCAGCCATATGCATGTAATCGACATGCAAATATATAAATTTCAACTTCACACATATATGCAAGGGTCCTCTAGAGGATTAAAAAGAGAGATTAGAATTGGAAATTATATCAATGCATTGGACTGTGTTACACTGCCATTACCAGGAAAAAAAAAATCAAAACATTCTAAATGAAAATCCAGAAAGAGCTTTCTCTTCTGAAAACTAAACTTGTTCTCAAATCAGATTTTGCCCTAAGCAAGTTAAATGAACTAACCCCTTCTTTTTTCATAGTGGCCATAAGGTCTCATTCAAAATAAGACATTCACCGTGTCCAGTGGCTTATGTACGTGCATTACTGTATAATATGACAATGAAGAAATATATAGGCATATTACACATGAAATGAACTATAACATGACATCATCAAAACAATAATGCTAAGTTTTAAAGCCATTTTTCTTTGTTATGATGAAAAAAAAAAAAGATTTACATTTATATAGGGGTATACATTCAAGAATATATCGGAAGTTGAGAAGTTTCAGAAAATATACTAGCCAAGTACAACAAGAAAGTCAGCCTAGGAGATCATCTTTATTATTTTCTCAAAATAGAGAGCTATCAAATCCAACAGGATCGAAGACGATGTTTTATAGGAACAGTGAGATTCTCTAAGGTAGCACGTTCATAGTGATCCTCCTGTTTCTCTAGATCAATGAGCTTAAAATAAAATTAAAATAATAGGCAGAAGTAGGCAGAAGTACATAATTAGGAATCTTGCAGATACGTATGAAAATTAAACAAATAGTTACCTGGCAAAAGCATTCAATTATCAACAAGGTGCGGATAGATTGTAGATCTTTATGAGAATATATAAAAAACGAAGATGAAAGGGCAAATAATTAAAAGAAGAGATAAAGAAAAACCTTGAGCTAGCATATTCAAAGAGCCTGCCAGTAGAAGAAAAGACTATGAGAGCAATCTCAGCATCACAGAGAGTAGAGAGCTCATGAGCCTTCTTGAAAAGCCCTCTTCTTCTCTTTGAAAACGTCACTTGCCTCGCAGTTATGTTATCGATCTTCTTTATTTCTATCTTCTGTCTTGTCATTTCCTTATTAAGCAGAAGTAGACCCAAAAAATTAGGGACCAAAATAAGGAAAAATATCAGTTAATAGTTATTAAATATTGTAGATTCAAACTCATTCTCTCCCTAATCGAAGTAGAAAATCAATCTCAGATCCATCAAGCAATACAGAAAATTGTTCTTAGGTCGGCAGAAAGAAGAAAAAGAATTAAGGAGAGACCTTGAAGAACAAAGAGGGCTTCCAAACAGAATAGGCTGAAGATTAACTGGAGAATCTTAATGTTAAACACCAAAGAGTTAAGTATTAAACAAAGTAGAAAAGTAAAATGAAGAAAGGGGTGAGAAAAAGAAAGAGAAGAGAGGGGGAATGTTACAGGAAAAGTAAAAGATAAAAACAGTTCGGTTTGAAGTATTAATATTATATAAAAGAGGAAATGCAAGATTGCAAGAAAGTAGATGATGTTCACGAAGAACCTGGAATCAATTCCCCAGACGAAGAGTAAGCTTTAGCCGATGATGTGATGAGCGATGAGAGAGAGAGAGAGAGAGAGAGAAGGCCTGTGGGAGGGGAAAGAAACGAACTTTTTGTGTAAAACGTGAATTACTGGTTATGGATTGGGGTAGCTCAGTTAGTTTTCTTTCCTTTTGTGGACTTAATAGTGAGTGGGGTCAGCCACTATGCACACAGTACACATCATCCAATGAATTGGAGAGAGATAGAGTGTGGGTGCGTGTTTCACGTGTTTGGCTCTCCTTGACCAAACATCTCTTTGACTAAGAGAGAGACACACATCTTAAGTGAGAGAAAAAAATTGAGAGAGTGAGGCCCTCTCAATTTTGTTCTCTCACTTGGGATGTATCTCTCTCTTAGTCAAGAAAATGCTTGGCTAAAGAGAGAAGTTAAATTCGTGTTTCATTAGAAGAGAGACGTGGGAAATCTAGCTTAGGGATAATGAAACTTTGAGGCAGAAGAAAAAAAAATAGGGAAAATTTCACTTATTAACTACGGGACCAACTTTATTTCAATCAACCCAAAAAATGTTGATATTTTGTTATATCACGAGGAACAAAATAAAAATAAGTTGTAAATAGAAATATAATAAGGCACATTGCTTCATTTTTATTTTAAAATAAAGTTTAATCATTGCTAGAGCTTTAACGACCAATCATTAGTAGTTCTCATGCTAAAGCTGCCTCTAGTGGCTAACCCTCAAAACTCTGGCGAAAGTCAAAACTCCTACCATTATAAATTAATATGTTGTATATATAAGGATTCTCCTTATTTGTGAAAGTTACACACTTGAAAATGAGATTTATTGAATCTCTGTTGTTGATTTAAAAATGTTAAACTCCTCGTGAACAAGAGAAATAGAGATATGAACAACACAAATTAATATGTTAATAAGAAAACAATAATCATGAACAAGTCTTATTTACAAGTGTCCAACTTTTTATAAACGAATGAATTGTGTGTGTGTGTGAACAATAAAAATTGAATAAGTCTTATTTGTAAATGTGTAAATTTTTTATAAACAAGCGGAATAAATATATGAACAACACAAATTAATCTTTAATAGTTGAAACTTTGAAAGTAAGATAACGGAGGTAACTCTAACTTGGAGGTTGTCAGTGACTAGTTGACGAAGCTCCAACAACGATAAAAACTTTTTAAAAACAAAAAAATAAATAATGCAATTATATCGTTATTCTTTCTTTTTTTAACTATAAAACTCATTTTAATATTGGTTCTTGTAGTTGCAATAAAATTTTAAAATATTTTGGGATTGCCTGAAATAAATTTAGTCCCATAGTGTTTAAATAAAATTCTCCTAAAAAGATATTTACATTTTATGACTTTGAGATCTTAGAAGGTTAACTAGACTACGAACCTTAGTCTTTGGTTGATATTTAAAGAATTCAATTCAAATAAAAATAGAAATAGAACATAAATTTGAACTCTGGAGAGTGTACTTATTGGAAGACATGAAAACTCTTTATACTATAAGCCTCGAAAGGAAAACCGTGATCAAATTAAAAAATAAAATCAACCATACCATGTAATTCACTTGGAAATCTATAACTAAAATTAGACAATTAATATATTTATACAAATTGAAATCAACTTGTTATTATATTTTTTTTAGACACACACATCCTCACATTAGAGGCAATCTCAAAAATTATTGGCACTAAATATGAGTAACTCTTTCAAAGGATTCGAACATTATTTGTCACACTGTGGGGGACAAACCCCTCCCAATAGACCAACACCATTACTTGTTAATTTAATATTATGCAACTTTAATGAACAATTGTTACACATACTATATAATTTTAAAATGATTACATTTTATCTTAATATTATTTTTGAGAGACATATATTTAAGGGCTCATTTGAGTTAGCCGTTTTTCAGTGTAACTTTTGAAAAATTAACATAGGAAAAAAGTCATATTATAAATATGATTTATGTTTGGATTGGTAATAGCATAAATTACTTTTTTCTTAAAGAATTCATTTTTTTTAGCTTCTTCCCAAAAATAACTTTTAAACTAGGAAAAATTCTATTTAAATGCCTTTTGAATTTCAAAATTCTAAATAAGTGATTTTCTATAAATTTGAGTTGTGAATCTCATTATTCTTATGGGTAATTCCATTACTCTTATAAGTAACAGGGTCGATTTAAGATTTTAGAATTTAAAAGATATTTAAATAGAATTCTCCCTTTAAACTAAAAGCTTAATAAAAAAGAAAAAAAAAAGAAAAAAAGAAAAAAGAGAAGCCCAAACATGGTTATTTTTCGAGAAACTGCTTAAGTAAGCTTTTTCAACAGCTTTTTCCCCCTCCCACCGCCTGCTCAAACAAGCCTTAAGATAATGGTAATTATATTTTTTGTAAATAAATTATATTTTATAGTTTCAATTTTTTCTTAAAAAAAATTGGGTTATGGCGTAACTTGACGCGATTATTCAACCATCGGGTTGGGCGCAGGCTTGCATGTGTTGGGCTGGGCATAGGAAATTCTGTCACCACACAAGAAGTGAGACAGCTAAAACAACATTTAAGGCTTTCTAACCCAACCAAGTCCTAAAAGTTAGCTAATACCTCATTTGGCAGAAAAGAATTCAACAAATACATAAGGGATCGAACTTTCGGAATTGGGATATGGAAGTTGCCCTCATTGCCCCTAGTATGGAACTCTTTTCCATGGAACTATCATATAATGAGCCTTTTGCCCCGAATTGCAGGGGATTTACACTTATCATAATGAGTTTCAATGGGTTCTTTGTAGATGTAAATTAAAGATGTTACAAAGGATTAGGAATGAGTGGGGTGATTAAATCAATGTATAATATCATATAATCTCAAGGGGAAAATGCACTAGGGGAATTAGATGTAATTAATTCAATCATTTAAGCTCATGAACTCTAGTATCCAGTCTAGCCTAAATCAATACATTTGGCCTGACTTAAGTGTTAAGAAAATGAATTTATAACTCATGCCCTCTAGTGCAAAGGCAAAAGGGAGCTTGATTGCAAGACCTACTTGTCGAGCAAGGATGAAAGTTGGTCTTATTAATCTAATGGTGCCAAGTGGACTGGTTATCATTTAACAGATAAAAGTTACTCTAAGGCGTATAGATTTATATATGAGGAGTGTGATTTTCTAGAATGAAAGTGAGTTTCGAGAACACCCTAGGTTAAAGAATTGGGGTCACTACTAGAAAAAATGCCTTTTAACGTCTGTTTTAAAACCCTTTCTACGTCTATTTTCAAGTAGTCGTCTATGTGGGAGACGTAGAAAGTCAGCGTCTTTTTATTAAAAACAGACGTATACGTGCGTCTATTTTTTTTTTAAAGCAGACGCATACCTGCGTCTGCTTTTAAAAAAAAACAGACGCCCATAAAAACGTCTGCTATGATATAATAAAGGACGCATATGTGCGTCCTTTGTTATCAAATAAAGGACGCACATGTGCGTCCTTTAATTGCCAAATAAAGGACGCACTACTGTGCGTCCTTTATTTGTCAAATAATGGACGCACAGTGAGTCCATTTTTTATTTGAATAATGGATGCACAGGGCGTCCATTATTTCAAATAACCCTTTGGGCGTTTTGTGTTTGTATGAATTATTAGGTGCTACGCGGAGTTAGCTACGGCGGTCCCGCTAGCCGGTTAGCGGGCGGGGTCAAGGGGCAGCGCCCCTTGCGGGGGTTGCAGGGGGCAG
>JBAGKO010000001.1:6242543-6262121 GCA_037177275.1 Acacia concinna | reverse complement strand
TTATATATTATTTCTCATAAAGTCTATTAGGGTTAGTCATTGGAACTTTGGTTATGGCTGATATTTTTTAAAAAAATAAATTAAGGGTACCAATATCTTTTGGCACAAAATTCAATTTTATTTTGTTTTAGTTTTTAAAGAATGATTGGATTAATTTTTAAGGAATAATTTTTATAATTTATGAGATAAGTACGTAAAAAGAATTTTTTTCCCAACTTGAAGAAATTGACTTTTAAAATCATAGTTTCAGAGTTTGTCATACACACTATAATTTGCTACCAAATTGAAATTTTCCAACATATAAATACACGCACAAATGTGTGTGTTCGTCTGTAGACTCCATCTAATTTTTATTATAAAAAATCAATTAACAATTTTCACAAATTAATAAAAATAATTAAAAGCATTACATGTGTTAAGTAATTTCTAATGTTACCTCAATTAATTACATTAAACTCTAATATTATTTTAAATAGGAAAATACTTATATTAAGTTCCTTACATCCATTTTGTCAAGTTCTTCAATTACATGTAACCATGTGTCCTATATTTGAATTATTGTTATTTAATTATAAACTCAAATACAATGAATATGACACATAATCATATATAATTAAAAAACTTAACGAAATAGATGTAAAGAATTCGATATAAGTATAGTCATTTTAAATATTATTCTCTCCCACTACTCTTGTTAAATAGAGAAACATTAAAAAATTAATGCTCTTTGAAAATAAGCAAGTGCTTTATAAGCAATTTTTTTTAATTGAGGAAAACAAAATATTAGTTAAAGTTAATTAAAAATAATTATTGTATAAAAAATGTTAGCCTTTTCCAAGTATGCTCCCTATTTATAAATAGAGTAAGAAAGAGAATGGATTTAAATATATGAAAGAAAATGAGTAAAAATTATAAAATAATATATATAATAAATGATTATATAAAAAAAATATTAGTAACGAGTAAAGTGTAATTATTATAAAAGTATCTAGTAAAAAATAAAAAGATAGTTAAAATTTTAATTTTTTGAAAAAAAAGAAAATTATTGATACAAAACAATAAGAAGGATAAATTTTTTAATAAAAAAATACATGAGGGAGTAATAAATAGGGAAGAGTTGGAGAATTGGTGCGGGTTGGGTCGTTCCATTTATGGTGATGTAGACGTTACTTTGCTTACCGTACAGAAACCCGTGTCTCTATTGCAGGCCTCATCTTCTGATATTTTTGTACCCTCGTACTGCTCAGAGTTTACTAATTACCCAATGTCTAATACTTCTACATGTAACCCTAGATTCATTGGGAAAGCCGAAAACAAAATTAATAAGGAATATTTTTTTTTGTAATAAAAATCAATAAGGAATACCTAGGTTTGTTTAATTTTATTCTCTCACTTTTTTTTTTAGAATAGTTTTATAAACCAATTTTTAAAAATAAGTTTTAAAAATTAAAAAAATCTGTTTGGATAATTATATTTTAAATATATATTTTTTAGATTAATGTAGTGGCGAGGTCATTGACGGTGACGTAAAGGTGGTAATTATTCATAATGTACTGTCAATAATAAATAAGTAATATCCTCAAAAAATTAAAAAATTAAAAAAAAAAGAGTAAAAAAGAGTAATTATTAGTTATATAAAAGTAACTTTTACAAAATTTCAATCAAACACACACTTACTTTTGTATAAGTAATTTTTTAATTTTTAAAAACAATTTTTTATTTTCTTATTTTTAAAAAACTTGGTAAAAACAGCTTTTCAAATAAATTTTTTATTTTTAAAAATAAAAAAGATTGTTCCCAAAACAGATTATCAAACAACCGTTAATGGTTGCAAAATTTGCGTTTCCTTTTCTTATTTGAGTTATAAAAGGCAAGCTTGAGGTAAGCTTCAGTTGATTATTACCATCGATTGTGAGGGTATGACTCTTCCGCTTGGACTTTGTCTATCAGATAGCTTTCTCTGCATATAGCTGGAATTTCCCTTAATAACCTTATGTGGTTGTTGCTATCCTGAGCCTTTCTTGTCATGATACACACATCTCAAGATTTCCCTATTTGCATGAAATATCTCCACATTCCAATCAGCATATAAAACCTTGTGGTTTCAATCGTCTCCCTCATATGGTGCTTGACCCCACTGTCTCTTAGTAGAATGTTGACTACTTAAAGTGACTCTGATTGAATCCAGATATTGCAAATTTGTAAAATTGCCGTTTCTTTTGGAATACTATTTATATAACTAATAAGGACCGAAGGATGTAACAGACAGATTTTTAACTAATATTTATCTATTTAATTGACTTTGTCAATTGCTAGCGTGGGGTACCGTTGGTAACTTAAAAAATACAACTATATGGGGGCAGGTTAAAAAAATTACTAGTAAATAATCTAGTATTGTAATACAAACACTTAAATATTTTCTTAAAGTTCTCTTAATATTTAAGATTAAGCTGTATTTAACACCCTAAAATATTCTTTTAACTACATCCAATACTCTAAAATAGTTTGTAGATGTGATGCACCTATTACCTTAAAGTGAAATATTCTTTCTTTTTTCACGTGCATCTATTACCCCTTAAGTACTTTTTTATACAAATTTATACTTAATTTAAGTACTCCTCATTTAGAATACAGGTTACAGCTGAAAAAAAAATCTTATGACACCAAAAAATAATTTAAAGTGTTGCTCATACTTCAAAATATTTAATGCACATAAAAGATGCACAAAGGAAAAATGCTTTAGGGTGTTGTTCACTCCTCAAAACTTGGGTTGAGATAACAATCCAATTGACAGAGTCACACACAAAATAAAATGTTTGTTTCTTTCATTTTTTTTTAGCAACAAATATATACTTCCTCTAATCCTAATTATGAGATCCAATTCAATTTTTTAAAAAAATCCTCTAACAACACTAATTACATTACTTAATCATATCATATAGTATATTTTATTATATTGTATGTTAATTTATAAGTTAAACAACATAATATGAAGAGAAACGATAAATTTTAAAATCTTAAAGTAATATAATTAACTTTTTTAAAATTCTTCAAAATAAGTCAACTAAACTTTATAATTAGAACATGAGAGTAAATTTGTCAATGGACTTAATTTTAATTAAAAAAGTTTGAGGGTTCAAATCTTGTACTAAAAAAATCATGTTAAAATAAACTTCCTTAAATCTTGTGCATGTGAAATGCATGAGACCATTTAATATGTTGCGTGCATACTTTTATGAACCAATTCGCAGGTTGGAAGAGGGGGAAACTAAATTGAATTCAAATACAGCACCATGCGAGATATTATATACATACATACATATATATATATATATTCATTGGTCAATAAATGCAATCAAAACCTACTTACTTACAGATTAATAAACTAAAGTTGTTATGAAAGAAGTAATGGGGGAAAAACTCCCACAACGGGTTAGATTTCCCCTTCAAGAATAATAATCTGGCATCTGGTTCTGATCTATAGTGCCTCGCATCATTTTTTTTTATTTGAACAAAGACAACCTGCAACACAGACAATAAACTCAACTAACCTTTAAGAATATCCCACATGCAGATCCATGATACCATTCACTGACACAACAAGAATTAATCTCACATTCCATCTATATACGCAAGCATGCGTGTACTACACTTTTAATTTTGGAAAAATAAACTACTAAATACACTTTGGAAAGGTAAACTGTACAGCTTATGATTCAGTTCAACTGATTCTAGACCGGCACATGCACTAGCATTTTTTATGTTTGGATGGGAAGAAGAAAATGAGATGAGAGAATGGAGGCTGGAGAAAAAATGTTATCCCGACTCATATTTAGATGAACAAGATAAAACAATAAGCTAGGAAGAAAGAAAATTTGTAAATGTCTCAATAATTAAAATACCTTTACAATTATATCAATATATCATGTTTAAAATCAACTTAAATATTACAATGGAAAAATTATATTAAGATTAACATAATCAATAATTTAAAATCAAATTATTTGGTATATATATATTTTGTTACTATATTTTAAAATTAAACAATTTAGAGAAAATCGTTATTTTTCAGATCATCGGTATTTTATTCAATAAAACCAAGCCATAATTTAATCTTCAAGTCTATCAATATTCAATAGACCAGCAATAATATCGTGGACAGTTAAATTAGTTATACTCACCCCAATGTGAGGGAAGTGTTTGAACTATCATCGTCAAGTGGAGGATCAAATATGCTGCCAATATTGGCTGACTCAGATGACTGACCTTGTTCTTGTGCAACATCCTTTACCTAAAAACACACATTTTCAATCTTAATTCACTAGCTAAGGGAATTAGGTCATTTCACACAAAAAAAAATCCAGAATGGCCTCTATAATTTAATTAGAATTAAGCAATTTTGAGGGACCATTTAGTTTTTTTAATAGTTTGTTGGTCCTTATATGTCTTTCTCCCTTTATGCAAAATATTGATATGTGTTTAATTTAATCAAACTAATTCAAACATGACCCATTCAACTGAGGTTCATCCACCAACAGGGCAATAAACTTTAAATCAATGTGTTAACCAGTTCAATGTTCAGTCTAATTTTATAACCATTGGAAACGATAGACATTTAAAGGTTTCCACTGAAAATACTTCAAAATGCTGATCACCTGTTTTAATTGTTGATTCTCTTCCATCAATTGGGTTCTCTGCATGCATAAAACAAGCAGCATTTCAAGAGAAGTGAGTATACGTAAAAGCTGGATATGATACAAGTTTAATACTTATGGATTAAATAATGAAGACATATATACACAATGAATACACTAGTCAATCCATAGAAGTGTTTGACTGCTGGCTATTCTATAGCCCATGGTGCATATTTCAATGGCTTTATCGATCAAATATTCAATAGCAGAACCATGTACCTGTGTGGTTTGAAGACCAGATAAGTATTCTTAATTCAAGAAATTGATAAATTGTTTATTTCCAGGATTAAGGGACCAAACATTGATTTCACTGGAATTGAGCAACATTCCCTCCTCTATTAGAGACTTTATGGTCCAATTTTGTTTTGCTGCTAAATTACACTCAACTCGGTAGTATTTCCAAGCGTCTTGGTGTTCGAATTGAGAACATATACTATCCTTGATTCAAGAATTAAATAGAAAAATGACTCAAATTCTCCACGCACGAATGGATTAATTGAGTTTGGAATGTGCTTGACCTTTCTCTTGAGCTCGTTGATCTCTTTAAACATTATTTCATCCTGCAAATCACAAAAAGAACCATCTATGCAGATTAGTTACAATTATTTCTGTATTGCAGCAAAATGGCTCCAAGAATTAAAACAATTGTTGAAGCTGTGCTATTAATTAGAGTGTATGGATGGAGTAGTTTAAGGCTATTAATTAGAGTGTGTATGGACGGAGTAGTTCAAGGGAGAAAATTTGTTTGCAGGTGTTTGAGTCACACCTTTGGAAAATCCCTTCTTTATATTATCAGAAAAGGGATTTTTAATTTTTCCAGCAATGTATGGAAGTAATTTTAATTTGTTTCAAATAAAACAATACCACAATAGCCAATGTTTCAATGTATTCTCTCTCAAATCTTTGAAGGGGCACACTCGCATGAGAAAAGATGCTCTTAAGTTCAAGTTGGTGAAAGTAAACGTATATTTGTTATTAGGAATCTCACAGGTGAAGTATAGTTTATAAGTGGGGATTGCCTCTAGCCTCCAAGGGGTCAATGTTCTTGGAGACCCACAGAGCTTTCTAACTGGCAAGAGGACTTTCGGCATCACAAGATTTAAATCTCCCTCAAGATAAGCTTCCAAGGGTCCCAACATTTGCCTTCAAGTATCACGAGGTATAACAATGTAGAAAGTTGAGGGACTGTCTTTATGTTTTGGAAGTCTGAAAGACTCTGAAAAATTATCCAACATTCATGAAGATTCTTTCTTTTGTCGTATTTATTTTCTCCTTCCTTTTGCTTTTTCTTTCCTCAACTAAGATAAGATACATACAAATTAGTATGCAATATATATAATAGTGGACAAGACAATTCAAACCTTTGCTTTAGAAACACGTTTTAAACCTTTTTCTAGTTGCTCTTCAAGCTTCTGTAATTCATCTGTATTCAACTCTTCAAGCTCTTGTCCATTCAACTGCCTTTCAAATATAAGGTATAGCCATCCCTCAGTAATACAACATTGTAGGTCTATGCATAGAGAAGGCACAACATAAATACTTCACTCTGTGTGTGTGTGTGTAAAAGCACATAAAAAAACACATACCTCAATTCCTTAACCTTATTGGCTTCTTCCTTGCTGAGCATGCTTAAGGTATCCCTGTCATACTATGCATACAATTTATGAATTATTACCATTGAATTTGAGGTGAAACAAAGTGACGTGTGTGCGCGAGTATGTATCTAGATGCACAATCTATCCTCTCTCACTAATTATTCCCTACATTTTTATGTATAATCCTGCATATTATGGGGTAAAGGCTTAATTCATTTCAAACTTTATATGAAGGCATGCATATGAAGGAGAAATTCTCAGGTGCCATATGATACCACCTCATCTTTTTCAACAATCTATAGCGTATATATATAACTAGAATCAGCCCTATGGATTCGCATTAAGTATTAATTGCTATTTCATAATCGGAATTATGCTTAATTTTTAACTTTGGTTATATGCCATTATACCTATAAATATACAAAATCATGGTTAATCAATTAGTTCCAGATGATTCAAGTGTGGTTTGAGAAATCTCAGTGAAGTTCTTCCTACAGTGGAACCCCTTAAAAAGTTGGATCTAGTGAATTAACTTCGTAACCAGGAAAAACAATAAAATGATTAAACAAGCATTTCTTTTCACTAATAAAATGATTAAACAAGCATTTCTTCTCTCTAATAGCTAAGTCAACCGCATAAGCAGTTTCATTAATTCCCAAAAATATAATCAATATTGCTACCCATAAGAAGTAGGAACTATCCAGGACTTATCATGGGCAAGTTTGTTTAAAATTTAAAGACAAAAGTGATTTTAGTTAAGTTTAACACTTGAGTTGTTGGAAGAGCATTAAGCTTTTAAGAAGATTTAATTTTGTTGAAAACAATAGTGTTTACCTTAAATTCTCTCAACAACTCCTTTATCTCCCAACAATTTTTTCATGTTTAGCCTAAATAAAATAACCCTTTTAAAATCTTAAAGAAACTGGATCTATATAACAGAATGATGAACGTAGAGCCAAAAGATTGATAACTACATTAGACCTATATAGTTAGTTAAAAAAATGTGTGTAAATAATCATACCTCAATTGAAGGATGGCCTAATCTTTCAGCGTCTGAGAGCGGACCACGCCTTTCAATAACTTGCTGCAAGCTGCATTAAGTCGAGAAACTAGGTTATTTAATTTTTTTATTCCTTCAGTTTGCACTAGAGCATGTTCATGAAATCTTACACTTTATTTAATATTGTATTATAAATATATTACATATCCACCCTCTTTAATCATTCATTTTATTCTTTTTGGTAATACTCACCAGATTCATGAAAGCCATATTAGGCCATCACAATCCGGCTCAAGTCAGGAAAAACCATATATACGGGTTTAAGGCTCTTACGGGACAATTTTTCATACAAACAAGACTCAGCTCAAGAATATGTTTACTTTTAAGCTTTACGGTGTATACACGAACTCTTCAAATATCTATTTCCCTTGTTACGTTTCTACGGCAATAGGCATTGTTAATAGTTTCATAACTAAATTCAAATTCAATTACATAGTTCTATGAAGAGACCGCTTGTGAAACAAAAATAAATTTTCAAGGGATAATCTATTTATTATAAGCTCTCCCATATCTTTTTAAGCTTCCACCGCACATGGGAAGAAGAAAAGTAATTTTCCTACAAATACTCTCTTACTCCAAAGTTCTAAACATCTATAATTTTCTTAAAAAAATTGAAACCCTCACGTGAGTCTATCATCTTTACATAATTCTCTTCCTAAAACTGTTGTCTTGGCATTGAAACCCTGTGTAACCTTTCTAATTCTTTCTTCTCAACTGCTTTTTCTTTTACTCTAATACCACTCTGTTAGGAGCTTAACTATAAAAGTATAAAGGGAAAAAAACATAACCAATATACTGAACGATTTTTTGTTGTCAAATTGACCCAGACTCGGGATCTCAAAAGGAATAGCTCCACATTTTTATTATTTGAACCCAAAAAAAAATGTAAATCACTACACACAAATTTTAACAGAATAATTGTAAACCCTCATCACACATCAAAACTGTCAAAAACTATGATTACTCTCATATAATCCTTAGCTTTATTGAGATACCAAAATGACTTGATCACGTACAACTAATCAACACCTTGATTAGTAATTTTACAATAGAACTTACTATAATAATAACAAAAAAACTATGAAGGTATATTCTTGTAAGAGAAAAAATATCACCCTTGGTCTAGAGTTAAAGAAGAACTACTTGATATGATCCTCCGTCGAATCTAAGTTGTCAACCAAGTCATAAATGGAGTCCAAGGTGGCAGCCAGAAGAGGGATAAATATTCCATGTGAATTAGGTAATTGTGTAGACTAGGAAGTACTTTCCTTATAAGAATGCTTTTATTCCTGAACTACTACTAGTGGCATGGGATGTCTTTGGATGATACCTCGTTATTTGGGAAACAAGAAAATATAATAAATTTGACTCAAATTGAGAGGTAACATTTTTTTGTAGAAAACAAGTCCAACCTAAGCAAAGATTTGAAGTATACCGGTGCTTAGGACTAAATTTCTACATCTTCACAAACCTAGAAATACTATTGATGACTACCAAAAAAAAAAACCTATGAACGCACATGATCTTTCCTCTCCCATATTTTTCAAGAAATTAGCAATAATAAACAAGAAAGACCAATGATCAATCAAAATATAGGGAGATGAAGAGCAACAACATTATGATAATCTTAAAAAATGGTTGATCAAAAGTTAGAACTCAATAAGAACAGTGCCTCAGAACACAAACCATGTCACAAATGGAGATCACTCCTTTGATTAACAAATCATATATTAGTACAAGTTTACAACAGACAAGCAAAGCTTGCAAGGCAAAAAAAAAACTCATTCTTTTTTAAATAGAACACAAAAGAAATCGTAGGAGAATCCCTTTCATTGATGAGAAGATTCTTATTTCACTAATACTTTCTTCTAAACTTTGTTAAATATACCAAGCAAAGAACAAATTGACAATTAAATACACATTTCATATTTAGGAAGTTTCTGTTTGGTATGATGGATTTTGAAGGGAGGGGAATTATTATGAATAAGATTTTAAAAAATTGAAGTGGGATTTCAAAGTTTAATAAAGAGAATATGTAAGATAAAAGAGTAAGAAACATCAATTAAGAATTTTAAGCTCACTTATCTAATAATTTTAAATCTAACTCAAAAAATTTCCCCTCCCCTCCCCTCCCCTCATTACCGTTAGCTATGTTTGTGCATGTGTGTGAATGTCAAGTGTTACAGAGATTAACATACATACTGTGGTGTTAACATCTATAAAGTTCTCCTAGAGGAATGAAGGACAAATTGGAATTGGAAATACTAATCTCAAAAGTAACATTAGAGGGAAATATTTAATACGTTCACAAAAAAAAAAAAAAAATCTTCTTCATCAGTGACAGTTTCTCAGTAACTGTTAAAAGTGTCTGTTGGCCAAAATAACAAAACTGTTAAAAGTGTCTATGAACATCCGGAAAGAGCAATCTCTTCTAAAAACTAACATGTTCCAAAGTTAGATTAATCAAACAGTTATCTTTTTTCTGCGGGGGTCCTCAGAAGAAGTTGGCTTTTGGTTAGGTTGTATTGTTGGATGAGTTTTGTGAAGTTTTGGTCTGATCCAAACAAAGGTAAAGAAAAGAGGAATGATCAAAAGTTCAAAACACGACTAACTAACTTTATGAAACTCCAGAGAGGCACAATTCAGAAGATCCAAAATGCTGTTTTTCTTAAGCAAGCTAAATGTAGTTAATCCTTAATCATGGTCAAAGGGTGTCATTTTATAAAGGGTTAATACAATCTTTGGTCTCTTAACTTTTCTCTCATTTTGATTTTGGTCCCTTAAGTTTCAAATAAGAGGTTTTAGTTGCTGAAGTTTCATTTTTTTGAAAACTTTAATCCTTACAACTCAATAAAAAATTGAACCATTTTGCCCCTAGAGGGACCAAAACCTCTAATTTGAAACTTGAGGGACTAAAATTAAAATGAGTAAACTTGAGTGACCAAAAATTGTATTAACCCTTTTATAAAATAAACATTCACTTAGCTTATAGTTACTTGGATATTATATATCTGTGTTACTCTATAATCCAGTCATAAAGATACAAGAGCATATTGGACATGAAACGAACTATTACATGATATCATAATGGAATAATCTTTGCCGTTATATATCAAAATAGCAATGAATAGTTTTGAAATCCATTTTCTTGCGTCCTGATGGGGTAAAAATAAGACATAAATTCTTAGGAAGTGGACCGATGTGGAAAAACTACGAGCTAAGTACAACAAGCAAGACAGCCAAGTTGTTATTATTGTTAATATTATGGTTATTTTCTGGAAATATAGAGTTATCAAATCAAGGAGGATCGAAAAGAGTGTTTCACAGACGAACATAGATTCTGCAGCTAGCTAGCACGTTTGCTGCAGAAATTCTCGTATTTTCTAGATTAAAAAAATAGCGCAAGTATACTGTCGGAAAAAAAAATTGCACAAGTACATAACATGATTACCAATTTTTGCAGATACGAATGAAAAATTAAACAAATAATTACCTGGGAATAGCTTTCAACTATATCAACAAGGTACAGCATGATAGATCGAAAATCTATATATAAAGATGAAATGGGAAATAATAATTAAAAGAAGAGAGGAAAGAGGGACCTTGAGCTAGCATAATCAAAGAGCTTGCCAGTAGAAGAAAAGACTATGAGAGCAATCTCAGCATCACAGAGAGTAGAGAGCTCCTGAGCCTTCTTGAAAAGCCCTCTTCTTCGCTTTGAAAACGTCACTTGCCTTGCAGTTATGTTATCGATCTTCTTTATTTCTATCTTCTGTCTTGTCATTTCCTAATTAAGCAAAATTAGACCCAAAAATTTAGGGATTAAAAACGGAAAAAAGAAAGTAATAAATATTGCTGATTCATCCAGTCTCTTGGAAGTAAAAATTATTAAATTACAGACGACATTGACCCTTTTGCAGAGAAAAATCCACAACAATTACTAGAAAAAATTAGTTTCCGACCGGGAAAGAATAGGAAAGACGTTGACTCGTGATCTTCCCCAAAAATAGGAGTAGAAAATCAAACTCAGATCTAGTCAATTAAAGTAATAAAGAAAATGGTTCTTAGATCGTCAAAAATGAATGGGGAAAAATCATGGAGAAACCTTGAAGAACTAAGATTGCTTCCAATCAGAACAATCTAACGAATCTTATACTGTCGAACGCCAAACTATGGAGAGAATTAAACCAGAAGAAGTAGAATACGAAGAAAGGGAAGAGTAGAGAAAGAGAAAGAAGAGAAAGCCAAACAAGGAAATAAATTTGTCAGTTTATGATTACTATCTAAAGGAGGAAATGTAAGGGAAAGAAAGATGGTTACCAAGAATCTGGAATCAACCCTAGCTAGCTGGAAAGAAAGCTTAGCCAAAGAGTATTAGCAGTGTGATGAACCCCTTCTTAACAATTATCCATACACCATAGCATGTAAAGAGTGAAAGACAGATAGAGAGAGAAAGCGGGTAGAGAGAGACAGAGGAACAAGGCAAGTGGGAAGGTGAAACTGGAAATCGAGTGTGGTTCCTTGTTTCGTGTTCTTTCCTTTTGCGGACTTAATAGTGACATGGAGGCAGGCACTAGGTCCCACACAACACCATTCAATGAATTTGCTTAGAGAGAGATAAATATAAAACATCGCTCACCAAACAAGGAGCTTTCCTCTTATGGCCAAACGAAAATGTCGGTTTCTTTCTCTGTCAAATGCCTTTATTTAAAATAATTTATTTAAAGATAATAATAGACTTGTTATGGAATAAATAAATATGTAAGAAGTACCTTTTTTTTGTACTTTATATATAAACACTTATTTAACTAAAGTAGTTCATATCAAATAAGCCTTTACAATTATCAGGTTAAATGACATTTTTACCCCAAAGTTTTCCCGTGGGCCGATTTTGCTCAGAAAGTTTTGTTAAGGGTAATTTTACTTGAAAGTTTTAAAAAGAAAGCATTTCTACCTGTGTTCGTGAACTTCTTTAATGTTGATCATTAATTTACCAAATATAATGAGTTAACAATTCACATATCATCCATGTTATTTTTTAAAAGTGCAAATTTGCCATAGAATCTTAAATATAACTTCAAAGAAAATATAGCAAATGACACATAAAATATTGCGGCAAATTTGAATTTCATTCAAAAAAATAACGCAGATAACACGTTGAAATAGAATTTGTGCAACCCTTTTTTCTAATGGTCAAAATTCACAAAGTTAACAATCAGGGATAAAATTGCCCACCAAAAAACTTCTAATGCAAAAATGTCATTTAATCCTTTATTATATTGAAATAGAAGTCTTACAATCCCTTTTTTTGCAAATTTTTTTAACCCTTTAAACCTATGACTTTATAGTAAGAAGAATATCATTTTAGTCACAAATTGCTCTTTTACTTGTAAATGGTAACTCTTTAATTGTCAATAAGAATGTTTATAATATTATTTTTTATTTAAGACCAAAATGATATTTTTCCTTTTTAACGACGGAGCCATAATTCATTTGACTCACTTTGATTTATTGTAAGATTTTATGCTACTGCCTCCAGTCCATTTAATGACAACCCAAAATTAGAATTGTCTTAATATTTAGGGTTAAATGTTAAATTTGTCTTGAAGTATTGTCTGAGAAGTAATTTTGTCTCGAAAGTATGATTTGGGGCAATTTTACTCTAGAAGTTTATAAAATTGGGCAATTTTGCCCTTGCCGTCAATTGACCATCAATTGACAATTAGTTGACCAAATATGTTGAGCTGGCAGTCCACATGTCATCCAATGTAGTTTTCCTAAGGTGAAGATTTGTACAGGAACTTTTAAATCTAAATTTAAAAAAGAAAAACTAGATAAAAGATGGACTTCTGAATCAAATTTTCACCTTAACAAAAATGAACTAGATGACATGTGGACTACCAGTTCAACATATTTGGTCAATTAACGGTCAAAATTAATATATTTCAAATATCCAGGACAAATATTCACCTTAGCAAAAATATATTGGATGACCTGTAGACTGTTAGTTCAACATATTTAATCAACTGACAGTCAAATAACTACAGAGGCAAAATTGCCCCAAATTATACTTCTAGAACAAAATCGCTCCTCAGGCAATACTTTCAGGACAAATTTGGCCCTTAACCCTAATATTTATTATAAGAGTTTGACAAATGTTGTATGAACATTTAACGAGTCTTTTTTTAATTTTTGCCGTCATTAATTATATGTATTCTTCCTCCATATATTCATCATCTCTCATCATCCTTTCCCATATTACATTCTTTTTACTACTTTATATCATTATTAATCTATTTCTCCTTCTTACTTTTCACTTATACATAAGGGCATATTAGAAAATATTTATTTCAGACATATTTCTTATTTTTAACTAAATTTATTAGCCTTTAGTTGGCAAGAAAAAAATTAACACCTTTTAAATCGCATAATTCCATTATTGGGTTCTTATCAGAGAGGGGATCATCTATATACTGTTAAGGCATATGTATTTTATTTTAAACACAGATGGACATTTTAAAAAGATAATTAGGAAATTTTATTCATGTCATAAAATCTGTAAAATTCATTTACTCTTTCTGTATATTTATGACAACAAAAAATAATGAATTAGATAATATTCTTGAAATAGTTAAAATAATCTATTTTTAATTTTTTTTTTACTCATCTCATCTCATTTTTAAGGAGGCACTTACTATATATGTCATTTAAACTAAGAAAAACCTTAAGTATCATCGATGTCTCTTAAAATTTAATAAATTTTCAACTATACTTCTACTGAATATGAAAGTATGAGCAAGAACTAAAAAGTCTATTGCGCATTCTGTTAGTGAAGTAGGTAGTAATCAAAACAAAATAGCATCTACACAAAATTTTGGCTCATTGCAAGTGAACACGAATGCTTCTATTAATAATACCATGCTTTCAAAGAGAGAGTGAGAGAGCATGACCTTGTTTAATTATGTTTTCATTTTTCGTAATAGTTTTGTAGAGGTGTTTTTCAAAACAAGTTTTGGGAGAAAAATAAGATCAAACAAGTCTGGGAGATGAGAGTTCAAAATTCAAATAGTCAAGGAGTGGAACAAAGACAGGGTTTTCTCCCCTTTTTGCAATATTTTATTGAATAGAAAACAATTTTACAAACTAAAAAACAAAAAGCCACACACAAAGGACATTATATACTCCTTACAATCCTTTTTATAAGTAAATTTTTCTTTTTTATGTTTAATTTTTAATATAAGTAACTTTATTTTCTTCGATCAGAATTTAAACTATATTTTCTTTTTCTACCCATATTACATAAATGCCCTTATAATAACTATCCTTCACCTATAACTAATTCTTTTGCATACAATCATTTATTACACATCATCTTTTATATTTTTTATTCATTCTATCTCATATATTTTATATTCATTCTCTGCCATACTTTTTTCATAAACAGAGATATATTTGGAAAGGATATAACATTTTTAATACAATCATTATTTTTAACTAACATTAACCACAAGTTCATTTTTCATAATAAGAAAGAAAGTTTCTTATAAAAAAAGATCGAAGAGAGTATAAGAGTTGTTCCTTTTTTTAATATAATAGATTTTTTTTTTTTGTAAAACCTTAAATTTAAAACTACCCTTATATTCCTATTTAAATATTGATGGATAATTATATAAGTTGGTAGGATATATTGGTTATATACACTATTCTAGCATCTTTAAGGTAATAAGGCCTCTCCTACTCATAAATACCCAATTATATATAGTTCCTCGACAACATAATACAATGAGAAGAGAAAATTTCAACACAGTAGTTGAATTGTTTAATCCATTGGCTAATGAAGAGTTAGAGAATTTAAAAGACAATATGCATAATTTCTTTTCAAGCAACAAGAGACTAAGACTTGTCTAAACCTTAATATTCATATTCAATATGTTTTTAATTTGTTAACCTTTTTAGGATTAAATTAAAGAAATTTCAATAACTACAACATAATTGTCTATATATGATGGTTGTTTTGCTCATATATGATGGTTTTCAACTGCCATATATTTTAACGCCATATATATATATACATGACGGTTGAACAAACGTCATATATGTGTTCAAAATATATGACGGTTGTTTCAAAAAAATTTCATATATTGGAAACAATATATGACAGTTGTTTTTGAAACAACTGTCATATATTGTTTCCAATATATGAAACTTTTTTGAAACAACCGTCATATATTTTTTTCAACATATAACAGTTTTTATATAACAACTGCCATATATTGTTGGCAATTTTTTTTTAATGACGTGTAGCTCACTTTCAATCATCTCATGCATATGCAATAAAATATAAACAAAATTACATATTCAATCAGCCTTGAGTTAAATTAAACTAACAATAAATAAATATAGTTAACAATATCACTCAAAAACCAAAATATGTTTGTACTCTTCCGGCCTAGCTAGTTCTAAAACTCCTGATCTCACTACACAAATTAAATGCTCACGTACATCATGATAGAATTAAGCTCATTACTTATTTCAATTGTTTTAATTACTTTATTAGTTCTTATTATTGTAATCGAATAAATAATAGCCTATTATGTATTTACCAGGACTAGTGAAGAATGCTAAATCTCACACCAAACTCTTTCTCATATAAAACTGACTCTAAATAGCCTTTTGATCCCAAGCATTTCATGTTTGCCTTCTTTCTCTTTTCCCTACAATTTGCACCCATTTTGAATTTCATAACAGATGTCATTAACTATATATATGAGCAATTAGATATGATTAATTAAATGAAATGAGAATGATAATGTATAGCAAGTTTGGATCAAATTCAGATGAAAAGTTTAAACTTTACTCATGTTTGGCTTAGGAAAAATCCTACATAAAAACAGTTGAATTGCTTAAATTATAATCTGAGTCACTAAACTAAATAAATTATATATTAGGTTCTATGTCCTAATTAATGATTTAAAATTTCAGTCAAGTTATATCCACATTCATTACTTATTAAAATAAAAAAAAACTTGAAAACATAACTCTATTATTTGCTCTATCAGTTAATTTCTTAAAAAATACTACAGGATTCATTTGTTTTTATTCTCATACTTATTTCCAAACATTAATCATATGCAATATTCTTTCTATATGCAATATATAGTTTTACAAAAAAAATATTAGAATAAATTGGAATATATTGTCACAATCAATCTATGTAGTCATGTGGAGATTTATCATCATATTTTCATATTTTTTTATTCAATATTTTAAGGTTCTAGTTTAAATTTTGAATCTAGTATATTATATATATCTTTAATATAATCCATGATTATTATTTTACTAAAAGGAAAAATCTCATACAAAAATAATTGTAAAACACTGTAGGACATAATAATTTACCTCTTTTAATTATATAGACTTCTAAGATAATAATATTATATATACTCATATTTTTAAGGAATTAATTGATCTTACTTTTTAATAAAACTAAAGGATATGGATGTAATTTGACCAAAATTTGAAACTCCTAATTAAGACACATAATCTAATATATAATTTATTAAGTTTAGTGACTCAAATTATAATTTGAGTAATTCAAATGTCTTTATATGGGATTTCCATTTGGCTTAATGTTGGGAGCAAATGAGTTTCTTTTTAAAATGGCAAATAGGTTAAAATTCATATTGATTTGGAACTTCCGAATCTACTTTCTTCTTCAAATGTATTTTTCATTAGTGAAAATAATTTTTTAAGGGTTAGGATTCAAATTTAGCAGCCAACTATTTACCTATGGATATCATCTAGTAGAACTAACTATTTTGGGTGAGATATTTTAAATTTTTTTGGGAACACTTATAGCAACGCCGTTACCTTGAGTTAACTTGTTACTTTTTATACTGTGAGTTACACCAGTCTTCTTATTCCCTATTTTGTAATATAGTATAATTTTAAAAGTACAAGGTACAAATTTAACAATGAATTATTTTTTTAGAGGTACCTAACACAATTCTTTTTTATAAGGGTATTTACAAGATAAATATGAATATTTACATTAATGCCTTTACTTTATTCTTTTTCATTAGAGTATTTGTAAGGCAAACATAGTGGTTTACAAGATAAATAAAGGGATTTAAAAGAATTATAGAAGTTAAAAATTTTGGTCACTCATATATTTATTTTTCTGTTGACAAAATTTTATTTTGATCCAAAGGGTGGAATTAAATGTTTTTACAAAATAAATAGATGAATGACTAAATTTTTTTAAATCCCTCAATTTAGTTTGTAAATGCTCATATTCATTTTGTAAATGCTCTTATGAAAAAAAATAAAATATGGGCATTAATGTAAACGCTCTTATATAAATGTCTATATTTGTCTTGTAAATACTTTTGTGAAAAATAATTTTGTTGGGTGCTTTAGAAAAATAGTTTATTTTTAAATTTACACTTTAACATTTTAAAAATATACTAACATTATAGAGAGTGGAAAGACTGGTTGGACCCATGGTGTAAAAATTATCTTGGATAACTATATATGTTGCTATAAGTACTCTAAAAAAAAATAATATCCACTTTTGCGCCCAAAATAGTTATTTTTGCTTGATGCCAATAGGAAAATCGTTGGTTGTAAATTTTCATCTTAAGTCTTTTTTAATATGGTTTTAACAATTTTTTTAAATTTTATATTTATATAAATTTATATTTGAATTAATATAAATTTTAGTCCCTCAAATTTTCTTTCATTTCAGTTTTAATCTCTCAAGTTTTAAACTATGGATTTTGATTCATTTGAAGGGAAAAATAATCCAAGTATTTGTTAAATCATAGGGATTAATGCTTTCAAGGGATGAAACTTGTGGGATAAACACTTATGATTTGAAAATAAAATAAGAATAAATTTAAGGGACCAAAAATTGTATAAACCCTTTATATTTTTATTCATTAAACACATCAATTTTTTGTCACATTTGAATTTGTTTATCAATTTATGTGTCAGTTTAAATTTACAGTGTATTAAATAAATATAGAGAAAGATTGTGTCTCAGCTTTAATATACATGTTTTTAAGCAATTTTTCACAAATAGATACAACACACTTCTCATATATTTATTTAGTAAAACGTAAAAATATTTTTAAACATTTAAAACAAAAATTCACTAAATTTTATTCATCCATTCAAAAAATCACATTACAGTAGTTAATTTTCCTTTAACTTGAGTTTGGAAAATGTAGGTGGTATAAAAGCATGTTTTTAAAAAGGGTTAAGATGCAAATTTAACAATCAATTATGTTCCTATGGCACCTGGAAGAACTAATTATTTTAAGATATAAAAGTAGACATTGTGATTTTTTTTATGTGCACGTATAGCAACACCGTTAACAGGGTTAACTTATGTTACTTGTCGACCCCTAGTATTATTAGTATCTATTATTTTAATATAGTTTTAGAAGGATTAAAATGTAAATTTAGCAATGAATTATTTCCCTATAGGCAATTAAACTTAATCATATGTGCATAAGAGTATTTATACTTATGCCCTTTATTTTTTTGTAAAATCACATATAAAATAAATAAAAGGATTTAAAAGAATCCAAAATTGCCTAAATATTAATTTTCATATTCAATATTATGAAAAAAAAGAGTAAGGTTATTAATATAAATGCTCTTATATAAATACTCATATTTATTTTATAAGTACACTTATGAAAGATGATTGTGTTAGATGCCCTTAAAGAAATAATTCATTGCTAAATTTGTTTTTTAATATTTTTAAAAATATATTAAAATAATAGAGAGGAAGATAATTGATAGAATCAACTATATAAAAAATAACAAAAGTTTATTAGAATTAACAGCGTTGCTTTAAATGCTCTTAAAAATTCATAATGTTTAATTTTTACACCAAAAAATAATTATTCTATTAGGTATTGATAGAGAAATAGTTACCTTAGCCGTTTTAAAAATGTGAAGGGCATTTGTTGCCACGCTAGTGCACTGAAAATTTGAAATAGGAAATGAGGAGTCTCGATCACGCAGCACCACGTGACACTCATGGGACAGATTCATGAAGTGGTCCCAGGCACAGTTCCATACGCTGTGTCTTTTTGGAGGGGCTTCTTCCTTAGCCCCTAATTTAGGGGAGTTCCAAAATATTTTTTTGTGTGGTTTTTTTATGACTAGATTTTATATAAAATGAGTGACATTTTGATATATTATGGGTGAAAAATAT
>JBAGKO010000001.1:6218920-6236747 GCA_037177275.1 Acacia concinna | reverse complement strand
AGCCAGTATCTTGACTGTCTCTAAAAATTCCAATCAGACTGTCATTAGTCTTTAAATAATCTAAAAGTATTCCCCATAAATTTTCATGTACTAATTCCTTCGTTTACTATTTTATCTAAAATTTCTCTAAAATTAAGCTTATACTGATAAACTTTTAGATAGAAATTCATTCTTTGCAATTTACCCCAAAAATTACATATAAAATAATAAGATTTTAATCTCATTATTACTTGAAGAATTACCCAGAAAATTTGGGATGTTACAAAAGGCGGTCTTCCTTCAATATTCAATGTCATTGTGCATGCTAACCTGAAAACATAAACTATCATTTAATAACAAGTCAGTCACACAACAATCATTTTTCATCAGTATAAAAAATCTCTACAGTAGACCCACTTAGACCATTGACAACTTCCTTAATGGTTTTACTTATTCGAGTAATGCATTTACTAACAAATTTAGACTATAGTTCCTGACAGTATGACCTCCACCACATTTTTTGTCATCTTCATCACTGCATCAACGTCTTCCCCTTCCACCTAACCATCTTCCCCTGCTACTCCTTCTACACACCATCACAATCCAGTTGGCTATTCTTAACAAACCATCTCACCCTAACAAACACACTCATGCTCATTATAACAACACCACAACGTGCCGTATTTACATAAAGTCGGTAGCTTTACTTAAAGTCTTAACCTTCACATAAAGTCAAGAGCTTTACTCTAACCAAGAATTTTACCTATTGACCCAGAACAACTAAATTTAATTGCCACCATTACACTTCCCTATTTATTGTTCAATCCCCTCATTCACAAGACCCACATTAATATTCCCTAACACATGACAGTTGAACTCATCAAAGCATTACAACCCCCCTTTTATTGTAGCCCCACCACACCATCAGCATAAATAAAGAAAGGAAAGAAGATGACCATTGGGAGATTATTAAGAAAATGCATGATGCTTCTAAAATGTACTTACATTTTTTTCACAATTCTTCTCTCCAAGCTTCAGCAACTTTCACCTGTGTCACCTTCTCATCAAAAGCTTCCCTTTCCCAGACAATGTTTTAGCTTTCTGCGCCCTTAAATCACTCAAAATAACCTCCATATAATTATTATAACAATGGGCATTTTAATCATTTTGTTGTGATATGCAAAACCCAGAATGCACCTTTTGAACCATTTTGGGATTTGCAAATGATAACATCTTTCTATGGGTTTTCCAATTTGGCAAGGTATTTTTATGGAATTTTTCCAAGTTTATAACCCCCATATCATGCATTAGTACATTTTTAGATAAGTTTGTGGTTTTGCCATTTCCGCTCTCAATTTCAAATGGTTTAAGCAATTTTCTGTAAACCAAGATATAATTTCTTTGACATACTTATGTCATAAATCATAAAAACACTTCTAACAACAAAAAAGAAATAGAAAATACTTCACAATTTGATGACAAGAGTAGGATCCACAACCTCCTCTCATAAAAAAAATCACAAACAGTCAACTTTAGGGTTTATTTGAGTTAGTGTTCAACACAAGTTTAGTCATAACTCTTCTGACATCCTGATATTATATTCTGTAACTGACATTGGGAAAACCAACTTCTACAGTTAATTCAAATATATAAGATACTCTAATTTCAAGCCACAACTATGTTAACAAGAGATGATATTAAGTAGTTATTTTGTTTGAAAAAGAACCTGTTTTCCTTCTAAATTTACTTGCATCCAGCTTTAAATTAAAACAATCTTAAAAAGATGTAATTAATATTGCACTTAGTTGACTTATGAGCTATAATATTCAATTCATTCTTAAAAAAAGTGTATTATAAAAGGACAAATAGAGAGTATATCACAAGCCAAACTATCATAAAATGTAAAATCCTCTTCACTTTTTGTTATACTTCTTATTCATGAAGTTAACCAACCATGACATTACAAAATTCTTTTCAACATATCATCTTGCGTGTGTATAACTGTACATACATACATACATACATGCATGCATGCATGCATGCATGCATGTGTTGCACCCCTCTTTAATTCGACATTAATCATATTAATAGAACACAGTTTAAATGGCGAGCAGAAACAACACCAAAATGTGTGATACTAATAGATAACACTTGGTTACAATATATGACCTTACCAAAGGGTATACAAATATTCACAAACTCAGTCCTAAAAAAAAGTTGAAAGGAACTATATTAAGCTTCCGGCTTCATTTATATCGGGCACGTCTCACTAGCCTTGGGCTACTGTTTTGCCTTTAGAACCACAGGCTTTAGCTGGGTTAATTTGTATAAAAATAATATGGGGTGAGATTCAATTGAATCCTAGTAGTAACAATATTCTATCATACAAAATGTGATAAATAGATATGCAATGCACCATGTTAGCAACAAATAATCAACTGCACATTTCTATGTTGTCGGAGAACTCAGTGCCGTAACCCAGTCCCCTTCTGTATATTCAAACAAAAATGTACACATGTATTTAGAGTCAATTGTACTAAACTACTGCTGAAGCCCTTATTTGTTTTATACCATTGTTATGGTTTGATCTGTACTCATTTCACTACTTCAGCTGGGTCCCAAATAGGCCTAATGGTACTTGTGCTTTTCCCACACCTTAGCTACGGTTGTAATAAATAATGCATATAATAGAATACGGCATCACAAAGTATGTATTGCAAAAAGGGCAACGAAAGCATATACAATTCTACATAAGTATGAAAGAAAATGCTACTATATTAGCAATTAATAACAATCACATACTTCTATTTTATTGAGAGAATTATATTCAACGGAAATGTGTAAATGTATTTAGAGCCAACTATCGTTGAAACCCTTACTTGGTCTGTACACAACGAAATGAGCCCTTGTCTTTAGGGTCAATCACAGCTGAAACCCTTACTTGTTCCGTACCACAGTCCATCGTGGTTTTTGTTTCACGTTAAAGTCCATCGGAAAATTATATTCAACAGAATGTGCACATGTATTTAAGGCCAACTGTCACTGGAACCCTTACTTGGTCCGTACCACAATACATCGTGGTTTACAAATGGAAATAAGCACATGTAATCAGGGTCAACCATAGCTGAAACCCCTACTTGGTCCATACCACAATCCATCATGGTTTTTGTTTCATGTCATTGTAATTTAGAACATGCGTAGGCACCATGAGCATATGTGTATTGCATAAAGGGCAAATAAGTGTATATATAAACTCACACAAAGTATCAAGTGAATATATTAATTCACATGAAGTATGAAAGAAAGAGTTATTACCTTGGATCCCTGTCTTTTACGTTTGGTAACTCTTACACCGAGTGTTGACTTGTAATCCTAAAATTCCAAAATTCATGGAAATTGTGTCACTATTAACCCATAAACCCTTCCAATGTCATTACATTGATAAGCCAGTGCAAAACTGGAGAATTATTAAATTACCTTTCGGTAGCTGGTCCGGATCCCTTACACTCGATCTAACAGTACTTTCTATAATTATACCTCGAATCAATCCTACACAATTTCACATGTAAATCCATTTCTTAACTTAGATTAGGCAAATCCAATGTCAAATTAGTAAAATACCCTAATATAGTCCAAGTTAGGTTTTTAGGCCTCTTTTGGTCATTTTACATTCTATGGCTTTTTAGACTTCAGGGCCAACATTAACCCCCCTTAATTTTCCCTCATGAATGCAATGAAACCATTAGAATTGTCAAATTCATCTCTAACCTCCATTTCCCCGTTTGGCTGAAATTTCCCTTTAATATCCAAAAATGTGATTTTTCTGAAATCAACTAGATTAAACTCATTCCTTTCCACTTCTAATCATTAGTTTAACCAGTTAAGCACTCTTTACACATAATTTAAAGTAATTTTTGTAGCATAACAGTTAGGGCTCATCATTTCCCCAAATTAAAAATCAATCCAATACAATAACAATTTCAGCCTATAATCAGTCAAGAAGTAGCCTTAAGTTGAAAGAACTGAGGTTGTGGAAGTTACCTTTGATTTTCTCCACTTGCTCTCTCTAGGAAGCACGTCCTCTCTCTCCTCCCCTTCTGATTTTGTGTTCAAAACCACAAATTAATCGGGGACAAATGATCAAGAGTGGTTCTAAGTACCGAAAACTACAAAAAATCAATGTTTTATGGTAACTTCCATGAAGATTTGGACCTTGGTTCCTCTTATGGCTTGCTTCTCTCCCTCTCTCCGTTTCCTCTAGTTTGTGATTGAAAATGGCAGCTGGAGGAGGCTTAAGGACAACTAGAAAACGAAATAGGGGATGAAATGACTATTTTGCCCTTAATTATTGAAATTTCATATTTCTGAGCAAAATTTTCACTTAAATTTAAAATCAAAACTAATTGTACAGACCTCCAATTAAAGTGACTCTAAAGCCCAAATGTCTTTTATTGAGTCTAGTTTTAGGGAAAAATAATTTCTTTACTGAATTGGAATCATGAAAGTCCCAATAAATTTATATTTAAATACTGCTGCAGAAACTAGTGAATTTCCTGGGCTAACTTCAAAAATCCATATCTTCTAACATATACATTCAAATCTCACAAATGACATATCAAATTAAAATTTGACATGTCTACTTTTATACTAGAAAGTTTCATGATTTTGGATATCATTTAGTTATCCAAAATATTACCACACCTTAGCTGCCTCCACAACATTCTTTCTGAAATTTTCCTAAAATTCATTATTCATTAGATATATTGTTTATTAAGTTTTCTATATGAGAATTTTGGGATGTTACACATGCATGGAGTCACAAACCAAATAAAAAATTTTAATAAAATGAAAGATGGCTTTTTCTTGGACTACACTGATGACGATTTTAATAAAATAAAAAATTGTGTAATTTATTTTTAATATATTACATTTATATATGGAGGACTTACATTTCTAAATTGTTGAAAAGAGAAAAAGAGAAAAGAAAAGAAATATTCAATTCAATTTTATCTCCTTAATTTAAATCCAATAATCTTTTAATCACTTCTCAATCCTATATATATACATACATGCGATCCAAAACACACTATATCTGATCAATCAAACCCCAACTTAAGAGATGTATCAAAATCCTTCGTGAGATGTGGAGTATCAGGTAAGCTGGGCAAAATCATTGAGGTAGATAATCGTCCTTGTTTATGTGTGACCTGGAAACACAAACATTTTTCCAATAATAAACAGAATTAATAAATCATTATGAGGAATCTAGAAGATTATTTAATCATTTGTTTCAATATACTGTTATCGACCATCAGTTGCTTTTCCTGAATGCAATAGTAAAATTCGAGGGAGAGATGGGTCAAGGTAAAGATAGTATGCACTACCATAAATAACCACTAAATATATACCACCAAAATCCGTTAATTTATTATTAATTAATGAAATTTTCCGCATAATCTTTGCCCGATGAAAATTCGGGAATCAGATTCTCTACATCAAACATTTTAATATGAGACATACAAGTTACTGTCACGCAGGGGTGCTGGGCTTATCCTTTTAAAACTTGTCACGTAACTAATCCATTATGAGAATATATTATAGGGAAAATTGGAAAAAGTCCCCCATTAGAAAGTTAATTGGTTTTCATCAAAAAGAAAAGGGAAAATGAATCGGTGCGGAAGACCTAAGCCAGTGTGTTAGTATTCTGTATGTTCAAAATTCGCAGAGTTTTATACATATAAAAATTTATTAGGTCCTTCTCACCAACTAAATTTCTAATGGAGAACTTCTCTCCAATTTTCCCTACGTTATAAAGCACTTTATTTCAGATATTATATTATAGGCCAGTGTTCGCTACTTCCATATTAAATACAACTTGAATGTTCTTATGTAAACATTTGAAAGCTGTTGAGGTAAAAGGAGTGCTTCATATGTTATGCACTTGAGTTTGACCTTATACCCTCTTAAACAAAGGAGAGATGTTAGAAAATGGGCGAAGTAATACTTGAAAGGCAAGAAATGCCTGGTCGAAGATTCAACTAATGTAAAAATTGTTTAAAGTGAATATGAGAGGCAAGATCTTTACATTGGATTTGACGGCGGGGAAGAACAAGAAATCTATTCAAGCTTATGATAAAAGCAAAAAGTCGGCTCAAATTAATTATGTTTACTTTACTTTCTAATCCTCAATTTTGACGCTGTTGAGGGTATGTATTCTAGAGATTCAAAGGTTTAATTGAAAAACAAAATTATGCTAATTCAATATGACTATCACATCAATAAATGTTATCTTATTTAGTGGAATTAACCACATAGATTGCACAACACTATTGTACTCTGTCAATCTATTGAATATCTAATGGATATAGATAATTCAATATGATTATTTGACAAAAAGTTGAAAAGGCTATTTGAGCAATATAAAGTATAATGCCCTATATTTGTAAACCACAAGAGAAAGGAATTCCAAAGAAATTTTGCGCAGAAGCATCAAGCACCGTGTGTTCATATGTTAAGCACATACAAGTTCCAATCTAGTGACAATTTCTAAGCATAATGATCATTTGACAGCAAACAATCTGTGCATGAAATTAAATACGGTTTCCCCTATGGTCAAGCCCGCTATACTATTCGCTTTATTTTATCTTTATTGGTCATTGATTCATGAAACAAATTGATATTCATAATGCGTTTCTACATGATCTTCTTGAAGAAGAAATTTATATGAAGCAACCTCAGGACTTCGAAATCTAGCTTAGACTCAAGCAGGCTTCAAGGGTGTAGCTCTCTTGCCTTATCAGACCAATTTTTTTCCTTTGGGCAAAGGCTGTCCAAAGCACGGGCCAGCTTTTTACAGCAGTTACTTCGGCCATCTTTACTATCCTTATGACATTCAAATCTATAAGTGGATTTGGAATTTTTTGAGGTGAGTATGAAGGAAATGAGCCAGAGGGAGGAAGGTGTTGAGTTTGATCTGAGAGTTCAAGGTGCAACAGAAGTATGAATCAGAAACAATCAAAGAGTACTCCTGTACCACTCGGTTCCTATTAAAAGTCACCCCAGACCATTTTACTAGAACCAATGAGAGGTGATTCAGTCATTAAATTTGTTTGAAAATGAAAAAAAAAATCAAATTTACCCTTATTTCATGAATTACATCGTGAAAGGGAAAGAAAGAATGAATTACGTCTTGAGAAGCGGGAAAAAAACTGCATCAAACTTTGAGTAATAATAAGACCACACATTCCTTCTATTATATGACTTATAATAGGGACTGATAGGCGCTCTCAACATTATATTGTCAATAGAACAAGACTTTCTGGTATGGTCAATACGCTTTCTCAACATTAGTCTTGTTGAATGCATTACACATATGAACACAAGAGGCTAGTGATGCAAAAGAAAGTTCTTTGGAGTGTGCTTTTTATGCTAAACCACACAGAACAATGGTGGCAAGAACAAAAAAACAACAAGCAATGACAAGCAACAACACTAGGGACTTTTTACCTTGCCACTATTTGGAAAATAGAGAGGGAAAACACCCGCAAAACAAATGTATGTGGTGATCAAATGCAAGAATATCTCACGTGTGTTTTGTCTCAAGGAAGAGTTACATGCAAGTTTCAACAACATTCAAGTCGAAGCAAAAGGCTAATTAAGATTTTTTTTGTGTTTCCCTTTTTGACCAGCAAGGAAACTTGAGATCAACTAGAAGAGGAAAAGTTGCTTGCGGTATCATGCTTTTCCACCAATAACTACATTAACCTAGTCACTTTTTTTTTTTTTTTTTGGGAAAATGAGTGAAATGTAATAAACACAAAGTCTTGTGAAGCCCATCAACACTAAAAAAGTATAAGTCGAGGAGGGGCTGTATTCCTGTTGCTCACACTAATTAAAGTATAAAATGTTAAAAAGTCGTGCAAACTAGGATCTAGAATTTTCTTGACTTGGTTTCATCCTCATCGTCCGTATTCCTTCACCAACCTATAATAGTTACTACAGCATTCTAGACCCTTTTTTCCTCCTTCCTTTTTATGAACAATTTTTCCACCACGTGTTAATTGAATACTTTTTTTATAAATACTTTATCATTACGAAGGGAACAATTTTCTTTAAGGCAAAGAGTCGGTGACCTTTTTGTGGTTTTAACATAAAAGCCATGCCAAATGAAGGTACTCCACGTGTAACGGAGAGAAGGAAGGAATTTTGATTTTTTTTTTTTTTTGTTGGCCAAAGAAGGAATTTTTATTTTAACATTACACATGGAAGCAATTTTGATATGATAAAGGAAAGTGATTAAAGCGTGTCGAACAAGACTGAAGGAATGAAGGGGAATCAGTTGAGGTGTGGGAACAAATACAAAGGAGAAGAGAGAATCAAAAGGATATTATGAAAGGGATTATACGAGTAAGAATATTTTTACAACAAGCAGAATACAATAAAGCCAATGGGTTATGGTCTTCCAAGGCTTTTTCTTGACGAAGCTACCAAACGAGATAAGTTCGTAAACTTTATTGTTACACCATCCAGCTTGTAAAGCTACTCTTGTGAGTTATTTCTATTCCTTGACTGTGGAATATCCTCTCTAGTATTTTTTTTTTGAAATATGTTTTGGGTGAGTTGTTGAGTAAACCCTAGAGCTAATGTGACTTTAGTGAGAGAGTCATAGATAGTTTTGGAAGAGTTTAGGGAAACTCCAATTGAGGGTGAATTACGAAATATTATATGTTAAAATCTAATTTAGTAGTTGGCGAGTTTGTGGAAAATATCTGTTGCAACTAAGTTTGATATAGAGGGAAAATACTTTCAGGATTATCAAGGGGGCTAGATGATGACATTGGGGCCAAACTAGGATAAATTCTCAACAGTGTTTGCACTTTTGGTCTTACTGTTTTGTAAGTTAATTCGGCAGAGTTGTCAGTCTAATTTACTAAATTAGAGCAACTTAGTTATTCTCATTTATCATTATATTAAATAAATTAAGGCAGTTAAAAAGTCTGATTAGAAGGAGATAACGGACCTGTTTCTTGAGCTCACGGATCTCTTTTACATTTACTTCATCCTGAAACACATATAAAAGGATATAATGTGAAAATCTAAATTGGATAGAGCATCATATCTTCCAAAAAATATGCTGTGGGAAATTAAAGAAACTAAACCTTTGCCTTTGAAACGCGGATCAAACTCATTCGGATCAGTTCCTCTAGTTTCTGTAGTTCTTGAATTGTTAATTCTTGTAACTCTTCCCCTTTCAATTGCCTGTTAAGTTGAAACATTAATTCTATACTTCATCAATTAGCAAGGTCCGTTCAAAGTATTTATTGTGCTGTGTATTATATTACCTCAGTTCACGAGTTTTGTCTTCAAATTCATGGCACAGCCTACTGTAGCCTTCACTCCCAATCTGTAACAAGTTTTCCAGAGGGATTGTACATTAGGTTAGGTCAACGCAACAGAAATCTCTCCCCAAATAAAAGAACATTTTGGTGGGTGTGCATCTTCAAGTCCAAAGACAAATTTATTCTTTATTAACATGAAAATAGTCTTGTGGATCCTCAACATACCAAATAAACAGTAAGGCCCCTTCCTAGATATATAGATATATATATATATATTTATGGCTGGTTTATACTAGAAAATTGAGATTTTTAAAATATAGCTTAGTGTCACACTCGATGAAATTAAACTGGTTATTGCTAGGTAGAGACCTAGAATTTTAAAATATAAATATTTGTGTTAGTGAATGCTAAGATGCGTCCCATTTCATAAATAGCTGGTTGATGCCGGAAAACTGAGATATTTACTGCAAAAGAATTCTGTTTAGGTTCAGGATCATACGGAATAATTGTTCGATACGATAACCATGCACAAAAGTATTAATGAACTTAATATAATTTTAGTATCTGATTGAGCCTCAAACAGGACTGTCTTCAATTTAACTTAGTATAAGAAATATTGTATCATCAATGAATACTTCGTCACCTTAGCTTTATTATTTTGAATTCAAAGGCAAGTACAACTTAAAAGTCTAGAACACTTCTAACAGTGGAGTTTACGCCATCTGCACACCAATCGTCAAGCTAAAAATTTAAGCAGACATGACGTATGTCTATTATGAGTACAAGTCCAATGGGAGAACCCATAAAAAAAGACTAACCTATTAGGGAGAACCACTTAACTTGAACTTTCAAACTCTAATCCTCTTGCAAGGCTCCCCAATGCGGGACTTACAACTATACACCCCCATTAGAGTTAACGCCCAACGGCTCCACTCCACAGTGCTTTACTTGGCCTTTTGTTGGTCAAAACCTTTTTTTGGGTAATCCTCTCCATGACAACAGCCTCTTAATTAAAGCACAAATGCTACAAACATAAGTCCAAAGGTAAAACCTAATTCCAAAAGACTAATCTATTAGGTTGGGTAGCCCTTGGGTATAAACCCCACTTCTCTTTCTCCGGGATGTGGAACCAACAATAATGTACCTCCATTCAAGAGTGGATGCCCCCGGCTTTTGCACTCAATGACGAGCTCAAGTCTAAAGGAAGAGCATATCCCAAAAGACTCCCCTTGTGGGTGGGAGACTTCTTGAACTTGCATATATACCTCACTCCTCTTGTAAATGCTTGTTTGGAGCTGCTTATTATAAGCACGTTCAAGTAAGCGAAGACAAAACTTCTATCATATACTTACTTTATAAATTGTAGATCAAGATTGAAAACCTGCTCTTGGAGGCTTCAATTGCTATTCCAAATAAGCCCTTAATAACCAAGAGATTTTCACTTATTTACCTTGCCTATTTAGTTATGCGGTTACATTGATGATATTGTGGTTATAAAATATTGAGATAGATGTGTTAGACAAGCTATTTAAGATAGATGTGGCATAAATATTTGTGTCACATTTTTTGAGAGGATAGTAAGATTATCATGACTGGAAATCCTGCACACCAACCTTCACATCAACATCATCATCATCAAATCTATTCATTCGAGTAGGATTTTTCACCGCTAATACAGAATGGTATTATGCAGTTCACCTTGGTTAGTGGAGGGTAGTATAAGTTTGTCCTAAATTTATGTTGGTTAAACAAACGACGTAGAATATACTTTCTACGTACGCAGGTAAGTAACCGACGAAGAATTCTTTCTTAATCTTAATTTACTTCCTATTACAAAATCACCTTGTAGTTGAAAACCAAGAGCAACAACAAAAGTTAACCGTTAACAGAACCAGAACCAATTATGCACTGTCTAAAAACCCAGAACCAAGGACTGGTCTCAAGTCATAAAATTGTATACTATCTCCAAACCAAGTAAACTATTATCTAACCTATATATGAAGTGATTCTAACTTTATTTTGATCATATCTCCAAAAGTTACAAGGAACATCTTTTCTAATCTTGCTGCTAATGTAAGAAAATCTTATTCATACACTTCTCTCTAAACTCAAGTCATTAGGCCTATCCTAGTTTTGATAAGCTCCCAAGACCAACTCACATAAACTTTTGTATGAAAAAGGTCTTATAATAGATTCTCATTGTTGGTTGAAACTAGTCTGTTATGGTCCATCGGAATAGGGTTGAGCATATCATGCCCAACCAAATTAACATGTTGGGTTTATGAAAAGGTAAAACCGCACCTTGATCTATATGGTGATATTTAATGCTTAATTAGTTCTTTTTCAAGATTTTCAAATTTTGTTTGCACGAGTGGTAATTACATAATAAGCTCTCCATGTAGTTCTCAAAAACTTTATCTTCATTGCTATTCGATAAAATGTAAATTAGATTCACATAGTCATGCTTTTCTGTATTGTGAAAATGATTTATTCAAGAGATTAAGGCTGCATGCGGGGCTCACCACTCATCCACTCTCTTCTTTACATCTCCACTATTACAAAAATAGGCTAAAGTGGTGCACCTAAAAGGTGCCATAGCTTTAGGTTTTGTTTTTTTAAAAAAAATTTTTTGATAAAAAAGTAGCAAATGTGGCGCTTCTTAAGAGGAGAGAGAAGTGCCACAGCTGTGTAAGAGCCTCCCGTGGCACCTCTAAAAAAATGCCACAAGATGGGGGACAAAAACGCATTTAATATTTTTTAATAAAAATAGAGCAATTTGGCACTTTATTAAAAAACCACCACAAGAAAGATTTTTTTTTTTGAATTAAAAAATGTGAAAAGCATACTCCAACTACTTGTTGAAAATTTTGGCAAAAAAATAAAAAATTATCAGTTTAAATTTTAAAAGCATTACAACACCTGACTAGGTGGTGTAATATCCCAAAATTCCTATATGGGAATGTAGTGAATAATCATGTCAATAAATATTGAATATTAGAAGAATTTTCAGAAAAAGTGTTGGGCAGTTAGTCATACTCTCGTAATCTTTTGAATGACCAAACGATGTCCAAAAATTATGAAATTTTATAGGATGAAAGTAGGCATTATGGGCTTTAAATTGATGTGTAAAATGAAATTATGAAATTGGCACAGTGAAATTCACATATTTCTGGAACTATATTTACAAATGAATTTACTGAGACTTTTATGGTTTCAATTAAGCAAAGAAATTATTTTTCTCTAAAACTAGAATCAACAAGGAACATTTAGGCTGTAGAATCACTTCATTTGGAGGTCTATGCAATTAGTTATGAATTTTACAATTTGGGGTAGAAAGTTTGTCTGAAAATCCAAAAATGTAGCAATGTAAGGGCATAAATGACTTTCTCCAGCCCTCACCAACCACACGTGCACCCTATGACCATTAAACCTGATTTGTAATATCCATTCCTCTTCATTTCATGAGCAGCTGCCCCAGGAAACAAGTGAGAGAACGAGAGAGAGTGAGAGGCTGAAGGGGAGGCTGCTGGTGGCTGATTGCTGGAGGAAGGACGGGAATTGCAAGTCATACCCCAAAATTAGCCCAAGGTAAGCATCTATTCTCTTCCCATATTCAATTTCTTGGATTAGAATAGTTTATGATTTGGGGGAGGGGGAGAAGTTCTTGAATTTGTATATTGATGAACAAATCAGAAATTAAGGATGTGTGATAGCTAATGATATATTCAAGTTAGAAAGTAAGGTTATTGTGGTTAGAGGTGGTTGTTTGGCTCTGTTTTAGGGTATGGTGAAGAAAATTCTGGGTTTGCTTGGTATGGCTGTTGGTTGCTGCTATCAAGGAAGAAGGAATAATCAATGGGTGGAGGTATACTGTATGGAAATGGATTAACCCATGTAATGGAACACACACATACACAGGCACATGAGACCATGAATATTGGGGAGCTGTTGTTCTGTTTTTTTTCCTTTTTGTGAAGGCCGTGAGGTTATTTTCATGTTAGGAAAATGGTTTGTAAATTTATCAAGAAGGGGTATTGGAAATTGTTGGGGTAGAGCTAATAGAAAAAAAAAGTTGTGGTTGAATATGAGAATGATACATGCTGAACTAAATGATTGGAGTGTTTGGACATATAATGTATAATGCTAAATTGGGATCTTAAAGCTATTAAATAATTGACTTAAAGCATGTGTAGGGGTTTATAGTAATCTATAAACATGTGTTGTTGGGTGGCTTGGGTGGTATGGTAAAGCTAGGGAATGCTAGATACATAAAGGAGTTGCTGTCATTATGTGCTAAAACAGAATCTTACCAGCTCAAACACTAAATAGATGTAAGGAAAACATAGACCAAATGATCTATTTTGACCATGACATTTTGTGGACATTTAGTACACATAATAAGTTTTAAAATAAGCCCAAGAATGCATTATTTGGTTTTGTATATTGCGTGCTATGATTTTTTAAAGTTTGGGTAGTAAAATTGAAAGAGCTTGATTCTCCAAGTGAACAGGGAACAGGTGTGCTGAAATTCTGAACCTATGCTCATAGTTTGGTGCTGAACGTTATTTTTCCTATATAGAGGACTGAAATAGCTTCAAATTGAGACTTGAACCCCTTTATTTGGAGTTTCCAATATTAAATTATGATTTTCAAAGTTCACTTAAAAGTTTAGGCTAGATTAAGTGGGGAGTTTAGGAAGAGTTAGTTATATTGCAAATTATATAAATGGAAGTCTTAACTTACCCATATATGCATACATATATGTAGGATTTTGTACTGACCAAACCTCCAAGAAGTAATCAAGGAAAGATAAAGTAGAGGTACATCAGAAAGAAGCGTAGGAAGTGTAAAAGGTAGTAACATTTTCTTTCGTACTTTATGTGAATTTATATATGCAATTGATTGCTCTTCTTGCAATACATGCTTGGTGATGCCTTATTCTGTGATGTGAATTATTTACAATAAACCCAGCTGAGGTAATGAGATAAGTATAGAACTAGTCACGACTGTTGTACGGAACAAATAGGGGTTTCAGTGATAGTTTAGTACGGTTGACCCTAAATACATGTGCTCATTCCATTGTATACAGAACAAGGGTTTCAATAGTAGTTTAGTACAGTTGACCCTGAATACATGTTCACATTTTTGATGATTTTAAGTACCAATAGAACAGAAGCATGTGATTATTATTTGCTATCGATGTGGTACATTGCATATTTATTTTTCACATATTGCATGAATGACTGTTGTTACTATTGGGATTCATCGAACCTCACAACGTATCATTTATAAATAAATTAACCCAGCTAAAGCCAGTAGCTCAAGAGGGAAAGAAGTTACCCGGGACAAGTGAGACACCAAGTGACCTATGTTAGCAGAAGTTTAATTTAATTTTCTTTCTAATAAATTTTGGATGAATATTGTAAATATTGGCAAACCCAATGAAAAGAGCCTACAATGTAAACAAATACTTATTATCAATATTTTATGCTATTTTCTCTATACTTGTGGTCACTGCCTTTATTCTTTAGCAAATATCAAAATATTAAAGAGGTTTAACAGTGGGACACATGTGGGTCCCACCTAATTAGCATAACAGCCCCCATTGGTGGGCACTCCTCTTGAAGAGTCCCCCTAATGAGGGGCTGTAGTGACCTTGGGGGCCCTCCTCTAAAAGAGTGCCCCAAAGTCATGCTCGCTTGACCAGGCTACCGTAGTTGCAACAGGTCTTATGAAGGGACCTGTTGGTCCAGTGAGGGGCCCACACCCTAAGACTGTAATATTCACTTCCACGATTTGTAGGGTATCCAGACTAGTTTGAGGCATTTTTAAGTATTGTATTTTTTTTTTGAAATGGGAATAGCCTTAAAATCCATGTCTTCAAAAAATAAATTGTAGATTGCTAATGATTTTTTATTGATTGTTAGACATTTAATATTTTCATGCTATCTATTTGTGGGATAATTTGAATAGTAAGAGGTAAGTTATGCATGTGTACCATGTCCTATAAGAGGAAAGTACCTATTTTCTTTATATCTTTTTTGGCTTGGTTATCAAATATTGTTTCAATTGCAATCCATATTTAATGAAGTTTGATAATCACAATTGTACGTAATTAGATGTCTAAACCCATGTGACAACAGTTGTTTTAGCCTATAATAGCGGTTTCAACCGTTATATATTCTCTTGCCATATATATATATATGGCGGTTTTCTACCGACAATTGCCAAGTATAGCCTTTTCTATTTTACAGTAATCAATCACCATTTTATTTTATAGTCCATTTATATCGAAGCCCCCAGAGAATTTTCATCCCTTTCATAACCAACTCCCTTGTTTATGATATTATTTAATTTTTTGTCATAGAATATTATTATATATAATCATCTTTGTGCATTACACATGGATGTAGAGACTTTCAAACACAACATACATCAGCATATATCAATGGCAGAGCTAGCTTCCCTATCTATTCTCATAACTCATAAATCCTCCTGCAAACAATTATGATCACTAGAATAGAGGGACTTTGGCATATGGACTCTGTGTCTAAAACACATGCATGCATGCATGCATGTACATAGATTGATGATTATATATATTATTATTCTAGCTTAGAACAAAAAATTAATTATAAAACCAGAAACATGGGACATTGATCCTGAAAGGGTAGAAAATTCATGTAGGGCCTTCAATAAACAGACTGCAAAACAAAATGATGAAGATTGATCACTATAAAATTAAATGCATGCTTCAATTGAACAATATAATGACAAAATCATGATAAAATTAAAGATCAAGCTCATTGTCCAACAGAATCATATTAGCCTTACCAGTGTAGCATCATAAAAGTTAAATGTCACCCAAAACCCAGATCGGAGCAACTAGCATCAACTTCAAATAATAAAGCAAAAATTTGAAATAATAAAGCAAAAATTTCAATTAATTAAGTAGAGGGCAAACAATAAACAAGCTACATTATAACCAAGAACATATCAACAATATCATGGAAAGCAAATTCTCACTTTTATTGATTAAACACAACCTAGAGCAAAAAATAATATAAACATACGCATTTGCACGGGCCATCATAGACATTAGAAGGAGGAGAATCATGAATTTAGCAACAATAGAAAGAGAAATCAAAGTGGGAATACCAGAAAATAGTGATGGGAGGTGTTCAACGAGAGCGCAGCGAAGAATTTGTAAAGTTTAAAATCATGAAAATAGAGTTCAAGTTTTAGTTTTTAAGGCGTGTCTACGAGGTTGTTTCATTGTTTCAAAACAACTGTCTCATATAAAATGTATGCATATATTTTCAGTCTATATATGGCAGTTTTTTTTAAAAATCGCCACATACTATTTTAAAATATATGGTGTTTGTTTATAAAACCTCATATAGATTAGGGCGAAGTCTCAATTCAAATTTCACCTCTCTATATATGATAGTTGTTTATAAACTGTCATATATTGTTCTTGTATATATCGGGTTTGTTTATAAAACCTCCATCTGTCAATTCAATTCCAGCCTCTCTATATATGGCAGTACTTCCAATAACGCTCACATATACACGATTCTATCGTAGTGATTTGAGAAAAGTTGCAGAAAGGAAATCACAAACTTACTTGCAAATTAGTACCAAGTTGAGCAGATCTGTGAATGTCTAAATACATGTCATGCCTTTGAGTTACTTGCTGCATACTAGATGGAGAGAAAAAGTATCTTAGCATCCCTTTGATTATTGTTTATTGTTCTTATTGAATGAAATTTTGACATCTTTGTATAGCTCCAAAATGTGTAATACAGAATAAAGCAATGCCACATGTACACTTTCTTTTGTCATTTACACTATATGTTCATGTTATATTTATACATATAATTTCATTCAAAAAAACAAACACCACAATTATTCGCTACCTCATTATGTGTTCTCTTTAATGTTAATATATATTCAGGCATTCTATTCCAATCTTTAACAAATGACGATTTTCAACTAAAAATAATAGCCATACATATCATTAAATTCATTTTCGATCTCATTCTAAAAAATTTTCCTCCAAAGGGAGATCCCGACCGCAAAAGACTAGTGTAACATCCCAATTTTCTGGGCAATTCTTCAAGTAATAATAAGAATATAGTCTTATTATTGTTTAATTTTTGGGGTAAATTATTAAGAATGAATTTCTATATGAAAATTTATCAGTGTAAGCTTAAATTCAGAGAAATTCTAGATAAAATAGTAAATGATTGAATTAAGGATTAAGAATTTATGGGGAATACTTTTGGATCATTTAAAGACTGAGGACAGTCTGATTAGAATTTTTAGAGACAGTCAAGATACTGACTTTACTGAAAATTCATCTGACTTCTCACAAATTTTTATGGAATTAAGGTTATCTAAGATGTCAAAGATGAAGTTAAATGTATGAAAAAAAATATTTGAGGCTATAAAGTATTATTCTCCTATATGTACACCTTAAATATGTGTACATTAGTTATTTAATTTCT
>JBAGKO010000001.1:6196645-6218820 GCA_037177275.1 Acacia concinna | reverse complement strand
AACAAAGACATTGGAGAAATATTGTGGAATTTCTTAATGGATAGTTTTAGAATTCAAAACATTATAAGGTAATGTTTAATTGTGAGAGTGTTTGAATTTTTAATTTCATTTAGTTCGTATGGTGTTTATATATAATGTAATGAATTGTGAATCATATAAATAGAAGTTTTTTATTTAATATTAATATCTTGTTATTATCAATGATTATATTGTGTGTCATATAATAAATATTGATAGTAAAAATAAATGAAAAAAAATAATACAATAATTTTCTATAATTAAAAAAAACTAATTTGATATGGCTATTAACAACGAACCATTATATACACTCTCAACATATTACTTATTATTACGCTACAGAATTGTTATTTATCTGTGCTGAGCTTTTAAAGGGCACCGGTATATATGCGGCAAAGTATGTCTCCATTTCTTTTTCTCTCCATTTCCCCTCCATTTCTTCAAAACAACGTCGTTTTCATTATATGCGATCTCAGCTATTGAACCCCCAACATGATTTAGCCGTTCAATCTTAAACCAATTCTTAGAGAATTATTTCTGACTTCTTTCTCCCAGTAGTCACTACCATTTCCTGGTCCTAGTTTGCTACGCATTTGTGATCTTCTTCTAAAACTAAACCCTAAACTAGGACTAGGAAAAAGGTAGTGGCAGCTGGGAGAAAGAAGTCAGAAATAATTCTCTAACACTAGGTTTAAGATTGAATGGCTAGATCACGTTGGGGGTTCAATGGCTGAGATCGCATATAATCAAAATGACGTTGTTTTGAGGAAATGGAAAGGGAATGGAGACAACAAGAAAAGGAGACATACTTTTTTTGTATATATCATTATTCACAACCAATATATAGGGTATATATTAATAGGTGTGTATTGCAATTTATGTATTCGTGAAAGAAGAGTTAGATGAAAAAATAGAAGATAATGCATATTAGATTATTGTAACATCCAAAATTTTGAGGAATTAATTATAGAATAATGAATGGGAATATTTAGAGAAATTGTTAAGTTGAATGGCCTAAAAGCAAATCATTACTCAAAATCCTGATTTTAGGCAAGATTTTATTTAAAGAAACTGATTAACTAAAGATTAGTCAAGGACCTATAAATGATTGAGAAATCATTATATAATCTTATTTTGGGATTTAGGAAATCATGGAAAGGTTTGATTTCCCAAAAAGTAACCTAATGAGTGTGGTCAAAGGGTAGAGAATTCAAGGCCCAAAAATTAGGGCAAAGTCTTTGCCATGACGCATGAAGAAGCTTGCAAATCTCCTAATATGATCAAGTTACAATCCAACTCAATAGACATTTTATCAAGAATTATTTGACTCTAGTGCTAGTCATTCTTTCATTTCATATCAATGTGCTAGAAAGATAGGGTTAAAGATTGATAAATTGCCTTATGATTTGCTCGTATCTACACCACTAGGTGCATGTGTAACTTCTACTCATGTATACTTGAATTGCTTGATTTTGTGTGAGGAGAAAGACACTGTTATTCATCTCATCTATATGCCATTTCATAATGTATATGTTATCATAGGCCTTAATTAGTTATTAGCTATCCATGTGCTCCTAGATTGTGGGAACAAGAAGTTAGTATTTCCTACCTCACAAAAGCCAAGAGAATTGGAGGTTGGTTTGAATTTTATTTCAGTAGCTCAAGCAGAAAAATGGTTACAAAAAGGGTGTCAAGGATATATGGTATTTGTCTCAATACAAGCAGAAGCTGAATTGAAAATAGAAGATATACCAGTTGTTAGATAATTTTCTGAGGTGTTTCCTGAAGACATAAGTAGGTTACCTCTAGAAAGGGAAGTTGAATTTGCAATTGGCATAATACTTGGAGCAAGACCAATTTCTAAAGCCCTTTATAGAATGGCTCTAAATGAAATGGCAGAGTTAAAGAAACAAATAGAGGAGCTGCTAGAAAAAGGGTTCATACGGTCCAGTGTCTCACCATGAGGTGCTCCATTGTTGTTTGTAAAGAAGAAGGATGGAATCCTTCGATTATGCATTGATTACAGAGAGCTAAACAAGGTGACCGTAAAGAACAAGTACCCACTTCCCAGAATTGATGATTTATTAGATCAGTTAGCAAGCTCTTGCATCTTCTCAAAGATTGATCTAAGAGCGGGTTATCATCAATTGTGAGTAAAAGGAGAAGACATATCAAAGATTGCCTTCAGAACCCGATATGGGCATTATGAGTTACTAGTGATGCCATTCGGACTGACCAACGCACCTACAATTTTCATGGATTACATGAATCGAGTATTTCGACAATATTTAGATCAATTTGTTGTGGTCTTTATATATGACATCTTGATGTACTCCAAAAGTAGATAATAGCACAAAAAACATCTGAAAATAGTCCTGGAAATTTTAAAAGAAAACCAGTTATATGCTAAGTTTGGCAAATGTGAGTTTTGGCTTACAGAAGTCAAATTCCTAGGCCATGTTATCTCACAAAATAGGGTCACAATAGATCCTAGCAAAGTTGAAGCAGTGATGAAATGGAAAAGGCTGGAGACAGTGATAGAGATCTAAAGCTTTCTAGGCTTAGCAAGCTATTACCAAAGATTTATTCAAAATTGCCTTACCGCTAACTAAGCTTACTAGAAAGAATCAGCCATTTGTGAGGGATAACAAATGTGAGGCTAGTTTCAAAGAGTTAAAGAAGAGGCTTACATTCGCTCCAGTTTTAATCATCCTTGATCTTAAGCAGACCTACATGGTCTATAGTGATGCCAGTAAACATGGATTGGGATGTGTCTTGATGCAGCAGGGTATAGTGGTAGCATACGCCTCTAGACAGTTAAAACCTCATGAAGAGAACTATCCTACACATGATCTAGAGCTAGCGGTAGTAGTATATGCACTAAAGATATGGAGACACTATCTTTATGGAGCAATCATGGATTATACTATGACCACAAAAGCCTCAAGTATTTGCAAGATCATAAAGAATTTAATATGAGGCAGAAGAGATGGATGGAATGCTTAAAAGACTACGATTTTGAAATTAAATACCATCCAGGCAAAGCAAAAGTAGTAGCTAATGCCCTGAGTAGAAAATCAATGCATGCGGCAATCCTAATGATTAAAGAACATGAGCTTTTAGAGGACTTCAGGGATTGGAGTATCATGAACCAGATGATTTTAGGAGGTTTTAGTACCACTCAAATTGAAAGTGATATAAGGGAAGTGATTAAAGAAGCACAAAAACAAGATCATTTGGCTAGATTGTTCAAGGCCAGAATAGAAACAGGAGAAACAAAAGATTATAACTTTTGGCCACCAATCTGGCCTTGTATTTCTGTGAGCCATCTTGATGTGTCTACTGCTTAAAGGCCGATTTGCAGTTAATCGCTTCCCTAATGGATGAAGCTTAATTAGATGCCAAGTATTATTTTGTATAAGATCATACTCATTGTCCACATCCTTCTAACTAGGAGAAGGTAGTTCTTTACTAACAGCCTCTTGCTCAATCTAAATTTTTAACAACATATACTTTTAGTTTAAATATTCTACTTATGGAGCGAGTGCCCATTTATTAAGGCAGTAAATTTGATGTAGGTACATCCAATGAAGAAGATGAATCGATAGTATCTAAAGTAGAAGCTACTGAGGTAGGATTCACATCTGGAGAGATAGATAACTGTTTACTAGGGGAATTTAAAGTTGCATTAGTAGCATCACAATGAACGTGTGTTGTAGAAACAACAAGTGGAGTAGCTGAAGGAAGGGTGGAAGGCACAATGTGTGAGGAAGTGACGTGTTTTTGAGTGAGTATGATGAAAATAAAGTCACATTCATAAAAAATCATATCACATGATAAGTACAAACATCCATGAGGATATCAACACCTGGAAACCTTGTGTGAAAAGTTATACCCATTGAAGATGCATTCAACACATCACTATATTCCATCTTGTTCTTGTTCAACATAACTTTATTCCAAACAACTTTTGAAAAGGAAAAATAACCAAGAAATTTAATTGGCAATTTTTTATAAGATTAACAATAATGTGAAAGCATCAACGTAAAGAGTAAAGAGTAAAGAGAAGTGATACATTGGCTATCAAAGTAAGACCCATCTTAGTAATTGTTTAGAATTTCTTTTTTGCCACTCTATTTTTCTCTTAAGTGTAAGGGTGACTCAAACAATGAACGATACCATGAATTTTGAGAAACTTTTCTATTTTGGGAAAATTAGCACAAGAATCAAATTGCATAACTAGAATATTAGAATTTAATTGTAAATCAACCATTGCTTTAAAGTTCAAAGTATAGAATAATCTATAAAGTTGAACTAATATTTTAAGCACCTAGAGAAAAAATGTGGTGCAGGCCCTTATATGTCAATATCTACAGGTTGGAGCGGTTGAGTGTATGGTGTGTGATTTAGAGAAATGCTGTTTATGTATTTTCCAAGATTGCAAGATTAGCAAAAGTCAAAAGTGAATGTCTTATTATTTGAGCAATTACACAATTGAATTGTTTGAGAAACAACATGTGAACATGGATGAGCTAGCCTATTATAACAGAGAAAATAATATAGGAATTAACAAAAGAATCGAAGTTATAACGTAATTGAAGTATTGAATTAGACGCCACATTGTTTGGACTTAAGAGATGGTGATAAATGATAAGCTGATTTAATGTCATAAAAGGAGTGTGCAAGATATAATAAGTTTCAAAGAAGAGTTATGTAAAGGTGTGTTATGTGTCATTGTGTGGCCAGTGCAATGTTCTAGAAGATTATAGGTATCTCCAAACAAAAATTGTATCTTACTTCTCACTAGACTTCTCTACATATTTGTGACCATATGTCATGCGCCACATGACTAGTAGCATTGGAATCCAACTACCGAGTTAAGGTTGACAACAGAATCTAAATTGAAAACATGAGTACTTTGATGTATTTAATGTAGTCAGACTCAGACTATGTGTCTAATAGCAACAAGGGCATCGATGGTACATTTGAGTTTAAGTTGATACTAATAAGCAAAAATATCGTGCTTCTTGGTAACTTTTAATTATGTTTTGTGTAGCACCCTAAAATTTCTATATGCAAACCTAATAAACAATTATCTCAATAAATAATGAATTTTAGGGAAATTCTAGAAAAATTGCTGTGGAGGCAGCCATGTTGTTATAATATTTTGGACAACCAAATGATTTTCAACAATCATAGTATTTTACAGGATGAAAATAGACATCCTAATATTTAATTTTATGGGTCAAACAAATTTATTGGATTTATATACTACAATATATAAATTTTTTAAGTTTGCTCAATGAAATTCGTTGGTTTTTGGAGTAGTGTCCCAAAAATGAATTTTCTTGAAATTTATGATCCTGGTTGATAAATGGAAGTATTTTTCTCTAACACTAGACTCAAAGAGAAACATTTGAGTTTTTGAATCACTTAAATGGGACATTTGTACAATTAGATATGATTTTTCAAATTTGGGTGAAAATTTGGTCCAGAAAGTCCGAAAATGACAAGATGTAAGGGTAAAATGGTAATTTGTGAAATAATTAAAAACAAAGTATTTTCCATAAATCTATGGAGCATTCTAGACAGGGAAAGCAGCTGGAATGAGGTTTATGAAGGTCAACTAAACTTACACAAGAAGGGGCAAAAAAAATGGACCGATAGGAAAGCCAACACATTCACACCACTTGGACTCATCTTTTTAAAAGCTTTCTCCACTCTTCCAAAGGTCAAGATTTACCCTTGAAAAGTGAAGATGGCTTCATATGATTGGATGAGAATAAAGGGCTAGGATTTAATCTTGAAAAGTAAAGATGAGGGGCCAAGATTTGATCTTAAGGGATGTGGACTTCAACCAATTATCTAATTGAGTTAAGACCTTTCAAGAAGGCTCTTTAAGTCCTCCCAAAGGCCAAAATTTTGGACAAAACAGAGCAAGAAGAGACCAAGTTTAGAAATCCTAAAAGAGAAGAGAAAGAAGAAAATGAAGAGCCAAGGTAGCAAGAGGGAAATCACAGGAAAGAAGAGCTAGAGTGGTCAGTTGGAATGGAAAATCAAGAAGACAAGAGGTTTCGATCTTTGCCTGGTAGATTGACAGACTGATCGAAGGAAGGACAAGTGAGCTAGAAAGGTGTCCAAGTAGTAGCATTTTCTTTCATACTTTATGTGAAATTGTATATGCTCTAGTTTACCCTTTATGCAACACATATGTTCATGGTGTTTGCGGGTACTTTGCATTCACAATGTCTTAATAACACAATACCAAGACGGTGGTATAGAGTAAACCGCGGTAGCAGTGTAGAACAATACCACGACAATGGTACAGAGCAAACCACAACAATAATGCAGAATAAGCCACAAAAGTGATATGGAACAAGCAAGGGTTTCAGTGACAGTTAATACATGTGCACATTTCCGTTTGAACATACAAAAGGGGATAGGGTTGTGGCCTTAAGTTCTTCGACAACATAGAAACACGCAAATGATGTTTTTATTGCTAATGTGGTGCATTGCATATCTATTTATCGCATTTAGCATGAATGAATGTTGTTACTACTGAGATTCTTTTGAATCTCATCCTTTCCAATTAAATATACTTATTCAGCTAGAGCAAGCGGTTATAAGGACAGAGATGTAGACACTAGCAACAGAAGGACCGAGACAATGCAATTAAATTTTATTTTGTCTAAGACTGGTAAATACTATGTACTATCTTATGGGATACTGTAAAGACTTAAGCACTGTATATATATCAATACATATTAATATTATTTTCACTTGCTATATGAACTGCGTTCTATTATTCTTATTAATGTCAAATATAAAGAGGGGTTTGACATTTTGTGTTGATACACCTTTGAAGTAGTTTGAGAGCAAAAATAGTTTGGAGTTTCTCCCAAATTCTTGGGGAGGTCTCACAACCATCATTCTTTATTGATGTTCCCCCTTATATGAAATATAACATCCATGAAATCAATTATTTATTTTGCCTTTCAAATCAAGAAATTTATTAGTAATCTTGTATCCTTTGTCACCACCACTATTAGCAATGTATTTGATTGGATGCACAACTTCTTTGCCAATAAACCTTGTAGATTATGACTTCTAATTGTTGGGTGATATGTTCTTTCTAGAGGAGATAGTTGTGCTCTTTGAGTTTCATAGAGACAAGATAAGAGAAAGTTACTATGTATATCCTTGGTTGATGTTTGACTCTTTTGATCCGGATGATTGTGATGACTAAGTAGATTTCTCCATGGAGTCAAACCATCTTGCCCTAGTCATGATAGAGTTGAAGTTGAAGTGATGGAGATGAGTGAAGAGAGAAGAAAATAAGGTGAAGGAGTGAAAGTAATAAATTTTACTCATTCATACCATAGTGTATATTATCTATAATACTCTGTTGAAATACATGTCAGCTCACCTAACTTAACTGATTTTAGTAAACATCACTAATTGAGTAGGTTTAATCACTTATTTTCACGCTTGAAATGTCACTAAAGAAAGGGCGACTAAATAATGCTTTTACACACCTCCTTACCAAATTAATGTGACCATAATGGGAGAGTTGAAAGATTGTGTTAATGGAGAAATATTTTATTACTTCAAAGATTGTTTTATTGAAAGGAATTTATAGTTTCAAGCAAGTTTTTTAGGAGAGCTTGTATGAGTATTTGGTTCAGTTTCAAGGGCTACTAGACAAGGGTCCACCTCATCAAATTACTAGTGAGTAACTCATTCAATAATTTTATAAAGGAATATAATATCATGATAGAAGTACAAATTATGTAGTGATACATGAACAAGAAAGGGGTAAGCCAAGGCACTAGTTCACATTAGTGAAGAAGTCCTTGAGGGTGATGAAATGACTGTCCTTAAGGGTGGTGAAGTAAAATTAAGCTTAGGAAGCTTCGAAGGTAAGTGTTAATGTTCTTATCCATAATTTGTCTTTATAGTTGTGATCTTTAGTTCTCGAATTAGAAGATTAGGTTTCATGTTTGTGACTAAGGTGCATTTTAACTTAATTACATAGAACTTATGACTTGTACTAGGATGTTGCTACTAAATTGGGCAATATGTTAAGTTCATTAATTATTAACTAACTTATTGAATTCTATCATATCATTATGCTTACATGATTGTGTGCATTAAAAGTGTGGTTGGATCAATCTATTTGGTTGGAATTCACTCGATTAAGTGGTAGACTTTGGTATGGAAGTATAAATTCAATATTCAATTCACATTAGGTTGATTATAGGGAATAGTTAATGAATTGAATGCAATAAGTTAAAAGATTATTTAGGTTTTTTATCAACTTATGAAGAAGGAACTCAATTAAATTAAGGGCCACAATAGCCAATGATGCACCTATCAAGGATATTCATCATATTTGCATCAATTACCTCACTTTATTTTATTTACTTCCATATGTAACCTGGAAAAGCCATAAACAAATACTAATAATTCATTTATATATAGTTTGCTTAACATAGCATGAATTGAACATTATTTGAGCTTCATTTGTATTTTGTTCAAGTTAATTTTAAAGAATAATTTAGTTTTAGAAAAAAAAGTAGAATAATTTAACTTGAGAAAAGTACAAACTAGGTTTCCCCTTATCCTACATTGAGGATTGGCAAGGAAAGGTATCAAACCCACATGAAGAAGCCTCTATTCAAGACCCACACAAGAGAAGCAGTAAACTTCATGAAATACATGTTATTCCAGCATATTTTTCTGTAATTTCTCACACTTTTTGATGACACCATACATATTTGGGGATACATACGCTAGGGAAATATGCCTAGTTGATATTTGGGCAAAAAATAATATATATATATATATATATATTTGTTTTTGACTGTATTTCATGAAGTTTGGCTTTTGTAGATCATATTGTTTTGTTAGGCTATTGAAACATGCTATTTGTACTACATATGAAGACATTCAAAGCTAATATCAATGTAAAAAAAGTTGGAAAGGAGATCAAGAAGTCAAGACAACATAGGAAAATAAGAAAAGGTGAACTAAGAAACATAGTGCTTTTTGGCTGCAACAAAAAATATAGGCAAAGAGTTTTGGCCGCAGCCAAAGAATAGGATAGAAAGTTTTTTGCTGTGGCCAACGACACTAAGTAAAGCTACATGTTTTGCGACAAAACTGATTTTTGGGCTTTATAAACTCCCAAACTCACACAGCAGAGGCATTCTTTAACTTAGAGGCTCAGGTTGGAGCTTAGGGCTGCTATAGTTTTGAATTTGAGGTGGAGATTGAGCTAGCAATTGAAAATTTAAAAAGATTTGAGCTTCTCCTCTTAGTTTTTCTCTCCATCTTCTACTCCTTGCTCATTTTCTACATAGCTATGTTTTTATGGTTTATCCCCATTTTCTCATGGGTTGTATGAGTGTGTGTAGCTAGAGCCTTCATTCTAGAATTATCTTGAACCCTTGTATGTATTTAGTACTCATTTCCCCTTTATATTTGTGATTAATGACGGGCTTATGTTGATTTTACCCTATGCTTAGCGCTTCTTGTTGATTGATGCTTGAGAGTAGGGATGATAAAAAAAACTTGGTGGTCCAGGTATGGTCTAGTCCGGTCTAGTTCGATCTGGTCCTGTAAGGAAAAAATGGGCTCGAAGCAATATTGGACCAGACTAGACCACTTGGGCTAGACTAAACTTTGGACCAAGGCCTTAGACCACCTAGTCAAGTCTAGTCCAGCCTGAAATTTAATTTATATTTTTGTATAAGAAAATCTCTAACCTAGAGCCCTAAACACAAAATTGAGCTATCTAAGTATCTATTATTATATTTTATCATATTATTATTCACATATTTCAATTATGTGTAATGTAATAGACTTCTTGTTACTTGTTTATTTTTTAATTGTTTGTTATTTTGGATTATATCAAAGTAACTTGAATATTATTGGGTATTATTATGGATTTATGATTAAATTTTAATGTTTGTGATGGGTTTTATATGCTAATAGGCATTATTATGGTCTTAATAGGTTCAAATCTTGCCTCTTGCAAAAAAAGACAGAAAGAAAGAAAGAAAAAGAAAACAAAAATAATCCACAAAATTCAAATCTTGGACTGCCTAGACCCCCTAGACTGGTCCAGCTCGAGCTCAGGTTGGTGCTGGACTAGACCAGACCTTAGACTGTATTGTCTAGGCTAAGGTATTATCCAGACTAGACCTTAGGTTAAGGCCAAACCCGGTCTGATCTGATCCATGCTCAACCCTACTTGAGAGAACTAAGTTGAGTGTAGGACTTTAGTTTAACCTCTCATAGTCATATGATTTGTAATGAAAATTGTGGGTTTAATTAATTAATTAGTTAAGCAATTAAGGAATGAATTGAACTAAAAACCTATTTGGAGACTTGAGAGAGCACTTATAGGTAACTTAGTGTTCTTGACTAACATAATCTCTTAGTAAGAAGCAAATATTGTGGGGATTTGATTGAGTGTTTTTGAAATACTAGAGGGATAAATAATCCTAGTTCTAATTTTATCTTTAAAGCCAAAAAATCACTTGTTTATATTAATGTTTAGTTTAGTTTAGTTTAGGTTTTTTCCATGGTTTCCACTATCACTCAAATTAGGGGAAAGTGTGATCATTGATGCTTGACTAAGTTTTGAAACCAAATTCTTGTGAAAACAATACTCTACTCACTACTTTATTATTTGGTGTGACATGTGCACTTACAGTGCGAACAGGAGCCAAAGGAGCGAAAGGAGGAGGTAATACCTAAATATCTTATGTTTTCAAAAAGTCAAGGCTTGAGTAAGAAGCTAGCTCGTTCAAGCAAAGCAAGACCATGAATTTCTTGACATGTTTAGCAAGATAGAGTTCAAATCCTTTACCTGGACATGATCAAAAAATTTCCTAAGTGTGCTAAGTTTTTCAAGGAGCGTTTCATAAACAAAAGGAAGTTCAAGCCAAATGAATGGTTGTAGATTGGGTCAAATGTCTCTGCCACTCTTAAACCCTAATTGTCTAACATGTTTCAAGATCTCGGGTCATTCACCGCACATGACAAGCACTATTGGCAATCTGAGCTTTTCTTATGCTTTACTTGACTTGGGAGCCAACATCAATGCATGTGAAACTCTATCAATTTCTTTTTTTTAAGAATGGGTTACTTTGAAGCCAACAAATGTAGTGGTGTAATTAGTGGACAAAAGAATCAAACATCCAAGTAGAATACTAGAGAACATCCTCGTGAAGGTAAAAGAATTAGGTGTCCCACTTATTTCTATGTGCTTATATGTCTAGTGATAGACGTCCATTACTAAATAGTATGAACGTGAAGGGTGGTACTTTGTCTATGGAATTTGGCAGGACAACTAATCATTTTAATGTTTAGGTGCCTATGAAGCATCATTATGAGGATTGCTCATTGTTAGGTCTTAGAGCCTTTGACATTTTAGTGGATCATGCAACCATTGATCATGAATTGTTTCTTTGTGCTATGAATGCTAGTGATGATCGATTAAATGAATATTTTTCATGTATGCGATGCAATGCCATTGATTGTATTGAAAAATATCTATAATTTATTCAATATTGCAAGAACATCATTGTTTTGGTAGTGATGCAATTTCTTTTATTCATGATAGCCAACCAATGAGTTTAAGGAACATAAGCTTGATGCTTTGTTAAGTTTGCAAGAGCCAAAAGATTGACCAAAAGAAAGAAAGGAGCCCAACCCAAAATCAAGGAGAAACCCACAACTAAGCACAAGGCCAATAGCAATAGGATGAGAATTCATGAGTTTGGGCCAAGGGACCCTAAGTCTAAGAGCAAGCTTTAGCAAGAAGCTAAGAGAAAAAGGTGAACGAAAATGAAGATAGAGCTAAGATCAAGAATAAAAAAGGTAGGGATTGAGAGCAATCAAATTGAACAAAAGCATATTGTTCTTCAATTGTGGAGCCTCCCAACCTTGAGTAAAGCCTTTTCCGCCTAATACGAAACACGCCTATCTCAAAGAAAATGAAAATCTTTTGGAAATTCTTTCTAGTCCACTTACTTACATGAAGAAGAAAGACTTGTGAGTGTTGAGAAAAAAATAAGAGTTGGACTTTAGCGAACATGCCGGGTATTACATATATTCCACATGCACGCATTGTATACTCACTCGTAGAGGAGGGTACTAGTCCTATTAAGGCAACCTCAAAGAAGGGTCAATCCTTTGATTTTAGATGTTGTAAAAAAGAGTTCACAAAACCCTTGAATGCCTATATCATTTTCCCAATATTTGATAGTGAGTGCGGTTAAGCCCCATTCAAGTAGTGCGTAAGAAGAGTTGTATAACTATGGTGAAAAATGAAATAAAAAAATGAGCTAATACCAAATCGGGTTAAAATAGTTGGAGAGTGTGCATTAAGTATAATCTGAACAATGTAAGTTGAAATGACCACTTTCCCTCTTTACATTGATCACATGCTTGAATGTCTGTTTAAAAGGCTAACAACTCTTATTTAGATAGCTTTTCAAGGCATTTTCATATTTCTATTACACTAGAAGATCAAGAGAAGACTAATTACTTATCCTTTTGGTACATTTGCTTATTGTAGGATGCCCCTTTAGATTGAGTAATGCACCTAGAACATTTGAAAAGTGTGGGATGAGTATTTTTAACAACTTTAGTGAGAATTTCATGTTGCTTTTCATGGATGATTTCACTATGCATGGTGACTCTCATATCTACTTTAGATAAAGTACTTGCTAGGCGTATTGATGAAAATAATTTTGTTTTTAACTTTGGAAAGGGCCATTTTGTGGTTTTTGTCCTACGTCACATGATTTCTAGGAAGGATTTTAAAGGAGACTAAACTAATTTCTTGTTTGCCTTATTCTATGTGTTTGGAAGACTTGAGATAATTTATTAAGCTTGTCAGTTTCTATTGGTGCTTTTAAATATTTTAGTAAGATTGCTAAAAATGACGCTGCCTTTGAGTTTGATAACAATGGCCAGCATACTTTTGATGAATTGAAAGAGAAACTTGTCTCTTCTCCTATATTGATGTCTCCTAATGGGCTAATTCCATTTATCAATGATTTTAGGAGTGTTACGCAAATCACCATCGCTCAAGACTTGAATCATACCTTATATAATAACTAAAGCACTTGATCACAAATATCCAATATCCTGTTTATATCAGTGGAATAATCCCCATAATAAACTTGTAATAAAAAAATGGTCTTATGGGTCTATTTGTTTTATAAAACAATTACCACTTTATCTTGAACTCTCAATCAATGTCAACTAGATATGCCGTTCAAATAAATCATGCATTCACATTAATCTAAGGTTTTTAAATATTAATATTTTGTCTAATGAAAAATTAAACCGTGTTTTGATTTCTCTTCTTCTAACATGGACTACGGAAAAATAGTTCCATCAATTATGCGCCACGATGATATCTAGCCCATATAAGAATTTAAATCTTATTTACTTACAATTTTCCTAATTAAAATGTTAAAATATTCCAACTTTAATGTTGAGCATGGCATTAAAATTAAGCTGATTTTGCTGATCCCCTGGTTAGTCCAATCAAGAGTTTTGAGCAGGTTGACTAAGTTAGATTTTATATTTTTTTTCCTTATTGATCCTAAAATAAAGAATTTACAATATATGCTTCAACCACTGTGTTTTATTAAATTATGTGTTGTGTGTATATGATGTTTCATTCACTTGTGAATTAATGTCTTTCTCATAAAAATATTACCATTTTAGGACTATATATAAGTTTTTTTTTGTATATTTTAATTAGATTTGTATCATTTTTGTCATGATTGGACCACTAACTTTGAACTACCATGTTGACTAGTATAATGATCAATTTGGTTTTTTTAACTTAAACCGAAAAAATTCGATAACTGATCAATTTGGTTTTTAAATGCATTGGTAATATATTAGGGCAACAAGAAGTACCTCAACCAAATCAAGTACAATGATTCCCATCTGATGCCCCTCTATCTTTTTTGCAATTATAATATAACAAAGTCTTGAAATGTGCTCTTTTTTTTGGGAATAGAAATCTGAAGTCAATTCTTATACAGACTCATCACTACAAATACCAGCAAAACTACAATCTACTATTATCCTTGATCACTTGCCACCTATTGTGTAACAGGGACGGTTGATCAACGATGCAGAAATTCTCTACCATACTATGAGCAGCGTTTGCTAAGCAATCTGCTAAATAAAGGTCTTTATAATTTAAAGTAACACAATATCCAACGAAATTGAAACTTTCTACCACATTAAAAGGCTGTTATAATTTATTTCATGTCCTTTTGGTTGATCCTTTATATGCATTTTAGTTTCTGTATGACCCAAATCAGAAAATTGTTATCAAATGGTTGGAATTTTAAAATTAAAATTAAGCCTCTGCACAAGATTTGACTGATCAATTATGTCCCAGTACAGATTCACAAAGAAGTATTCATGATTATTTATGAATCCTCACATGTTTTCTCAGAATCTATCATATGACCCCATGGAAAATATTCCTCCTTTCTCTCTTTAAAAAATGGCTAGGAAAACATCCAAAAACAAAGTTCAAAACGTATATAAAATCAAGAGATAGGAAATTAATGTAAATCAAGGGGTTACACTAGCAGCTAATGTTTTGTGTGTGTGTGTGTTCATGAAGATAGAAGAAGGATATTTTGAGAGAAGAAAATGACTTTGTGCTCGCATAGTCATGGGAATTATACTTTTTGAATTAAAATAAAGATTTTGTACAGGATTTGACTGATTCAGATGAAGAAGAATATATAGATATTGAAATTGAAGTCTATATGAAGATAAAAAAACAAATGAAGAAGAAGCCATACACACACATTGACAAACAAACACTCATACTTATATGTTGGCAAAAAAATAAAAAAATAAAACACACACACACACATGATAAAGAATGGCTATATGTATAATCAAAGAGAAGAAAGGGACCTTGAGCTGGCATAATCATAGAGCTTTCCAGTGGAAGAAAAGACGATGAGACCAATCTCAGCATCACAAAGAATAGCAAGTTCCTTAGCTTTCTTGAAAAGCCCTCTTCTTCTCTTTGAAAATGTCACTTGCCTCGTTGTTATGTTATCTATCTTCTTTATCTCTATCTTCTTTCTCGTCATTTCCCTCTCTAAATCAACACAAAATCCAGAACATCAATAATCAATCCCCTAAAAGTTAATTAACCCAAGGAAAAAAAAAACAAAAATACAGAAAACCATCATATCGATTCGAGAACAGACAATTGGCTTGTGGAAGGAAGGCATTAACATTGCTTCTGGTTCTTGAGTAAAATTAACCAACGAGGAAACGTGAAGTCGAAAAAAAGGAATGAAGAGAGAGATCGACAATGGTTTTAATGGTTTCGGCTTTTGACAATGCAGAAAAACGGAAAAATCAGAGCTTTAATGAGAATCTGAAATCTAAAGTGGAAAAAATAAAAAGGAAACCATATAAAATATATAGAAGAAAAGATATCAATTAGCTTAGTTTACTGTAGCTAAAATGCGATATCAAGAATGAAAGATAGATCAGAAACATGGTCAGAAAAATTCTGGCTTCCTTTTCAGTCACTTACCTTTTTCAGATTTTCTTTCCTTTTGCGTGCCTGAATGTCGGAGCTTAAAAATCACAAACAAACCCGCCACTGGAATTCAGACAGAGGGGGGGAAAGAGAGAGAGGGAGGGAGGAGGAGGGGGAGAGAGGGAGGGGGGATAAGATAGTAAAAAAAACGTTACTATACGAATAGATAGAGATGGGACCTACAAGTTACTGCAATTGGTTCGGAATTTCCATTTATGGGCGAGAGAGAAAGCTGGTGTCTTGTCTGAATTTTTTTGTTAAAATAATAATATTTTAAAAAAAAAATAGTCAAGCTTTAAACTTTATTTCCTCCTATCGTTTTTATAGATAATGATTATATTAGAACTGTTATGTCTTTTTTAAATACACCCATATTTATAATTAAAAGTAAGAGAAAGAATTAGGAAAAATGTTCATTAAAATATCATCTGAATTTATAAAATTTAAAAAAGTTGCTAAAATTAGAAAAAGACAATTTAATTTAATGAGAAGAATCTGGATTTTTTGTATTTTGGTGATGTGACAAGTGCTAATAGAGGAGAAAAAGATATTCTACATTGACATAAATAGTAATGGTAATAATAAAATTAATAATGTAAATAATAAGGCCATAATGAGATTAATAAGTCCGTTCTAATTTTTGTATTTTAAGTTGATGAACATGTTTTAATATAATCAGTAGTGGAAATAACATGACTCGTTATGTAAATAATAAGACTTGTAATTAAATTAACAAGCCCGTTTTAATTTTGCATTTTAAGTTAGTGAACGTATTTTGACATAATCAATAGTGAAAATAACAAGACTCATAATATAAATAATAAGAATTGTAATGGTATTATATTAACAAATGCAACATGATCACTCCATCTCTCTCCCCTGCTAGTGTCATATTTTCCTTTCTCTCGGTCACATAGGGAAATTGAAAAACTCATATTTCTCCCACCAAATCAAATTGTTTTTTTCAATTTTAACATCTCTTTCTAAATCTTAGAATTTCATATGGAATTGTATTAAAAAAATTTCAAGAATTAATATAAAATATATAAGAAAAAATAGGTGAAAAATATGAGAATAATTTATAATAAATGATTATAAAAAAAGAATATATGGTGAGTGACAGATAATGATTACAAAAGTATATATTTATTAGGAATAGAAAAAAAATAGCTTAAATTTTGAGATAAAAAATAGTTATAATAAAAATCAAACATTAAAAAATTGTTTATAAATAATACAATACTACCTTGGTTTTTTTGGGTGTTGTTGGAAAAAGTGGCAGCTAACCCAGGCAGTCTTAATTAATTGTTTATGGCTCCTGTTCGCTTTACCGTACACATAGACATGCCCATTGGCTACCTTAGCCTGTAACATTTTCTACCCTCGTACTCTTCGAATCTCCGATATCTTCAAAAGTTCTGTAGTATATTTATTATTACCAAATATTCTAATCACTTTTGATATTCTGTGTGTTGTTTTCAAAGACAGCGAACGGGGATCATCTACCCTACGCCTTCCATCCTTTCCGCCTCCTATACACCTAAATTACACCGTTTTAAATGCGAATGGGGTAGCTTTTCTTTTTTCTTTTTTTAATAAAATAATATTTAAGGTTTTAAAAATATTTTTTTAAGAAGTGCCTAATAGTGTGAAATAATTTTGTGTACTAAAATGAGTATTCAATATCTCACAATATATAGATTGAACTATTTTTTACTAACAAACTTTAACAATTATACTTAATTTAGGGTGCTCATTACTACTAGAAAAATAGTTTAGCATTTTAAATGTGATAAAAATAACCGTAAAATATAGAGTATTGATAAAAAATAGTTTAGTATACATATTGTCAGATACTAGGTGCTCCTGAAAATTATTTTATATATGGTAAAACAATTTTGTGTGCTAAAATAATTTTTAAGAGCACACAGTATCTGATAATATATATATTAAACTATTTTTTACTAACAAATTTTAGTATATAATATACAGTATTCTAAATTTAAAGTGCTCATTACTACTATAAAAATATTTTAGAAGTTTTTTGTAGCAATTAAAAAATAATTTAGGCTATTGAATATAATAAAAATAACTATAAGATACAGAGTGTTGATAAAACAAATAATTCAAGGTACATATTGTCAGATACTGCACACAAAATTGTTTCAGCACATAAAATTCTTTTAAAATATTGGGTGCTAATTAAAAAAATATTTTAAAGTCCTAAATATTATTTTGTGCAAAAGGAAAACTCCCATTCATACCCAAAACTAGTAGTTTGGATGCATGGAAGGCGCAAGGGAAATCCACATTCAAAGACAACAGGTCCATTCAATTTTTTTTTCAAATTTAGAATTTTTAATTTTTAAATGATAAATTTATTTTTATAAAAAGTGATAGTTATAAGATTATTATTATTTTTAATTATACACATAATAAAAAAATTATTTTAAATAAAATAAAAAAATTAATTAAATATAGACTGTCGAAATTTATTATGTAGATAATGATGAACATACTTTTCTCATCCCTCTGATAAAAAGGGAATGTGATCCCCTCCTCATCCCCAAAGACAACAATACTTCCACAGTTTTTCTTGTGCAGTGATTTTCACAGTTATCCACATAAGTAAAAGTTTAGTTTATAAATTATCAAGAATATTATACATAATAATCTCTATTTAATTACATTAATAAAAAAAATTGGTTACAATTAGTTCAGACAATAAATATGTAAAAATATATTTTACTGAGGGAGATGATGGGTGAGGGAGAATCAATACTCGATGAAATTAAAAATTAAAAGAATAAAAAAATTATAGAAGAGGAATCACGATTTTATGAGATCTCATATATAGTGTGTGTGCGTCCTAATAAAATACACGAAGATAAATTTAAAAAACTTAAGAAAAAAATCATATATAATAAAATTGCGGTAAACAATCCAGCAATAAGCTAGAAACACTAGAAGAGTTGAAAATATTAGATCCAAAAAGACTCTACATTAAGTTTGTCAAACAATCTTCATTCATATTGGTTTAGACAACAAGAATATATTAGGTAAAAGTAAAACAAAGAGAAAAAGGAAGTTGATGCATTATTTTGTAACAAATCTAGCAGCAGTAGAGATGAGCATACATAGATCTGGTGACAACGCCATAAGAGCTTGCGATGGCACCATCTGGATATGAAGAGCACAAAGTTGAACTCCACAAGCACGGAATTGAACTTAATGAGCATAGATATGGAAACCAATAAGCATGAAGACAAATACAAGCATAGAGGAGACAAAATGACGTATAGATGAGACAAGAATAGAGGAGAAAATTAGTGTCGAGGATGCCGTCAAATGAAGTCAGAGAAGTCATTGCACTTGAAGTAGTTGGGGAGGAGATCACGAGTCTAGTCTTCTTAGAGACGATGAAGGGAATCAAGCTTCAAAATCAAAAGTTTGGTGAAAGATGAGAATGTTAGATGTTAATTAGTTTTGATGATGATAAATTTATATGTCAAGTATTAAGAGTAAAAAGTTTGTATCATACATTATTATTTACTTTGACTAACTAATATATTTAATATGAAACATTTTGTAGATTAGTCAAACAATTAAAGAAGACATCAAATAGGATAGATGATGCTTTAGGAAAATAAATGGGATTGAAGAAAAAGGAATTATTTAAGAAGAGGAAGAAGATTTCAAGAATATAATGAATTATCAAGATGAAGAATAAGAATATATTCAAGAATAAAAATATCAAATATGGGTTGAAAAATTCAAGAAAAGAAAATGAGTTATTTGAGTTGGCATCTAGAAAAAAATCATGAAGAAGAGAAGAGATTGAAGAACTTGCTAAACCTTAAAGGAATATCAACACTTAAGTTCTTAGATTTGATATTGGAAGTTTTTATAGTCAAATGGTAGTTGGAATGATGTAAATCAAAGTTAAAACGATTTAGGGTAAATATGAGTTAAAAGCTGGAACTCGTGCTCAAAATTGGTATGAGCTCAAGCTCACAAATGGGTGTGAACTCAAGCTCCCAACTAGGTATCTTATCTTTCATTTAGTTTCTGTATAACATGACATAGGTTTCTTCTCTTGATTATATTTCTCCAACCACAAATCTAATTTGAGCTAAAACTTATTTCATATGACACTAGACATAAAATGCGACAAATGAACATCAAAATCAAACACAAATTAGTTCATATGAAAAATATATGAATTTTTAAAGTTGGCACTGGATTTTGTTATATCTTCCATAATACAATGAATTTGTGGATGATTCTTGTTTCTTTAGAAAGATGATTCAAAGAAATTTTTGAGGATAAGTCATTTGCTAAATTTGAAGGTAAAATGAAAAATTTATCTTACGTGAACTTGAGCTTACTGATTATCTCAAATTAAAACAAAAAAAAAATTCTTACTTGACTTGCTATTATGGATGAGGGTAGTTGTAAAAAACAAAAAATTCCCTTCCATAACAGCGAGTCACTCATTATTATGAAGGGTACTCATTGAAGGATGAGGGTCATTATTAAAAAAAATATTTTCTTCTTCCATGGAAGGCTCCCTTCAGCAAGTGACTCGCTGAAGGTAGTTCTCTATTTTTTTTAAAAAAAAAAAATTGACTCAAGCTATGACCCAAGCTCTCTCTCTTATATTTTTTTCTTTTCTTCTTTTTAATTTGAAAGCCTGATAGCTCAACCTATAAGCTCAAGCCCCCTCTTTATTTGTAAATCAATTTTTAAAGTCTTTCAATAGCTTAAGTTTGAACTCAAGCCTTCTCGCCAAAATTCTTTCACACAACTCAAATCAATTTCTTAAAACTTCCCAATAACTCAAGCTGTGATCTCAAGCTCTTGACATTTTTTTTTTCTACATGAAGTCCAATTCATTTCTTTTAAGCCAAATTAACTCAAGCTCATTAGAAAATATGAATTCAAGCTATCTTCCATTTTAAACTTTAAAATTTATTGATTTACATAGCTTAAGCTCTTCTTTATTATCAAACTTAAGCTCTCTTCATTTTTATTCATGAAATCAATTTCCACAAAAAATGGACTAGATAGAGCACCTAAGAGGCTCTTTTGTTTTCTAACAGTCAATGAGTGGAAAAAATAAAAAAGAGGGAATGAGTTAACAAATATATAAGAGAGACATATAATTAATTGGGGTTAAGAATAAAAGTATAGCTCAGTCTCGCGGGGAGCGTGCATGGTAGTTTATATGATATATTATGATATCCACAGAATTTGGCCCTTAGAGTTTATTTAAGCTATTTTGGGATTGAGTATATGTATTAACCTCTAAAATTTTATATTTTAAGTTATAGATATATTTTGGAATACTTGTACATATTTTGAATAATTTGTTGTACATAATTCATAAAGCCAAGATCATGAGTTTCACAGCGGAAGTCTTGCGTACCTCTTGCCATAGCGTATGAATACTGTATTTTTTGAGATATTCTTAAATTCTTTTGAACAGAAATAGGCACAGCAATGGACTGTTGGATACCGTCACCCCACCAGAGAATTCGTGATCGAACAAACAAATTTTCTTACGTGTCTATTCTGAGTCATGGTCCTTTCCTTATATAGCCTCCCATCAAGACTCTTCAATGATTCAATGACCATCACAACCCTCTGAACACAACTCTTTAATCTGTAATCCAAATAATGATACGGGACACATCCGGTGATATATTTATATTTATATATATATATTAAAATAATAACACAAAATATGCAATATCTAAATAAATATAATATATATATATAAATAATTATATTAAATTTCCAACATTCTCTTACTTGTCCTGCAACTTAATATTATTTGGTGAGTAGAGTTCATTTAAACAATACTACATGAACTATGTGTCCTCATTGATCAAGTATTGTCTTCCATAATAACAAGTAGTATCCTTACTTAATGGGGTAATACTTTATGAATAAACCTTAATGTCTATCCAATTCCTATCTTAATACTTATCAATCTTATGAATCATATATGTATACAAATAACAAAATAGAGATGATAACAAGAGACGAAAATTCATCACATCACATACCTTCTTTAGTCATATAATGGCTTAAGCCCCATATTAAGTATATGTACAACAAAGTCTTTCATTTTATACCTTTAATCAAAGGATCAGCTAGCATTTTCTTTGTATTGATGTATTTAACTAAAACTTGGCCATTTCCAATTCTATCTTTTAAAGATAAAAACTTTAATTCAACAAACCTACTTCGAGCTTTGCTCTTTCTATTGTTGGCAATAGCCACCGCAACTTTGTTATCACAATACATTCTAATTGGCCTAGAGATTGAGTCCACAATCTTAAGCCCTGTGATGAAATTTCTTATCCAAATTCCTTGTGTACTTGCTTCAAAAGCCGCTACATACTCAGCATCACGAGTACTAGCAGTTACAAGTGTTTGTTTAACACTTCTCCATGATATTGCTCCTTCTGCTAAGAGGAAGACATAACCAGTAGTAGATATCCTTGTATCTTCACATCCTCCTAGATCAGAA
>JBAGKO010000001.1:6184951-6196545 GCA_037177275.1 Acacia concinna | reverse complement strand
ATTCCAGAATTATGCCATTTTCGCTGTGCTCATTACAAAATTCATATCTCCTAGAATATAGCTCCAATTAGCCTGTTCTACCTATCATTTTAAAGCTCATCATGTCTACTTTCACCATGTAAAATTTCATAATTTTTGGATATCATTTGGTCATCCAAAAGATTACTAGAGTATGACTGACTGCCCAACACTTTTTCTAAAAATTTCTCTAATATTCAATATCTATTGTCATGATCATATCCTACATTCCCATATAGGAATTTTGGGATATTACAGATTACATGTGCTGTTCGGTTGTTGTGTTCTTAAAAAAAATAGAGGCTGTGTGATTAGAGGAGCAGGGAAGGTTTAGTCATATATATATATAGGTGGGTGTGTGTTTTGGTGCAGTTATATTGCTGAATGGAAGATGATAAACAGTAGGATTGTTGTAAGTGTAATCTGGAGTATTGATATTTAGGTGAATATGAAATAGGGTAAATGAAATACTTTGTCTCTAAAATTTTCCAAAAAGATAGAGGACATTCTAAGCTTTAAAACAAGTTCTATATCATGCAATTTGGATTTGTAGATTAAGAGTTATAATTTTCTGAAGATGAGGCTAAATTCTGGAATGAATAAACTGAATACCGAAAAACAAAGCAATTCTAATTAGGGGAAAATGACCTTAGATAATTATGAAATTTTGTAAGGAGTTAGTATACATATAGAGCTTTAATATAAGCTTAGAACCAGGTCATTTGGAGTTTTGTGGATTGAGATACAAATTTTTCAAATTAGCATAAAATAGTTGGGATGAAATCTGACTCGTGAATGTTGTGTCATATTTTGACAGGGAAAATCATCTTTGTTTCTTATGAAATTTTGTGAGCTATTAGTAGACATCCTAATCTTTAGTATGAGTCCAATAATGTACCAATTGAATGTCTATAAAAATAGTTATGATTTTTGGAAGTTAGGGCTTTGAAACAGGGAAAAATCTGAGCTCTATTATGAACAGTTAGAATTAATGCGCATTTTCAAGGTCCACTTGCATAATATGATACTGTAAAATATTTTTTCCTATGAAAGAGACTTGATAATGGTTACATAGAACTTGGAATCACCTTATTTGGAGTTTCGTAAAGAGAGTTATGAATTTTGCAAATTCACGCTAGAAATCTGGAAAAATTTCTGTTTTCAGTAAGGCAGTGACTGAAATTGTTTATAATTCTAAATGTGTCTTCATAATTGGACACTAATAGATAATTGACCTTAAAATAGACTTAATAAGAGTTAATTAAAGACAAGAATCATGCCATTTGAATCTCTCCATTTCAAGTTATGAATTTTTTAAGTTCAGTGAAAATTTGGGGCAAATTCTATTAATGATTAAGAAGTATAAGTAAAAGGATTATTAATGACAACCAACAATGTAAAATAAATGGATAAGATTTATGGGTGGGTCAATAATAACATAAATACGCTTATGTTATTAAGATTAGAACAGACATTGACCTCTCTCTATATGAAATTATGAAATATAAGATTTGACATTTGCCAGAGCTCAAAAAGACAGCAAACCGAAAAGGGGATTGGTGAAGGTAAAATAATTGGAAGGTCGACAGGTAGTAACTTTTTCTCATCAATATTATGCAATTGTTTGCATGTTTGTATGTGGTATCGATTATTTTGTTTTATGAATATATGGTTGAGGTGAAAGGAGGACTGTGAGTCCCTTTGCACAATTGATGTGATAGATGATTGTTTTTTTTAATGACTGAATATGCTACATGATGAATGTTGATTGTGAGGAATTAAATGACTGTTATGGGATTGTTTATTTTGCATGCTTTGTGAACTTGCATATTATGTTATAGATTATAGTTAATACTGGGATTCTCAAGAATCTCACCCATTTCCTCAATTCATACACAACAAAGGCAAGCAACTCAAATGGCAAAGGAGTAGTTGTTGCTGAAAATTAAGAAGGTGATGAAGCTGGAATAGCTTTATTTTGATGGTTGTCTGTACAATATTTTCCTTTTATACTTATATTTTGGTTAGCCATATAAGGCTATTGTTTGTATAAAAATATAGTTGTAGCTAAGTTTGTATAGGATTTTTGGATTGTAATTTCCTCACTAATGAGGAATAACAATGCGTAAGTACCCGGAGGTAAGTGTTGTCTTCATTGATGGCCGTTTAATGGTAATAACAACATGCAAAGTCTATAACTTATTAAGTGATTAAGCGTAAAATGGAAGATAGAATAAAGTGGTTAGAGAAAAAGAACTCTGTTACCACCAAACATAGTTTAATACACTAAAGAGTTATTAATAAAGAGTTTGAACCACAAGTTAACTATTGTTGATTCTGATTTAAAGAGTTTAAAATTATTCAAAAAAATCCATTCATGTTATAAATTCAAACCCTGTGTTTGCATCAAATTTACCAAATTATTTATGAAATTGCTTTACTTCCCAGGATCAAACATGACTTCGTGATTCAAAGTCATTACTAATTAACTTATAAGGTCTATGAGGAAATAGGGTTTTACATTAATGATGATTATGTCTCAAGCAATTTTGTATGAAAAATTCGTTACACATGTCAATTCAAATTGTTTACAAGAATAAACTGCAAACTGAGAATTACACTTTGAAGTTACTTCTTTTTTTTTCTTTTTTTTTGCAGTTGAAACTCCAGAATTTACAAATTCTCGAATCAATATTAACTCATTTTTCTGAAAGTTTTGTGGGAATCCTAATTAACATTATAATTTAATCATTTGGGAACTTAATGTCATGGTCATTCTCTCTACAATTTTGCCAACAAAAAAAATCGACTTTCCCTATTGATTTTAATTCAATCATTTTGCCCTAGATCGATGCTCCTCATTTAATTCCATATACATACATGCGCGCGCGCGAGCATAAAATTCAATACAGTATATATAATCAAGAAAACCCCAACTTGAGGGAGGTATCGAAATCTTTAAATTGTTGAAGAGGAGTGTCACATGAGCTGGACAAAATCACTGAGTCAAATGATAGCCCTTGTTCATCTGTTACCTGTAAACAAAAAAAACAAATTCTTATAACCAACTTATTCCAATCCTATCGTTTGAAATAATTAACAGAGACAATAAATTTAAGCATGTCTGGAAAACATGTGAGTATACGTGTCACCTGTTCCAATGTCCTGTTCTCTTCCATTAATTGTTTTCCCTGTGAAACACATGGAAACTTGAGGGAGACATTAAGGTAATAAATAGCACTCCCTCTCTCCACTCATTAATATAAGATGTATTTGTCTAAGGATTAAAAAAATTAGTTAAGAGTAGATATAGCATAAGATGTTTTTCTAACACGGTCTAATCACATTCCTTAATTAGGGTTGATGAATCGTTAATAAAGTAAACTAGAAAAATGTTGACAAATATGAGAAATACGTCTATATTTAATGTCAAGACCAACTCTATAATTACTCAATTTGGTCATATATAAAGGACCAAAGTGAGCATATATTTTCATGCTGTTATAATTAGGATTCGTAAGTCTTCTCATGCTTTTAATTACTAGTTACATTATAGCGATTGTGAAGTAGGGATAGAACAATTTTTTTTTTTGTGCCAAAAGGGGTAGAACAATTATTCAAAAGAGTTAACATACCTTTCTCTTGAGTTCAGAGGTCTCATTTACCATTGCCTTATCCTGAAAAACACCAAAAAAATAAAAATTATAAGATGAAGGTACACGAATATACTGATTTAACACACTTAAAATTTCACCATCAAAATTTTTCGTGCATAAAAGGGTCCGAATCAAATTTCTTGGTCCAGATAAAAAAATTTCAACGAACCATTTTGGAAATTGAGTTTTAAGTCCTCCCAATTTAATGGATTTAGAAGATAATTATTGCAAACAAGAGAAAACGAATGATCAATGGTTCAAAACTTCATTTTTAAATATTCAAACCCAATTCCATAGTCCCATAGATTCACCAGAATTCAATGGAATCAAGCTTCCTTTAGAATCTTTGTTTCTGCATAACAAACATATGTATCACACATAATAATTCTTCTCCAATTCTATCTTCCTACTTCCGATTAACTCCCGCATATATAACAATCGAGGTACGTGGGAAACAAAGTGACCTTTGCCTTTGAAACACGCATCAAACCCTTTTCAAGAAGTTCCTCTAGTGTTTGTAGTTCTTGAATTGTGGAATCTTGCAACTCTTCCCCATTCAACTGCCTGTTTAAGTGTAAGCATTCTAATTCTTTAGTACAATATAGGTGCACTATGGTACTCCTCTGGTTCTTAACGTAAGAGCTATTTAACTAATTTGAGTAGATTAAGGAAGATATGTAAATTAATTGATTGAACCAAATGTGACCTACTCTTCCTAAACTACCCTTGTGTAACAAATATCTTGTAATTGTTTGAATTTGATTGATACTATTGTTGAAGGGGTATAAAAAGGGTAGTTTGGGTGAACAAGGGAAACAAATTGGACTGAGGTTTTACATTTAGGACTAACACTAACCCCTCAATTAGCTCTTACATTTAAAATCAAAGGAGTAAATACACAATACTTATCGTGCAGTACAAAGTATACCTCAGTTGGTGGGTTTTTACCGCAATTTCATGGCTCAGTTTCCTGTAGCTTTCACTTCCAATCTAGCACAAATATTGTCCAAGTCATGAAAAATCTCTAATGACATATATTTGTTTATGGTAAAATACCCATTTTCGTTGTTTTAACTGATGTGACGCCAAATCATCATTTGAGAAAACCTGTAGAAAGGAAATTTATACTTACCTGCAACTCAATACGAGGTTGATCTGATCTGGGCATGTCTGAATGGATATCATGTCTTTCAGTTATCAGCTGCATACTAGGGACGGAAAAAAACATCTCAGAATTCCTTTGGAAAATTATAAACTCTCTTATTTTTAATGAAACATTTACGTCCCATTGAATGATATTTTTACACTACTAATTAGTTCCCAAATTCTTCCTGCAAGCAATGCCACAAAGATTTACCGTGAGAAGGCCTTCAAACTTTTCAGCCTATATGAAAATACTTGTCTACTTCGACATGCTTAGTTCAATCTTGTAAATTGGATGGAGAGAAATATTAATATAAACTTTATTACCACTATAATTTTATCAGCATTTCAACCTCCCCATTAAATTCCATCAGTAATTCTTGATACTAAAGCCCTTCACATATGGTTTGAACTACAGCTCTAAACTCATCTTAAGCACTCCTTCAGGTCACCACATTTTTTTTTCTTCCTCCTCCAAGTCACTAGATTTCCTCTAAGAAAAGATGCAATAGCCATAGTTAGATTTTTTTATCTTTTTGCTGATCTAGTGTAGGCTATATCTGTGAACGCTTTTATATTCACATGTTGTCCCCTTTTGAAGAGGAGGCCTCTTCTTGGAGACTCTTTCAAGTATCTCAAGATTCTATAACACCATTATTTATCAAAAGCTTTCATCTTCACATCTATAGGTTGTTGCATATGATGGCTAACAAAACTTATTGCAAATGCTATATCTGGACTAGCATGGTACAAATAGATCAGCCAATATCTAAGACCATTCTTTATTAACAGCTTTCATCTTCACATCTCTTTCTAGCCACTATGAGAGTGTCACTTGGTTTACAACCAAGCATTCCTTTTTTCTTCAACAATTCTAATATGTATTGCCTCTAAAACACACTGATTTCTCTCTTAGACGAGCAATATCTATGCTCAGAAAATTCCTTATTTGTCCAAGCTTTTTGCCTTCAACTCCAAAATCATTACTTCTATTTAGTTGGTAATTCATTTCTAATGTAAATGATGACATGGAGTAAGTTAAACCCATTCAAATACTTTGTCTAATAAAATTTCATATCTCACGGCCAAACAGTTTCAGACAAGACATCGAAGGGGCGAAGCTCCTGCTGAGCTTTGGGATATTTTGACAAATACTGTCAAGTTTTGTTATAGAAGGGCTTGCTATGACCAACTTATGTTTAGTTGACCGAGGCGCCCCCGCCCCCCAGATGTGGCCAACATTCCAAAATAATTTTTTTTTTTTTTTTACCTTTTCCTTTTGAGCTTGTGTTGTAGTCTTCCTACCTGGTGTCCCTACGGTTCTTATCAAGATGAAAAGATCTAAGAAGGATCATTGGGTATATTTAAGGCCAAATTTTGGCCCAAGTCTACCATGTTTAACATCCTACAAATTCTAAATTGTTAGCGACATCCAAGTATGTGTTTCCCACAGTTTAGGATTGCACAAAAGGGATGATAAGACGTGGCTCGTTTGTTCGTATTCAGTATTCTTCGAGCAAATCAAATATGGTTCTTAATATCATTACAAAGCAGGGTCTTCGTAAGTAATTGAAATGGATACTTCTACATTGATGTGCCTCCTGAATATGTTAGGGCCACTATGAGAAATGATATCTTGGAGGGATGAAACATCCCAAGATGATTTATAACTAAAGAAAAATCTATGGGACTAAAATGAAAATCGCAAGGGATTAAATTGAAAGAAATTCCTAGATTTTGATCATATACAACTGAAGTAAATTCAAGCAGGACATATGGCATATATTCATAATTTCAAGAAAATTATAATTAAAAATTTATGGTAAAAATGACCCTAAGCATTAAAATAGATAAATAAGAGAAAATATAGGACTTACACAAGACTAAGCTTCCTATAGATAGTCATATTCATACAATCTTCCAATTCTAAATATAGAAGCCTTTTTAAATTTTTTTCTTGCCAGAATATAGAAGATAATTGGGAGTTGGATTTTGTTCTAAATATAGTACCTTAATCCATTTTGTCTTACATATTTATTATTTTTCTCCCAGCAACCCTTACACTCCCCTCAACAATAGTATGAGTAGTGATCAAATTCAAATAGTTACAAGACATTTGTTATCTAGGAGTACTTAAGAAGACTATGACACAGTTGCTACATTAAGTTTTGTATGAGTATTATTCAATATGATAGCAATTTTTATGAAAGAAACCCTGGCCAGCCTTTCTTAATTAAGCTCAACTTTCTTTTGCTTCCTACCAAAAACAACACAGACAAAAGAACCAGGCATACAAAAAGCAATAACAACATTGTTAGGAGGAAGAGAAAGAGAATGAACAATGATGACATGGAGTAATTTAATTAACTTAATCATTAGCCTTAACAACTTCTTCCCTCTCCTTCAAACCTTCAAGACAATCCAACTTTTTAAATATAAAATTATCCAAGATTCACGATTAAATTGGAGAAAGAGAACTAATTTGGCAAAAAGTGTTGATGTCTCATGTGACTCTAAGGAAGACGATCTCTATTATAAAGAGAATAAGTTATTAGGAGTGGTAATTGAATAAGTTATTAGGAGTGGTGATTATGGCTATGAAGGAAGGTGAGAGAATCCAAAGGAATATAGTGTATGGAAAGATTTGGCTTGAAGATGTGAAGAAAGACTTGGAGTCAAAAGAAGAGAATTAAAACTCTAAAGACAACTTTTCATATCAAGGTTTGAAGAAGAACAAATGTCTTGTCATGTCTAAGGATGAAAACCCATATTATCAAGGCGCTAGGCAAGAATATTACTATGAATCTCCAAAGTTTGGGGTTTAAGAACTTATGAAAGATTTCAAGAAACTTTTTACTTGATAGTATTGGATATATATATATATATATAATATGATTATTTTATCATCATATCTTTTTGCTTTTGATGAGGATATGAATTGCAATTTTTTTCATTTTTCCCATTTTATATTTCTTGCAGCATATATAATACAATTGTAACAATAAATTGAAGTCATGAAATGTGCTTTAAAGTTAGTCATATCAAAACTTTTTGAATAAGTTCAGATTTATATATCAGCCAAATAAAAATTTAGGCTAGATTTTAAGCAAATAATTAAGAGGATATATTAAACATTTATTTTTTACTAAATATTAATAGTTAATTAAATTATACATGTAACTATTTTAACATACCTAGTGTGTGTAGTGAAAAGCCAACAATCAAGAAACATCATTGCAAGTGATTGAAAGGCGAACTAACAAAATTAACTGCCTTTCAACCAAATTAAGTTTGAAGCCACTGTGATGATTAACTTTTTCTTTTCTTTTTTTTGTTTTTGCTCTTATATGATTTTTTTTACTTTGAAGGTAAGATAGTAGTACTCAGGAATTGATTGCCCAATTGGGAATAGTTTAAACAAAAGCTAAGATTTTGTGCGGGATTTGACTGATCAAGATGCAGCGGCTATAAAGAGATAGAAGTTGAACTCTGTATAAAGATAAAAAGGAAAGCTACAAACTCACTACACGTACGTGCATATATACGAGTACATCATAATAGTTAATGAAGGGCTACACACACGTATAATATTAAAGAGAAGAAAGAGACCTTGAGGTAGCATAGTCGTAGAGCTTTCCAGTAGATGAAAAGACAATGAGACCAATTTCAGCATCACAAAGAGTAGCAAGTTCCTTAGCTTTCTTGAAAAGCCCTCTCCTTCTCTTTGAGAATGTCACTTGCCTCGCTGTTATGTTATCTATCTTCTTTATCTCTATCTTCTTTCTCGTCATCTCCCTTTCCAATAAATTAACACCAAATTCACAACATCAAAAATCAAACATCATCAGTAGTCAAAATTAATTTCCGGGCTTAATTAGTTTTACATAGAAAATACTAACTCAATTTAAAAAAAAAAAACAAACAGAAAACCTTGAAGTAGAAAGATTCTTAGCTGAGGTCCTATGGAACATGATGCAGAAAAGTGTAAAGGAAGAAAGAAAAAGGAAATTTGTCATGAAAGAAAATAGCCGACTGATGAAGAGAGGTTAGGGTTTTCCTGGCAGGGTTTAACTGTTGAGTATGCGGAAAACGAAAAAAACCAGAACTTCAACAAATGGAAGCGAAAGAAAAAGGAACCATGTAAATTGGAATTCGAGATCAAACGTGAGGGAGAGATCAGAAAATTATAATCTCTATTTTCGTCCCCTACCTTGTTCAGATCTCTTTTTTCTGAACCAGTGACATTATAGAACCTAAAATTCAGAACAAAACAGCCCAGCAGTGGAAGAAGAAGATAAGATGGAAAATGATCAGATTAGATTGGATGGGGCGGACTTACGGAATTTCCATTTATGGGCAAAGCTCTATAAAGCTGGGGCTTTGTCTGCTTTTTAGTTTTTTACTTTGGCCTCAAATATAGCATTTAAAAAGAAAGGTCAAGTGGGTACTAGGAGTGGCCATCCCAGGCTGTCTTACTTAACTTCGAAGCCTAATTTTGCTTCACAGTACAGAGAGGCATTTCTGTTGGCTGCAGCATACAGTGACATCTCCCACCCTCGTACTCCTCGAATCTCCAATATCTTCACTGTTTACTTTGGTTTTATTTTTTAATTGCGTACGTAGTATACAAGTAGGACTACTTTATTTATATTTATATTCCTTCCATTTTGTATGCAATTTTGACTTTCACGGCCACCCAGGCAAAAATAATTTATAATGAATACTTGTGTTAAATTTCAAAGTTTTTTTTACGAAAATTTCAAAGTTTAATAAAGTAAATTCGTACAGTTTTATCAGATTTTCAATTAAACCCTTATAAGTTTTTGTTTGTTTGCATTAAAGTTAAGATAGAAAAATATCATACAATTTTCTCAAAAGCGCGTTCAACACCGAATATTGTTTTGAGAGTTAAAAGTAACTATAAATTTTTAAAATATATGTAAAAATATATATTGACCATTAGTTGACTATTTGTTTAAAATTTTAAAAATTAAGGTGCAAAAATACATAATAGATTCTCCTAAAAAGGCATCCAACATAAATTTTTTTCAAAAGCAAAAATAACTATGAATTATTAAAATAGGTATAGAAATGTACATTGACTATTTGTTTGAATGTTTTGATTGAAAATGCCAAAATGGAGACATTGAGTATGAACTTTGTCCAATGAAAACATAAATAACCCAGATCATTTTAATCCTAGTTGGCTGATGACTCACCTTACAAAATTTAAATTGTTTTATTGTTTTTAAGAAAAATATTGGTTTATCATTTAGTTTTAGTTTTTTGAATTAAGATGTATTAACCTCATGAAATTCATGTCATTTTGACACATTTAACTTTAATTTCGAACACTTTTTGGTGAAATAATACACATTTGAGGATACATATGCAAAGGAAACGTGCTTATTTAGTTGGTTTTTGGAATAAAAAATATAGAATTCTTGTGTAAAAGTAAATTTTTGCTCTATTTCCATCAATTGAGAAATCAATTCATGTTGTGTTTGTTGAAAATGAGTCTCTGACAAAATCTAGAGAAGATAAAACTATTCTTGTTTGAAAACTAGGGGATTTGTCTCTTTCAAATGAACCCATTATGTCCATTGAAAATTATGATAAACATGATTCTTCTCCTGCTTTTGAAAAGAACCAGCCAAATGCTTGGCGTTTTAACAAAAGTCATCATATAGATAAAGTCATAGGAAATATTGAAGAATGTGTTAAAACTAGGAGAATAATTTTGAATAAAGTTAGTTTTTCAATATTTATTTTTGAAATTGAGCCTTCAAACATTGATGATGCCCTCTCAAATAATGATTGGGTAATTGCAACGCAAGAAGAGCTAAATCAATTTGAAAGGAATCAAGTTTGGGATTTGGTACCCAGGCCAAAGGATCATCCAGTGATTAGAACAAAATGGGTATTCAAAAATAAACTTGATGAGTCAGTTGTTATTGTAAGAAATAAAGTAAGACTTGTTATAAAATGATATAATCAAGAAAAATGAATTGATTATGAGGAAACGTGTGCTCGAGTAGTAAGATTGGAAGCTATACAACACTACTACAAAAAGAGGCTTAAGTGATGCACGTTTTGTGGCCCTTTTTAAAAAAGCGCCACAGCTTATATGTGAATTTTTATTGAATGTTTTTTATTTTAAAAAAAATGACCTTTTGTGGCGTTCGTTTGAAAGAACACCACAGGAAGTGGGGGACTTCTTAAAAGAGCGCCACAATAGGTTGTTTTAAAAAAAAGAAAAAAAGAAGACCTATTGTAGGACTCTTTTGAAAGAGCGCCACAGGAAGAGGGGGGACTTCCTGTGGTGCTCTTTTAAAAGAGCGTCACAAAAGGTCTTTTTTTTAAAAAGGACCTATTGTGGCGCTCTTTTGAAATAGCGCCACAGGAAGTCCACCACTTCCTGTAAAAAAGCGCCAAAAAATATCCCCTTTTAATTTTATTTTTTAAAAAATTATTTTCCTTCTCACTTCTTTTTAAATGTCTTTTTCCTGCCCAAACCATACCTTATTTTAGCTCCAATTTTTACAACTTATTGAGTTCCCCCCATTTTTTTGTATCTCGTATTTTTAAAATTTCTTCTCCATTTTCATTATCATCTTGGTTCTCACTCCTCTCTTTTTTCCATTTATATATCACTCCTACTCCTATTTTCCATTTCCTCCTCTTTCTCCATTTTATCTGGTGAACACCCATTTGTTCCCTCACTTTCACTTTCTTAGGGCTCATTACCTCCACCCATCCCTGTCTTAAAAATCTCGT
>JBAGKO010000001.1:6149298-6160702 GCA_037177275.1 Acacia concinna | reverse complement strand
TGGGTGGCCATTGTTAAATTAAGATTAATGAGAAAATCAAGTAGTAATGCGAGGTGGCTCGGTTATTGGATTAAGAGTTAAATACAATTTTAAGTTCATTTAATTGCTAGAGAGCTTAATCAACCTAATTTAGATTGATTAATATGCAAGGTGGCTTGGTATTAATTAATCTAAATTAGGCCTAGTCTAAGGGGTGGCCTTAGAGTCTTTTGAAGCTAGCATGATTTATCTCCCATGATTATTTAAAGTTAGGATTTCTTGTGTCATTGCTATAAAGGATTGTTCATTCCATTGTTGATCTTGTTATTTCTCTTATTTAATCCATTCTTATTCACCATTCTATTTTAGAAAGAAAAAAAATCCCAAAAAGAAGTAGTTTAGGACCAATTTTGTTTTCAATTGTAGAGAGTAGTTGTTAGTTAAACAATCAAACTCTTTTCTTTTTAAATTGTTACATGTCAATCATTACACTTAGTTCTTAGGTAATTAATAAAAAGCTCCTCAAGTGACGATCCGGGATCGCACCTTTTATTGCAATGCTTGGTTTAATTTTGAAGAGGTCACCAAGGCATTAAGTTCGACAAGCCTGTTCTTCAAATAGTAATGGGGAGTGTGGGAATAGAAGGAATCTTAGGCATAGAAGGAAGAGGAGGAAGTGTATTTGGGAGGTTTGTAGGGAAAGGAGGAACATTTATTTTAGGCTGAGGAATTGTTGGGAATAGAGGCAAAGGTGGCAATTCTGTTGGATTTGGCAAGTTACTTGGAATTCCAGGTATGTTTGGTAGCGAAGGTTGTGTTGTTTGAAGAAGACGACGAGCTGCTTCTACAATTGAACTCATTATCATGAAAGAGAAGGTGAGGCTCATAAGGAACAAGGCTGTGATTATGGATTTCCCAGGAGAAGAAGAAGCCATGGCTGAGTTATGATATGATGTAATTAAGAGGCGAAGAAGAGGATAGAGGAAGATGATTGTTAAATTTGAGCTATGATGAGAATCCATGGGATTGTGCTGTTCGATATATATAGATAGAGGTAGGTAAGAGGGCGTGTGGTTTGGAAAACCATGAAAGAGACTTTAAAATCTTTTGATATTTATCAGTTAGCCAAACTGCGTCCTCGACGCCAGAAAGTTCGTCAAGTGACAAGCTGCCAAATTTTACAGTTCATGTATAATAATTAATTAGGATCGAATTAACGTGAAATTTGTCATATGTTCACATTTTAAAGTAGCAAGATTTCAGTAAGTTTTTGGAAGATACTGTACTTTCGGAGAACCATGAGAAAACTTTTTGACTTTCTTGTGAACTTAGCTTGGATAGGTCCCCAGTTTCTGAAGATGAAATTTCAATTCAAGCTTCTTGACTAATCATGATGACTTTGTTTCCTCTCAAGTCTCAACTTACGGACTTTTCTATGCTTAATTATGAATATCAAATTAACTTTAAATTTTACATGAAATATTACTGGAAAAAAGAGGACATATTACTTTGTTGTTCTTTCATTTCTAATGACGATTCAGGACCTTGCTGGCAAAAAAAAAAAGGGACGATTCAGGACCTTGAAAGAAATCTAATGGGGAAAATGACAGTTAGACCCCTAAAGAGCGAATTAATTACAGTTATTTTTTGACGAATTTTTCTTAAAATGAGTTGCATATATCAATGTAAATAACTGTAAATTTAAAAATTTTTATTTTAAAAAAAGGAATTTAAATTTAAACCTGATTATGAGTTTGCAAAGGATTCCTATTTACTACCCAAGAGATATTTCAGTAGAAACCATCGCATTAGGGATGACAATCGAAAGGCCATTTCACGTGTCACCCCTGTTGGACGCCCACCACCTCCCCCTCGCTGGCTGCCTTCGAGTGTCCGCATCACAAATTGGTTGCATTTTGTGACCAAGCTGTGATTCAAAGCGCACACTGAGAAGAACCTGTAAGCTATAATTTCAAAATCATATGTATATATATAATAGTAAGAGCTAGGAATCAGGACCAGCTCTTCAAGGGCCAGGGCCTTAAAAGGGCTAGTCTGTTGAAATCTAACTTAAGAAAAATACCTAGTTTTCAAATCTTAACCCAAAAACATAAGGGCCAAGGTTGGCCCTATAGGGCCGAAAATCTTTTGAACATTTTTTTAAAGAAATAAAATTAATAAATTAGAATAATTAAAATTTTAATCTAACACATAAAATATGTTAACATAAAGTCTAAATGGTATGCAATATGCAACAAACAAACAAATGACATAGTCCAAGGTATATCATTGTCAATTGTCAACAAACTACAAATACAAATAACACACAAAATATAAAGAGCTAAACATTGAGCAACATGAGTATAACGACTATCATTTTCATCTTATCCACTATCATCAATTTCATGGACATTTGTGTCTATATGTGTGTGTTGTCTTGTTGAGTTAGGGTTTAAAAGATATTTAGTTAAATTATGTAAGCCATTCTTAAAATCAAAATTAAAAGGGCTTAAAAGGGTTAGCCTGTGGCCCTGCACTAGCCCTTTTAAGCTTGAGACCCTGTAGGGCTGGCTTTAATAGGCTAGATTCTTGATTGAGTCTTTAAAATACAGGCTCGGCCCTTTATTTAAATGGGCTTAAAAGGGTCTGCCCGATGGGCTTGACCCATTTTTCTGGGTCTAATACCAGTGTAATACTAATTAACTATTCAACCACTAAACCTATTTTCTTTTTCTTCTTTTTTTAATAGTTTGAGAAAACTTTTTTACTATCTACTAACATTTATTTCTTCATTACCTAATATCAACTATTGCAATTTAACTTAATATTATTATATTTGCGATAAAATACCCTAAACAATGTACTAAATCTATATCTTACAAAATCTCCAATAACTCCTTCTATTTTAACATTAATGACCACCAAAATATATAAAAAAATTCCATTAAAAATGGGGAGTCATCAATAATCAAGCACCAAACTGGAATCTTGGCAACACACTCTCTAGTAATTCATAAGAAAACCAAAAATTAAATATATTTACACACACACGTGCACACAATCTATGGGCAATATTGTCAAACTTGGATCGTAGACTCATAAGAGTTTACCTTTTTCAATAATTAATTATTAAAGGCATAAAATTTATAGGAAGGACAAGTATTTTTTTTCTTTACTTATTCCCTTTTTGTACGATATAAAAATCATATTATATCCAATAGTTAATTTTGCTTCTGTGATATTACATAATTACAATTATTTGATAAATAAAAATGAAACTTAAATACACTCATCAGGCATTATACTTCGTTTTAAGAGACATAGGATTAATTTAGAGAAGAGGACATGCTGCATTATTGCATAATAAGTGAAAATATAGTATCTACATATCCATAACTCAATATATAAAATAAATTACAATAATTAAATTCATATAATAATGATGTAACGCTATTAAATTCACACAAACAAAATAACAGTAAATAAATCGAGTACAGAAATAAGGCAATACATGACACACGCACTCACACACGTATAAGCATTAGATGTATGTGGTGGTATGGTTCAAGAACAAACCGAACAAATATAGAATGCAGACCGAACAAATATAGGAAAAGGTGGCAATTTACTTGGATTTGCACGCTTGTTTGGTATCAAAATCTATGTTGTTTGGAGAAGACAAATAGCTGCTACGCTCGAACTCGCCATGTTTGAGGGTGAATTATGATAAATTTGCATGAAGATGCCATGGGTGAATTATCAACTGAACCAGTGAAAATGGAGAAGAAATATGAGAATGATTTTGGTTTGAGTTTTGATGAGAATTTATGGAGGTTTCTTGGTGTTTATATGGATAGAAGTGGATTAATGGAGAACCATGAAGAGCCTTTGAGATCGATCTTCTAGTAGCTGACCAATTCTGTGTCTGTGTTCTTTTTTGTTGGAGTATTATATGGTTGGTAACCATCATTCAAAAGTAGGACGTCCAACTATAATATATAATTTTTTCTCTTTAAGTTATTAAGAAATGATGGATGCTTTGTCTATCTTTAAGTTATTAACGTACATTTGAGATAATCCCATGTGGCTTTTTGTGTTTTATTCTGGAGCATTCATTTTTTTATAATATATATATATACACCGTCTATTTTATTCTCCTTTTTTTTCTTTCTATTTTTAAATCGATATACGTATGTTACTACATCCATTCGTTTGTATAATAAACATTTAACCCAATAACCTAAATCAAAAAGTTGTCTAAATACAATAAATAATAGCCTTATTTATGGGATATAGAGAATAAGAGAGAAAGTAACGAAATTATTATTATTCAAAGTATTGATGCTTTGGGGCTTGTGATAATAAATGTATTCGTTATTAAAATTTGTAATTAAATGGGGAAAAATGGAAAACTAACAAAGAAAATTTTAAACCTTATTTAAATGTTTCATATAAATAGGAACAATGTACATGTGGTAATTGTTTCTTATAAAAAGGAGCAAATGGGGTACTAATTAGGGAAAATTCTAAAAAAATACCATATGAATTTCAAAAACCCTAAAAATCCATTGAATAAGGGAAATGGCAGATTCTTGGGTCTTTTAAAATTCAGTTCAAAGATAGTGATTTTTATCAGTTCTGTACGATTTCAATTATTTCTATTACTCATTATGTCAAAACACACCAACATAAGGTTTGTCATTTCCATTATGGTAATTTCTGTTACCAATTATGTCAAAATACACAAGCATAGAGTTTTGTCATTTCTATTACTAGTTTTGTCATTTAAGTTACAATTCTTGTTATTTCTGAATTTAAAAAACTCATATATGGTATTTTTTGGAATTTTCCCTACTAATTATATATGTGGATTCTTACCTGGTTTATTAAGGACTATCAATCTATCAAAAAAATTTTAAACTAAATGAATATAAACGCAACTATTGATGGAGTTTGAAATCCTTCCCACATTGCATCATACGTGGCATTTTTGTGACAAGGGTGACGTATGTGGCATGCAATTTCAAGTGGCATTTTTGAAGGTGATCATGTCAAATAAGTAAAGATTGCCAAAGAAGAACAAGATGCTTAACGAATATGTCATATGATGAATTAGTTAATAGAATGGTTAAACAAGTATTAGGAGAGAGAAGAGAGGACATCTATATCGTACATAGAAACTGCATTATTGTATTTTTAGCAATCATCTACATAGGATCCGCGTAACATAAATTTCACACACAACCAAAAGAAATAATTCCAGCAAATGCCATATAGGCTTATACAACTCTTCCTCACATACATAGGTATAAGAGGAAGCAATTAAAGCCAACTGAACTGAATTGCATATAGTCATGAAATTAACAGTATGTTTTCAGATATTAATTAGAGGGAGGAGGAGAGAAGAAAGGGATAGAAGGCATAGTAATTGGAATAGTGGGAATAGAGGGAATGTTTGGGAATGAGTTTAAGGAAGGCAATGGAGGTAGAGTGACTTGTGTGACTGTTGGAATGGCAGGCATAGAAGGAAGATTAGGGATGTTTGTAGGCAAAGGAGGAACATTGTTTGGCTGTGGAATTGTTGTTGGGATTGAAGGCAAAGGTGGTATTCCTGTAGGTTTAGGCAAGTTACTTGGAATTCCCGGCATGATTGGTATTGAAGGCTGAGTCGTTTGAAGAAGACTACGAGCTGCTAAACATGAACTCATCATGCTTGAGAAAGTGAGAACAAGAAGGAAAGTTATGAGGATGGAGTTCCCAGCCATGGCTGGATTATGAATTTGAAGAGTGAAGAAGACAAATTGTAGGAAGTTAAAGATGCTTTTGGGTTGTGTTTTATTCAAATCAATGTGGTCTTATATAGGTAGAGGCCGAGGCAAAAATTCTGGGGTTAGGAGAACCATAAAGACGCTTTTGAGATGTTTTCTTAGTTGACCAATTTTCCTATATGGATTGTATTCTCTTGTGGTTGGATTGATTAGTTTAGTGGTTCTTATTTAACTCTCCACTTTTAAGCGTAGGATGGCCAACTATATAATATTTTAGTTTAGACGAAAAGAGGAAACAACAATAATATAAAACAACAGCAACGTAACATTAATTCATTTTGAGTTAAAACCCGTGGAGTTGGTTTAACTAATAAATGGATTCATAGTGACCTTTAAGATTAATTTTTATAGCTAGTGTTTCGCCAGAAAAAGAAACCTCTTCACAGAAAATTATATTTCTTAGATATTCCTTAAATTGTACTTTATTCATTTGATCTTTCGAATACGCTGTTCAGAAATTTTATATTATTGTCCAAGTTTAGGAAAATATATTTACATAAATTAATGCTTATTAATTATAATGAAAATGCCTCTATAATTTAAGGAAAATTCATTTTGTTTTATTAATGTTCGTCCAATCTATGTCTACATGTTATTCATGTTATAATTAATCATGCTGTATTTTTTAATTAAAATTTTCAATATAATATTATCGGATCAAAACACAATACAACTGTTACATGATTATGTTTATTAAGTGGTTAGATTAATATTTTGTTTTGAGAATATTCTAGTTAGACAAATTTCATGAAAGCATATAGATTAAAGGGTTAAAGGCCAATTTTGCCCAAGAGTATTCACTAATGGCCAATTTTACTCCAAAAGTTTTCTAGGAAGCAATTTTTTAACAAAAGTGTCAAATCTAGAGCAATTTTGCTTTGACTGTTATCCCAATTAGGTTTGACTTTGAATTGACCAAATATTATGAGCTAATAGTCTACGTGTCGTCCACGACATTTTTATTTTGGATTGAGGTGCAATTTTTCCCAGGAAGAGTTCTCAAGGAGCAATGTTGCTCTAGAAGTTTCCAAGTTATAGCAATTTCACCATTGTTGTTAATCAAATTAAGTTTACCCTTTGGAATGCTGATTTGACAAGTCCATGTGTCATCCACTTCATTTTTTAATAGTTAGATTTTAAAATAAATAATTTTTTACAAAAATGTATCCCATCCTAAGAATTAAAGACGCTCAAAGAAGTAAAAACACTTGTGCAATGAAGATAAAATCAAAGATGTACTTGCCTATATCAGTGTCATTGGGCTACAGTGGTAGAGAGTTTTTTATAACATTATTATTGGCAATCTTCTTTATTGTGTTATGTATCAAGTGAGTAAATCTTTTTCTTTTACTTTCTCATGAATGTGAGCTCCTCCTTCATATGTAACTTTTTCTTCTTCGATGTTGTTCACGCTTCTAGCTTGACATATTCGATCAAATAATAGTCAAACTTAACCTAGATAACTGTCAAGGTGACATTGCTAAGATTTGGAAGCTTCTTGGGCAACATAGCTCCCAAATGAAAACTTTCAATACAAATTTGCACTTTAGTACAAATGACATGGATGACATGTGATGGACTACTTGATATAAGGTAAGCTCCTCGTTAGCGGGAAAGAAACATATTTATTTAACCTAATTTCAATTTTAAAACTAAGCTAATGAATTAACCTAGGCCATTCTCCACCTATGAACTCTCTATCACTCTTTCTTAGATTTTCTTGTTGTTTTTTAGACTCTGGACTATAGGCTAACTAATTAACAAATTAAGATTTATGTATATGCAATTCATATCTTGAACTAATTCTACTGAACTTTAGTAATAATAGAATACATGACAATAGACTTTCTTCAGAAATTCCTCTTCCAAATTTTCGGCTGCCAACAAGAGATTCAATGGATAAAACCATTCTCCATGCATATAATGTAACATTCCAAATTTTTATTCACCATATTTAACTATGCTAATGATGTCCAAAAATTATGAAAATTTCCAGTCTAAAAGTAGACATATCAATCTTTAATTTGATATGTCATTTGCATTGTTTAGATGTACATATTAAGAGATTTGAATTTTTGAAATTGGCCCAATGAAATTTGCTAGTTTCTGGAGCAGTATACAAAGATGAATTTTCTGGGAATGGTTTGATTCCAATTGACCAAAGAATTTTTTTTTTCTTCTAAAACTAGACTCAAAAAGGGACATTTAGGCTTTGGAATCACTTCAATTGGATATGTGTGCAATTAGATATGAATTTTTAAAGTTGGGTGAAAATTCTGTCAAGGAAATCCGAAATTTCAAACATGTAAGGGTACAATGGTAAATTGCAAAATAATTAAGAGTAAATTAATTCCCATAATTCCAAAGATATTTTGAGACAGATGAGGCCAGCTGGAATGAATTTCATATGGTCAAATAAAACTTACACAAAAAGGACAAATGGACCAATAAGATGGAAGCACATGTAGACACATGGTTCAATAGGAAGAAAGCACTTGCACACCTCATGGCTGATCTTATAAGAGATTTCTCCAGCCTTCTAAGTCTCATTTTTGTCCAAAACAAAGGGAAGAGAGAGAGAGAGAGAGAGAGAGAGAGAGTGAGAAAGAGAGATAGAGGGAAGGGAAGGAAAATAAGGATGATGAAGGTGAAAGCAAGTAGATCAAGGTAAGATCAAGGCAAAAACCTTCCATTTTCCTCTTGATTCTTGACCCCTACTCTCTTCTAATGGTTGAATCCTTCTTGACATCATGTGTAGGAAAGAGAAATTCAGAGTCTCAAGAGGAGGAGCTAGCTGTTTGAGCAAGGAAGACAGAACTCAAGAGGTAACTTCCAAAACTAAGCTCTTTTGGTTGATTTGTGATGCTTTGAACTTGTTATTGGTTGTGTGGTGGATGATGCCTTATGATGGCTGATTTTATCATTGGAAGGTACAAACCCTAAGGGGAGGTGCTGCCCAAATTTTGTTGGATCAGTTAGAGTATGAATTAAATGGTTTAAACAAGTGATTAGAGATAGAATAAGAAGTGTTTTGTTGAAAGGAAACTTTGGAATCCAATTTGGCCAATTTCCCCTGTTTCTGTCCAGACATGTTTTGGGCATGATAGAGGTTTATTTTTATGGTTTTAATGCTTCCAATGGGTTTAGGATGAAAAATTATGTAGGGTAAAAGTAGGGAAATTAATTTGGAAGCAATAAGATTGAAAATGACATTTTGCCCTAAATGTGCATCAATTTCAGTCTGGCCTTTTTTCAGGAGGAAGGAGTGGAATTTTGATAATTTTTAGGCCATAAATGGATTCAATACGCAAAATTGTGTAGGGGTAGCCTAGGTCATAATTTTTGGAACAGCGTAAGTACTCCGATTATAAAAGGAAATAGACCAGTAACCCTAAGGACAATTTCATAATTGTGCGTTTTGGATCGGTTTAATTAATTGTATGAGCTTAGGAGTGAAAAGGAAGGAGTAATAACTCACTGACCATACATTTCAATTTTTAGGATTCAATCTTTTCCCGGAAGACAGAGGAAGTGATAAAGGAAAGATAAGCAGGATGGAAAGTCGTCCAGGTAGTAGCTCTAACCTTCATATTTTATATGATTGTTTATATGCTTCCATATTTTGTGATATGAATTGTTGATAGCATACATAGCTGTGGTGTGTGAAAAGCAAAAGTACCACCCGTGGGAAAAGCACAAGCACCACTAGCCCATGTGGGACCCAGTTGAGGTGAGATATACCAATAATATGCATGTGAAGTGCATTATACCTAGCCAAGCAAGGCTAAGGTGTTGATATGAGTTGTTGTGGCATAGATGTTCTATTGCATTATGTGGTGTATTGCATGTATACTTTTCATATATTTATGATTGATTACGAGTTACTACTGAGATTCTTTTAAATCTCACCCTTTCCAATTCAACAAAATTATCCAGCTGGGCGAAGCAGCAACAGGGGCAAAGATGTAGAGATTGGCAACTGAAGGAATGAGACTCGCACAAGCTTGCCATGCAACTTCTCCTATTAATTCTATTTTGAGACTGTGTAAGAATATGGTTGTACACCTCGTGGGATATTGTAAATATATGAGCACTATATATATCAATATATATTATGCTATTTTCGCTTGCCATTCGAACTGTGCTCTATTACTCTGATTAATGTTGAATTAAAAGGAGGGTGTGACATATGAACTCTTGAGTATTGCTGCCTACTCATCATCCAATGAATCCAAACTGTATATTGGGCAAAAACCAACGATAAACATGTAAATCAAAACTCAATTTAGCTAGATAAACTTAATTGAGTAGTTAAGTCATTGAATAATTCTTCCATGCATTCAGAAACCTAAATCTAGGTGCATCCAGCCACATAGGACTCTACATTTGAGCTAAAGTCATTTATGAACATAGAATTACACAATACAACTGCCTGAACCACGCTCACCAAAGCAAACAACTGCTGGAGAGAATAAGAGAAGCGCATGAGAAGAAAATAACTCAATTAATTTGTTCAAATAAATTAATGAGGCTCAAATAAGTGCTCACACACATGAAGAATGGAAGATTATTTACATATCATGGCAGAATCCATAGAAGGACGTGATATGAACTTCACTAAAGGCACCATCAGATTTGGCTCTAAAACTCCTTGATATGGTGCTCTCCAACTATGAAACCACCTCTAAGATCTCTCTCTCTCTCTCTTTCTAATTGTTGATCTAATATGGGCAAGGAAGAATGACCAGAATGCCCAAATCAACTGGCAGTCAAGAATTTAATCATTTGGGGTATGCTAAGAATCATAGGTCAAGATGCAGTTGAAGAAGGATCTAATTTAGTGGTAATTAGCTGTTGGATGATACAATGATCTAGGTTCAATTGGGAGTTGATGATCGATGGTTAGGATGAAGCCAAGTGTCACTGTCTCTTTTAGTCTCTGAGTAATTGTGATGAACGGCTCATATTAGCTATGACTTAAATGAATGAATAGTAGAGATGCACCTCCTTAATGAAATGATGCGCTTTGACTTGAAGATTTAGTGGTTTTGGCGCTGCCGCGTGTCTTTATCTGAAGGAAGGCGTTTCTAAAGTCAAGATTCACTACTACATAATAGTATATATGGTGCTATATATTTCACAATTTCTAGAATCCTGCCATATATCAAGAGGCGAAAATGTTCCAGAAACTTATATGATGATTTAAAGTATAAACCGTCATATATATGTAAACTATATATAAAGGTTTTTTATACAACTATCATATAATTGCCTAGTTTTTGGTTAAAAAAATCATATTATATATGACAGTTGTGTTATAAAGCCGTCATGTATATGTGACATATATGTGATGGTTGTTATTTTAAAAACTGTCATACACTATATATATGATAGTTTTATCATAAAAAGCACCCTATAAACTCTGTTCATATATCAAATGTACCCATTTTTCCATCATCATTTGAAACTTCGTAAAAATCCATAAAACCAAGTTTTCCACCTGCAATGAATGTGTTCAAGCTCATCCGCCTTCCTTTTCTAGTCTCCATCAGGGATTTCTCATTTTCTCCCTGTCAGATCGTCATCCACATCCATTG
>JBAGKO010000001.1:6102299-6125389 GCA_037177275.1 Acacia concinna | reverse complement strand
GCTCCCTTTTGATGTCCTCCTCCATAAAAGGGCTCATTTGAACTTGAATGGTCATTAATTGAATTTGAAGAGGCAAAATGTCGATTATGGATCTCTTGGATCGCATCAAATAGCTCATGGGACAATCAATAATAAACAGTGAGACCCAACTTGGAACAAGAACCAAACCTGACAGCGAGAGGAGAGGAGACATTCAATAAGTCAATTAGCCCGAAATGAGAGAGTGAGAATTGAAATCCCATAAAGAAAGGCTTTCCTAGGCCGTTTTGGATAACTACGTGTAGCCTACTCTTCCGGCTCCTAACAGATGAGACCATCCTTTTATGTCATCTGGAATTTATTCCGAATCCTCACACAAGAGGAACCTAGTTCGACTAGCGCTTCGCACCTTGCTTTGGATTCACTGATTCCCTTTCTTTGAGGGCATTCCCCGGCAACAGATTACATCTAACCTCTTTCGTTGAGACGTTGGTCCCTGTTCTCGATTTAGCTTCAACTACGAAGGATCGGTCTTGTTGTTCTCAACATGGAATAGATTTTTACTTCGACTACAATAAATTTGATAACCACAACTTGTCTTGTCATACTAGAAGTAAGTAGTGGCACATGGAATGGAGTTTTAAGAACAGGAACATCGGACCAGGCTGTTGAACAGAATTCTTTAAATAACCCCATCTCCCACTATAAAATAAAGTCGTATTCAAAACTCCCTGGGGTGTATGTGGAATAAAAAGACTGAGTTCTAGCTATGTCTCTTGCCTGTCTTGAGTGGAGGCAATCGGTTTATTCGTGAATAAACATTTCCCCTTTGAAGGAGAAAATCCCAACTAGTACTCAAGATCTGAGACTGAAATCCTACTATTGTTGGTTTCTTCCGGAAGGGAATTTGTAACTCACCAAACAGGTGGAGGAAATTTGAATTTCTTAAATAGAGCACCAACAACCGTTCCACTTGAGCGGAACTGAAGCTACTTACCTTTTTCAAGGGGTAGTATGTAATTGACTTAGTCCCAGAGCTTCGGAGTTGAGAGAGCAACTAAGGTAGAGTTATTCAAAGAAAGGGTAGGAAGAGAATGAGAGACTGAGCACAAAGGCAATCTAGACCAAGAGGCTGGACCAAGAAGCTCATGCCAGAAGTGCCACCCCATAACCAGTTGCCTAGCTTAGATTCTAGAATAGGCACCTGAAATCTAGACCTTTCTCTACTATGAGATCATACGGTTTCCATAGCAATCCAAAACGGACTAGCTCAAGATCAACTAAAGTGACTCGCCAATCGTGATTAACAACTAGAGCAACGAAGAAGTCTTGGTCTTGGATGGTAACCGTCGGACTCCATGCAATCACGTAGTACCATCGATAGTAGGTGAGCCATTGTCTGACCCATGATTGAAGAAGAGTTCTTTCAAGAACATCTTCAGTGCTTCCCTTAATAACTTCACTAGGAAGCACCTTGAGTTCCTTAAGGAACATCTCCTTCCTCAAATAATCTATGAGCACACCGCAAAGGTATGGATTCAAAGGTCAGCCTATAGGTATAACTTCTTTTAGGTATTCTTCCTAGTAGCGTATATGCGACTAATTCTATTTCTAATGCTTCATTCTAGTTGTTCGTTAATCGAATGAAGGACTGAAACCTGTGGTACCCAGATTTGGTGATCAACTCATTGCTTTAATTCCCATTCCAGTCTATCTAGCTTGAAGCACCAACTCTCGTTGCCAGTAGGTTGAATGGATCATAGAAGGTACAAGATGTGCTTCCATTCCTTTAGCTATTTATGTGCTTTTAGCAGCTTTTGTGCTTATTTACCATTGTGTGCTTGTTTACTTTTGATTTGGTCATATAATGCCCTAGGCCTTCAATGAGACGAAGTTGTCCATGAAATTCCACCCGGGTCGATAGCTCTAAAAAGTTCTGACTCTCTCTCTATATGAAAAAAATATGAATCACCTACTCGGTACGCCCCTTCTGGCACAACACCCACACTCACAAAAGAGCACACCACTTCTGGGGTGATTGATTGATTCCCCCGTTGACTTGAATTCTTCCTTCCCGAGGGATACTGATCAGACACAATACTTACATGGTTTTCAGGGGTATTTTCTAGCCAAAAACTGGAGCTTGAAGGCCCAAAACACATGAGAATGCTGATCTGCCACTTTGTGTCGCGACCTGGAGAGTGTTGTGTCGCGACATGGGAGAGTTTTTAATGAAACGGTGCGTTTTGGAGCAGAATCAAGCCTGGAAGGAAGTTCCCTGAAGCCAGGTCGCGACATGGAAAACTTTAGGTCGTGACCTGAGTTCGTAATCTGCATAGACGCGATTTTTGGATGATATTTCAATTTGGATAGATGTGATTTCAAATTAAGATAAAGTTTATGATAGATATGATCCGAAAATAGCATATATAAATAGGGGATTAAACCTATGTTTACGGGGGAGCCCTGAGTCTGCAGGTTTGCAGCCAGGCACTTGAAACCCTAATTCCCAATTTCCCAAACCTAGCCTCCATCAACCCTAATTCACCATTCCAAACCCTAATCCGCATCAATTCCCGCTGCAACTCATGGATCGGAAGGCTGAACATGGTAGCGCGACGCTTGAATCCATGAGAGGCTAAGCCCTTAGCCTCTCAATGATGGATTAGGAGGTTGGAGCTTACGTATAAACTAGGGGAGTCATTGTTTAATCAATTTAGATTTCTTTCCTACTCTTGTATGATTCCTAGGTCTAGGAATTTTCTGGATTGATGAATTTGATTATGGTTGTAATCATGACATGGAATCTGAATTTATTGCCAAGATGATGTATGGAATTTTGAATTTAATGTTATCCAAGTTTTAAGACTATTTATGTGTGTTTGAATTGATCTGCACGGTCGTGTATGTTTTTCCTCTCGCACATGATTCTCGAGTTGTTGGTTGACAATTCGGGATTATTTCTTGCATTCATCTAGGGCACTCTAAGGGGTTAATAACAGCAAGTTAATTAATCACTAATTGACCTAGGGTCCTAGGAAGATTTTTAATTAATTAATTATTGGACCTAAGTGGTAGCTTAGGGTTTTTCTAAAGAAACTTAGAGAATTGAATTAACCCTAATATCTTTAGAAAGTGATGAAAACCTAATTATTCATTATTGAGAGACTAGATTTACCAAATTACCCTTAACCAAACCAAAACCTTTTACCATAAAATACCAAAAAGAATTAATTAGTTTAATTTAGATTAGGTTAGTTTAATTATTTGCACCTAGAAAACCCCTTAATTAGTTTAGATAGTAATTAGGAAATTACTTAGGATTAGCAAATAATAGCTCCTTGAGAGAAGGACTGGTTGTGTACTATACTGTATAATTAGGTGCAATCATTATGACGAGCAAAACAGGCGACAGTTTCGGGACTCGATCACTAACCCTACACAGTTTTTACCCCTGAATCCATCTATGACCTTTGTTTAGTCAAAATCAAACTCCTTCTACCCTTTTCCCCCTTGGCCAAAACATCCCCTTAAACTAGGGTCCCTAGTGATTTCATCGGTCCGGCGTTCCACACTCGTTCTTTCTATCTTTCCTTAGGTAAAACACTGCTCTGAATGCATTGAAACTATCATACCAATCAAAATCACATCACATCCCTCTCTTCTAGGAATGGCTGAAACTCTCCACCTTTTTATATCAAGGAAAAATCTCAACTTCTATCAAGCCTACACACTATCTACAAGTCTCGTCTACCCCGAATAAATATCATACAACCTCAAACTCTTCCTACCCTTACTTGACTAAACTCATGGCAGTATTTCACCCTAAGAAATGCCTCTAAAACCATAGAAAAGAGGAGAAGAACGAAAGAAAATTCAGGCTAGTACATACCTTAATCACTGTCTTGGATAGTGTGGCTTGAATCTCCTTAGAATTCTATGCACATGGGTCGAGTTTGCAGTTGGTCAAAACCTCCCCAGGGACTCTCTTTGTGCACCTAAAATGGGAGGGGAAGAGCTCTATTTATAGAGCTCTTGTAAGGGTAGTTTGAGAATTTTTGAAAAATGGCAAAAAGTCAAAAAAAGCAACTCTCCATTCCCTTTGCGCCAACTCCCTCCATTCTAGAGCTTCCTTGGCTTGCCCATTAAGGCAGATTAGGCGTAGGGTTCAGATGGGTCTGTGGGACCCACCTATATCAGTACATTGTCCCAACTTATCCTGTATTGCCCTATTTAATCTAGAAATTCTAGAAAATTCATTTTACATCGAAAAATCCTGAAAAATTACCCAAAATTCCGAAAATAGCCCAGAAGGCTACCATAAAAATGTCAGAATTTTTTGAGGTCTGAAACTTTGGAAAATAATTTTTTTGCGAAGAAGTCCCTTATACTAGCGATAACCGATATTCTAGAATTTTCTAAAATTCTTCTGGACTTCCTCTCAACCTCCAACCAACTTCATTCATCTTATAAAATAATATACTAATTTTTCCCAATCCTAGTCTAGAACAACGAGGCCCTTAAATATCTGTTGCAGTTCATTTTTTGCCAAAAACCATTCTAGCCAAAAATTAATAAAATAATCATAAAATCACTAAAAATTCATATGGCCTTTAAAAATTATTCTGGCTGCTCCATAATGTTTTGGATGCTCTAAAATAATTTATGGGATTTTATGGGAATTTTCAGAGCTTCTAGACCTGTCCAAAATTCAGCCTCTAACTTTGCTAAATTTTTATTCTTTGCATATAGGTCTTTCCCCGAATCTCACTTCAAAAGTCAGGAGATCTATCTCCTCTATAGACTAAAGCCTTTTACTCATCCCAAATACCTCATCTAGACCCTGAAAAATATTCGGGTATGACCCATGTCCTACCCAAAATCCTCTAACTAGGCTTAGAAAAATTTTGGGATGTTACAGGAGGGATATGGTTTGTATACTGGGAAATCAGGGTCCTAGGTTTGATAGGAAGAAGGGTATGTGGTATACTGCTAGTAACATACAGTAATGCTTTTACATTGTGATCTATTTGGGCATTGGAGAGAAGTGATCCAGTGCAACACCAGAAGTAGAGAAATGATACCGACATTGTGCAGGAGTATTGGGTAGTTAGAATCTCTAACCTTAACCTGTTTTACTTTGCTTGTCTATTGTTTGTTGGATGTTTATTTACTGTGTTTTGGTTGAGCTAGCATGTATATATGATATGTATGACTCCTTGTTTATACACCTTGGCTGTTTGAGTAAGGTAGGTCACGTGCATGCTCCCTATACACGGTAAGTGCCAAGAGAGAAGGCACTAGATGAGTAGTATGAGCATCGCATATAGTATGATTTGCATTGCATTATACTGTTATTGGTTATGTTTCTGCCACTAAGGTTTCCCTAGAAACCTTACCTTCTTCATAATGTAAGTGAAAGCTCAGTAGGAGACAAAGGAAAGTTAAGAATTTGGCTTGCTTTGTTCTGTTTCGTTGTTGCTTCTGGAATTGTGTATGCATACATGTATTTTGATATTGATGTATGTACTAGATATTGGCTTGTTGCTATTGCAGTATTAATTATACAAAGTTTTTAAATATATGTTATTTGTGAGCCATGTTATGACATTCAAAACACATGTATGTTGCAATGAGGAGAGAAATTTTCCCCTGATTTCTTGAATCCTCAATCATAACTAGTGGTTCCAACGACCATAATAGTGTATGGAAAAAGGGCCAAAAAGTGCGATGTGACAATTAGCTACTCTTTAGTTTCTTTTTAATTTTCTTAGCTCTTTCTTTCTTTTCTTTTCTTTTTTGTTTTGTTTATTATCTTAGGTGGTTTTGTTAATTTTGTTTGTTTGGTTAGTTTGTGTCTTCTAGTTACTCTTTGCTTATGAATTATCCTTAGTGGACTAATGGGACAAGTGATGGAGTTGATCAAATGGAATATTTTAATTTTCTTTATTGTAGTAATGAAGTATTCAAAGCAAAATACCAAAATTTAGCAATATGTATTTAATTAATTATTTTTATTTTTATAATTTAATATTTTAATAATAATTGTATAATAAATTAAATATGAGTCATTCAAATGTTGATCTAATAATTAAAAGTAATGGGAATACAAAAACCCCGCTCCACACTTTGTGTTAGTTTGGTTCAATGAAGGGGTGAAGGGAGTGATTCTTTTTCTTTTCTTTTTTTTTTTTTTTCATGTTATCATCCGTTTTGGTTTGGAATTCATGGATTTCTCTCCTAACAAAAGTGACTCCTTCAGATTTGAACTCGAGATCTATAAAGATTTAGTAAGGCCTTATACTGTTAGATCAACTTTATATTAGTTGAAGGAAATGATTTTAATAGAGGGGAAAGAATGAGAGGAAAGAATGAGAGAGAAAGTGAGGAATTTTAACATTATCTCGTTTAATTTAGAGAGGGGAGAGAAGAGTGAGGGATTTTAATAATACTTTATCTATTTAAGAAGTGAGAAGGAGGAAAATGTTTTTACTAAGGACAACTTTATTCTTTAATAATTATGTAAATTTTGTTTTTTTTGAAGAATCTAAAAAAAACCTAGGGAAATATGTAAAGGACAGATTAATACTACAAAATGCGAAAATTCCATATCAGTTTTTTTTATACTTTTTTTGTGAAATTACGAAAATGACATTGAATTTTAACAACACAAGTATTTTAATTCACAACAAAAATATCTCAATTAATAACAGAAGCACAACAGCTCACAACATTATTTACGTACAAACTTCTGATGTTATTAATTGAAATACTTTTATTATAAATTAAAATACTCCTATTATTAAAATTCAGTAGTGTTTTTATAATTTCATAATAATTATAAAAAAGACTAATATAAAATTTTCGACTAAATCAAGCCCCCCAGCATCGCCCACAGACTAGGAAAAATTCGTTTTGCTCCAGGTCTCAGCGGCTCTCTTGACTCTTTCTCCACTCTTCTCTCCATCCTCGAAGTTCCTCCGACAACCGTTCCACTCGATCGGCGTCAGTCGGAGGATTTTTGGAAGCTCGTCTCGTCTTCCTTCCTTCTCTCTTCTCACTTTATACATTCTCTGCAGCTTGGACATTAGGTATGTGATTCCTTTTAGTGTTTGAGATTCCGTTGGCCTATTCAGATTTGCCTTTTTATTTTTGATTTCGGTGGGGGATTCGTTGAAGTACTGTATTAATGTTCGGATTTGGTGGATATCTCGTTAGTGGGTACTTAATGAACTGTTCAAGTGATGCTTCTGTATTGGTTAGAGAAAAATGATACAAAGGAGTTGTTATTTGTCTGTTTTGGAATTACCATGGTGATTTTCTGTTATAGTCTGTTTTGGAATTACCATGGTGATTTTCTGTTATATTTAGATTATGGAAAGTTTAGTTGCACTGTTGAACATACTATGGAAGAATATCACCTATCCAGATATTGTTGAAATGAAATTTCTTTATATCCATTCAGTTAAACCTCTTTAGATTTTGTTTCCTTTGAGTTCATACCAAGCTGGAGAAATTGAACTTCTTATCTACAACGCTCTTGTCTCATGACGTATGAGTGTCGACGGAGATTTCCAATCATTAAGCTAGGCGTTGATGGAGAAAATTTTGATGTCATGGCTTTTTGGAGTTATAAATGGTTCAGATTGATTCTACATATTTTTCCGTAGCAATTTCCCATTAAGTCAGCTAAGATGCTCATTTCATAATGTAAAGTTGTAACTTGAAGAGGACTACGTTAGAGTTACCCTTTGGTTTAAAAAGGGCCGTAAAAGAAGTATGCAGTTAGATTTTCACCAAAAGAAAGAAAAACGAAACCTTAATTTGAAGTGCTAGGGACGTGAGGATATAATTACATAATCAAATAGTTGATGCAAACCATAAAAGTTTGAAACTGGGCATACTGACATGAAAGACAAAAACAATAGATAGCTCCACATGCTAGATGATATTTGTCTTCCTTTGATAGAATCCTTCGCCCCAACAAAATGAACACCTTCCCTGCTGGATTTAAAGAAATAATAAAATGATAAGGAATGCCTAATTGCGCTTCACAAAGGTTCATTAAGGATGAATGCAAGCTCGCCAATTGAAGTATCTTCTAAACGTCCTTTAATAGTGATTGACTTGGAGGTGTGGTTATTTGTGTATATGAGGAATTCTTTGGATAAGTTTGTCTGTATTATTAGGTTTATATAAGCTTCTGGTCATGTTTTTTCTTCAACTTCTTTTGTTAAGGTTGCCTTTCATTTGCAGAACAATTTTTGGGGAATACTTAATGCCTTGTAAGAGTTTTACACAAACAAAGTTTCAAGATGGAATTATATTATAAATTTATTCAAATAGAACTATGTATGAAGTATGAACAACCTCTCACTCAGCATCCCCAATATAAGCTAGATTAAGTATTGTTCTTTAAATTCCATTATGTTTATAATGATGTTATCACTGACTGTTGTAAAGTAGTTATTTTTGCTTACGCATGGAAGGTGTTATTCCTATTGGTTTTAAAAGTAATTATATTTTCTGCAAGCCAAGTGCACCCAAAGGATTGGGATTGATCCCTCTAATGTTCTACTCCATTTAGAGGAACGTTCAATTCTATCTTATGGACTGCCTTTGGTTTTTGGAAATTTTTTTTAACAATGTGTTTGGTGGTTTTCATCGTGTGAAATTCCAATTGCGAGAAATGGCATGTTTATATATATATATATATATATATATTTCTGTAATATTGATTGATGTTTTACTGGTATGATGTGTATATTTCCTAATTATTCATTATTATTGCAGGCATTTTTATGTAAGAATTCAAAAATAACAAACTTAAAATTTCTTAATCTTGTAAAGTTTTTATTTTCAAGAAGTAAATTTTTTTTTATTCTTGAAAAATTATTCTATGATTTTTTTTTTGTTCATGCTGAATTTTTCCTTGAGAATTAACGAAAATTTCATTTTTGATATTCATGTGTAATTTTTATGTAAGAATTACAATTCTCATGAAATTTTTCCATGAAAATTTCCATGAGAGTAAAATCTCTTGGAATTTTCTCACACTAATTTCGAATCTCTATAGTTTTTGTCTTTCTGAACTAAATCTCAGTGAACGTTTTAATAAAGTCATTCTCAAACGTTTCTGGCTTCTTTCTCAAGGAAATGTTTCATACGGATTTTATTGTTTTCTCTTGGTGATCTTTGACTTATGGGTTAACACTTGTTTTGGTGTTAAAAATGCAGACAAAAATTTGAAACATGCATCCTTTTCAGCGAATTGGAAGCACTGGTACAATACTGAAACGTTTCAGTGAGCTAGTTGCGAAGCCTTATATGAATTCTACCTGGGAAATTTCTGTGAGATTTTTGTCATCCTCGTGCCGCGGCTCCAAGAATGGAGAAGATGAATGGAACGACGCTTGGGAAGCTGCTTGGCTACCGGAGGAACTGACGCCAAAGGCCAAAGCTCCTTGGGAGACTGATGTGAATTTCCCTTCTGAGGACTCCATGGCGGTTCTTTCAGCGGATGTTGATCCAGAGATGAAGGCTTTTGTTGAGGACATGAATGAGAATTGGAATGAGAGGCGAAAAGGGTCAAAGGCTCAGCAGCAAGAAAAGCTGCATGAAGATGGAAATGGTGCGTTTTATAGTGTGGAGAAAATGAAGAAGGATTATCGGTTGAAGAAGCAGAGGATACATGCAAGTCTATGGATGAAGGAGATTGAGAAAATGGAGGAAGCCAAATTTGGGGATTCCACTGCTGGTGGTGGAGACGATATTGAGAGATTGCTTGATAGCTGCTCTGAGTACGCCTCTCTCTCCCCTCCTCTTTCTGGCTTCTCTATCTGACAACCGTTTGATGAAATGCAGATGAAATTTGTAAATTCTTATTCTCAATCATAAATCTACACACCAACTCTCCACCCTTGTGATATGCGTCCTGTAAATTTTGATGCCCAAACTACAACCAAACCAACATTTCTTATTCCCTGAGCAGAAAACAACAAATGCTCAATTGTTTCCCCATCTTTTTCACATGCAGGACACGTTGAATCCTTTGAGCATTTCCCTAAAGAGTTTCTTTGGCTCCCACTGTGCTACTAAGATTTCTCCAAACAAAATGTTGTATTGTGGGTGGGACTACCAATTTCCAAACATGCTTCCCTAGATCTTTTGGCAACCGATAAGAAGTGAATCATTTTCATTGATACAGCTCTATTTTTCCAGTGAATGCAATCCCCTCCCGACCAGAAACCAGCAACTAAACTAATCAATTTCCATGCATGCCTTCTCAGGAAAAAGAAAACAAGTCATGGAATAAACTGGGATTGAATTAACTACTGCTTTAATAAGCACTTCCCTTCCTAAGAGAGTCAATAATATCTTTGTTTCCAGCGTTGTAATTTCATACCCACCTTACCCCTCACAGAAGCTAGAGCAGAAGTTTTGTACCTTTCCCACAGAATTGGTAGTCCCAAATACTTTACAGGCTGATCCATATGTTTAATTCCTATAATTAGAGATATCACATCTCCCACGTCCTTTGTTGTATCAACCGAGAAATAACAGCAAGACTTGTCTAAGTTTACCTCTTGCCTTGAAGCTTTGTCATACACCTGAAGGATCATCTTCAATACTAGACAATTAAAAGGATTACCCTGTAAGAGAACAAGGCATAATCTGTAAAAATAGTGGGATAGTATCAGGCTTCTGTTTGGCAGTCTGATTTCTCTGAAATCTTTACTGACAACATGGTATTGCATCATCAAAGAGAGAACTTCGGTCACCAAAAGGGAGAGATAAGGAGATATTGGATCCTCTCGTTTTACTCCTCTTTCTCGATTGAAGTTGGCCACAGATCTACCAGAAACTAATAATTCAAAATCCACAGTAGAGTCCCGTCACATAATCCACTTAACCCATATATCACATAAGCCCATTTTTAACATTACGGCTTCCAAAAAGTCCCACTCAGCCTTGTCATATGCCTTGTTTATATCAATTTTTGATGCCGCTTCCCACTCCTTACCAGCAAGGTTTGAACATTAAAAAGTAAAAACATTTAACTTAGTTTCCATAATATCTTTTTGGGATGTTTTATCCTCTCTCTGTTTTTTTTTTTTGAATAATTTGTCTTTAGAAATTAAGATGTCTACAATACTATGCTTGCTTTCTGAGAATGTTAACAGGTTATGAAGGGAAACTGTTGGTTATGATCACCTGTTAATTTTATAATGTAACATTTATATGCTATTAATTTACATCTCTATCTTTCACAATATATACTAGGATTAAGGGGCAAATTTGACAAAGAACTATTTTGTCAGGGGTGTCCAACACAATTAATTATTTTGGGGTACAAAAATAACAATGAACAATTTTTTTGAAGCAAAAATGGCAAGACTGTTAAATACACTTAACAACCGTTAAGTGTGGGTCTCACTGTCTATTATTTTAATATATTTTTAAAAGGTTAAGGTGCAAATTTAGCAACGAACTATGTTCTTAGAGCACCAAAGACAAATATTTTTCATAAGAGCATTTAGACAAATATGGGCATTTATATAAGAGCATTTGTATTAAGCCTTAATTTATTCTTTTTATAAAATCATTTAGAAGATAAATATGAACGTTTACATCATAGCTAAAGAGATTTAAAAGAATGAAGGAAGTTAACATTTTTTGGATATTCATATTTGTCTTGTAAATGACCATATTTATCTTTTAATTGAAAAAACTTGATTTTATTTTGAACAAAAGGGTAACATAAAAATTTTTGTTACAAGAAAAATATATTAAAGACCAAAATTATTTAAATCCCTGAATTTTTTTAAATTCCTTTATTTGTTTTATAAATATCTATATATATTTATCTTCTAAATCTCTGAATATCTATATTTTCTTTTGTGAATATATATATTTTTCTTTTACATCCCTAGATATCTATATTTATTTTGTAAATATTTATAAGTCTTTTAAATCCCTGAATATTTATATTTATTTTAAAGGGATTTAAATAATTTTTTTCATTAACAATTTTCTTGTAAAAAAATTATTGCACCATTTTGATTAAAATAAAATCAAGTTTTGTCAATGGAAAGACAAATATGTGTATATCTAAAATTTTTTAACTTCCTAATTTTTTTTAAATCCCTTTAGTTATAATGTAAACGCTCATATCTATCTTATAAATTATCTTATAAAAAGAGTAAAATAAGGCGTTAATATAAATGCTCATATATAAATAATCATATTTGCCTAAATGATCTTACAAAAAATAACTGTCTTTATTGCCCCCAAAAAAATAGTTCGTTGCTAAATTTGCACGTTGACTTTTTTAAAATATATTAAAATAATAGACAGTGGGACCCACACTTAACGGATGTTAAGTGTATTTAACGGGCTTGCCATTTTTGCCTCCAAAAAAATTGTTCATTGCTATATTTGTACCCCAAAATAATTAATTGTGTTGGGCGCCCCTAGCGAAATAGTTCTTTACCAAATCTGACCCTTAACCCTATATACTATTTATGAATGTTAATTTGTTTGCTTTGGACAACTGTAGCATTTTTTACTCTGGCAACAATGATCTAAACAATGCCAAAGTTCCAAGTTCTTCTGAGTTGAAAAATGCCCCTGATGGTTGGGAAACAACAGCTAAGTCACCGGATGGAAATATATGGGAGATGTCACAGAGAGAGGAAGATATTCTTCTCCAAGAATTTGATCGCCGAATTGCTTATTGCAAGTTTCAGGTGCATTTAATTATAAGTTGAATTCATGCTTTGCTAATCCTAATATTAAGCATTGATATTGCTCATTGAAATCTGTGATCATGGAGTTTCATGAATGTATTATGGTATGCAGATTGCTAGTTTTATAAAGACTCATATTTTCAGCCGGCGAAGACCGATAGATGGATGGAAATACATGATTGAGGTAGTGGGACCAAATGCTAAGAAAGGAAAAGGTGGTGTTTCTAGAGTGCCAACCCTATCTGACGCATCTACTCAACCATTCAAGGAGGATAAGACTTAATTGGAGAGAAAGTACCATGTTTAACTATGGCATTAACACTATAAAGCACACAACTATAGCAACATTACCATTAGATGAAAGTACCATGTTTAACTGGGGATCTTTGATCTCAGTGCACCAGCACGAGGTTTTCATTTAAGATTACAACTCGTGCTTTTTAAGGAAATGAGTTATGCAACGTGTTTCATGAGTCATAGGTGGATTTTTTTTCCCTCACGAACTTGGTTATCTTGAATTTCTCTTGAAAGTAACTCAGTATTATCTGTTTACTTTTTCTGGGCTTCATTTTGATTGAAAAAAGCATTTATGCTGGCCTGTGTGGTTGTTGAAGAATCATAGGAAAACGTATTTCCTGATTCTTTTACTGGAATACTCCCTCAGTTCTTAAGAACCTGTTGATTATTTTAGAGAATTTTAAGTAAATCATAAAAAAGTTAGTTACATTACTTAATCATATCATATATTGTATTTTACTATATTATATACTCCCTCCGTTCCTAAATATAAGTACACAAAAGTGGGTCTTATATTTAGGATCGGAAGGAGTATTAGTTTATAAGTCAAACAACAAAATTTAAAGAAAAATGACGAATTTTAATATTTTAAAATAATGTAATTAGTTTTTTTAAGATATTTCAGAAAAGTCAATAGCCTTTGGATGGAGTAACAATTTTATCTTAAGTTTGATCTCTTGCACTTGAATGTGGTTTTGTAGGATCAACGTCTCTTCATTGTTTGGATTGGCATTTTGAAGCCCTGATTTGGCTTTTTAATTGTGATTTTACAGTTTACGACTTAAAAATTAAGAATGTAAGCAAAGTTTTGCCTAGCCTAAAGTGAAGGTGCTTGTATATCTTAAAAAACAAAGTCCATTGTCATCTGCCTTTTTCTTAATATCCTTTGAATATGAGGAATCTAGACTGGGCTTTGTCTTGGAAAGTCAAATTTCGCATATTAATTAAACATTGTTTGTTTTCTAATTGGTTGCTTTAATTAGGGAGAAAGACAAATAAATACCCTGCAAACATGAGAAACTCAGAAAAGTGACTTGAATTTCAAAAAGGACAAATGGGGGCCAATGACAAAAACTCAACAGAGAATAATTAAAACTGAGTAGATAATAACTAAAACAAAATAACTAAAACTAAAAAGAGAATAACTAAAACTCAACAGAAAATGACTAAAACATGACCAATTTTTCACCTCTCATTTGTCCTTTCCGAAATTCGAGTCACTTTTCTGAGTTTTTCATGTTTGCAGGGTATTTATCTGTCTTTCTCCCCTTTAATTATCACCTAAGTTATTAAAGAATCGGCTAATGTATTTTTTAGAGAGAAAATCCACAAATTTTTTTAAACTTTAGATCAGTTGCATATAACTTCTTAACTTCGATGATTTAGTCTTTTACATTGAACCTCTTGTCATAGGTGTTGTCATCAAGCTACTAATGGAAATTGTCATCCTAAATTAATGATGACGACGTGTCATTTAAACATGGATTATAAATTATTTTGAATGTACAAAACCTTTTCATTTCTAAAAAAAAAACCCTTTAAATTTGATGTTAGATACGTATGATTCTCTGACTTTCAAAATTTAAATTCAACCTTCTTAAAATTATATTTTTATTTGCAAAGCTCATGTAGAGAAAGGTAAGTAATAAGAATAATATTTACAAGTAGGGTTTTGTTATAGGGTTGTACTAACTTGGAAGATTAAGAGATTTGTATATTACAGTCTAAAATCCTTTGCTTATGTTATATGCCACATCATCTTCATTGATCTGACATAATAGTTTCTGTCATTAACTGAACAAAAGTAACGGCATGGGTTTAATATCAACAATTAAAACATTAAAAAAGTTTAATTCTAACTTCATACCATCATGGGATTATATGCAATTGATAATAAATTAATGATGGTTTTGTAGATCTTAGTCTTATACTTGTATGGAATCACCAAATATATATATATATATATATATATATATTATTGTACAAAATCTTTCCACTATGAATCTATAATTGATTTTAACAGGATTTATGTGTTTCCCCCTTTTGGAGAGTTGAGTTAAATGCCTCCATGCCGACACAAGTTGAGGTAATTGGCAACAAGAGTTGGATAACATCTGCTTGCAGGTTTTGATAGTGTCATCATATATGCTCTAGGTGGAAAGGATGAAATTATATTTGGATGGAGAAAAATAAGGAAAAGATGAATACTATGTTTAAAAATTTATATAAATGGTAAATAAATTTATTATTTTTAAGAGTTTTCTCCCATAGTTTTCTTTTCTTTTAATTTTCTCTCTATCTAAATATAGGATAAGGGATAAACAAATTGCTTAAAAGCAAGCAATAAGTGATATCTTGAGTTTCTAGACATATTTACTACACAATAGCTAAGCAGAATGCTCCCTATGAGTGTGACAAGAACATCTGTTTGCACTAAGGTTAAACGAAACTACCCATTGTCAAGTGAGTACAAACAAGTAATCCTTCTGCCTACTCTTGGAACATTTTTAGTTCACATCTATAGGAGAGGATCATAAGAATAAATTTTATTTAATTCCGTGGGATTGGCTCCGGAGATCTCATAAAGCTATTGTAATCTATCTATGATTAATCTTACTTGAACAAAAAAGGCCCGTCAATAACTTGATTTAAACTACCACCTATTCTAAACGAGTCTTTAGAAAAATTCCAAGGTGTCCATTTATCTCATTGTCAATTAGTCTAAGGCCCTATTTGGACAGAGAAAACAAAAAGGAAAAATGAAACTTAAATACTATTTGAATTTTCAAAACCTAAAAAGGTCTGTTACTATTTTAAAAAGACACTAAGGTACTATGAACTAAATTGAATTTTTTAAATTTCTTGATGTGAAAAGTAATCCACAAACTAGTAAATTCCATTACTATTCTTGCAAATCTCATTATTCAACTTGCGAAAAATCCCCTCTCTCCTCTGTTTTTCAAATTTGCTTATGTGAAAAGTAATCCATAAACTAGCGAATTCCATTATTATTCTTATAAATCCCATGACTCAACTTGGGAAAATCCCCTTTCTCCCCTGTCATAGGCAAATTTCTCTCTCTTCTATCACTATGCGTCAGTCAGTGTCAGTGTTAGATGAATAGTGCTGTCAGAGAGAAAGAGAGAGAGAGAGAGGGAGAAAAACAAAGACAAAAAAAAATTAGCGAAATCCATTATTTTTCTTATAAATCCCATTACTCATCTAATGAAATCTTGCTACTGTTCATATTAAAAAATTTGAAAAACCCAATTTGGTCCAACCTTAGTGTCTTTTTGAAATATTAACAACTTTTTGGGTTTTACAATTTCAAATAATATTTAAATTACATTTTTCCACACAAAAAATAGGGGGAAAAAGGGGGAGGGAGGAAGATTTACCCTCTTTGGATAGGAAATAAAATAGGGGAGAAAGGAAAAGTGTGGGGGAAGATGGAATGGGGCCCACACCTCATTTCCTCCCAAAATTTCTCTCCAATTATGGAGAGAAATTTTGTTTTCATGAACTGCCCTTTACTCATTTCCCCTTCATATATATCGTCACTTCACATACAATAATAACAATACACCATTTTAAAAAAAAATAAATATTATTTTAAAAAGTTGCTTTATGCCAATTGAACTCTTAGGATTAGAATTGTAACATCTCAAGAATTTTTAAGGCTTAGATAGAGGATTTTGGGTATGACCTTGATATTTTTTGAGACCTAGATGAGGTATTTGGGATGGACAGAGGGCCATAATCAGGAGAGGAGAGAGAGAGAGATCTCCTGATTTTTGAAGTGAAGTTTGGGGAAGGACCTATGTGCAAAGAGTAAAAATTTGACAAAGTTAGAAGTTGAATTTTGGATAGGTACGAAAGCCCTGAAAATTCCTATAAAATCCCAGAAATTATTTTAGAGCATCTAGAATATTATGGGACAATCAGAATGAATTTTAGAGGCCATATAAATTTTTAGTTATTTTATGAATATTTTATTAATTTTTGGCTGAACAGGGTTTCTGGCCAGAAATTAACTATAGCAGATATTTAGAGACCTCGTTGTTCTGGATTGAGATTTGGGAAAATTAGTATATTATTTTATAGGATGAATAAAGTTGGTTGGAGGTTGAGAAGAAGTCCAGAGGAATTTTATAAAATTATGGAATATCGGTTTATCGCCGGTATAAAGAATTTTTTCAGAGAAAAATTATTTTTTGGAGTTCGAGACCTCAAAAAATTCCAAAATTTTTATGATAACCTTCTGGGCTATTTTCAAAGTTTTGGGTAAATTTTGGGGAATGTTTTGATGTAAAATGAATTTTCTGAAATTTTTGGATTAAATAGGACGGTATAGGAGAAGTTGAGATAGTATACTGAGTTGGGTAGGGCCCACAGGCCCCACCATACCATGCGCCTACCCTTGGCTTGGGAAGAAAGCCAAGAGGAGTCTAGAAAGGTGGAGACTTGGCGCATAAGGAGGGGGAGTATTATTTTATTATTTTCTTAAAGTTCTCCTTAATTACAACTATGCCATTGGACACCTCTATAAATAGGGAACACCCTCCCTCCATTTTGGGTCATAGAAAGAGACCCTTGGGAAGGTTCTGGCCGACTAGAAACTCAACCTTCAAGCACAGTTTTCTAAGGAGAATCAAGCCACACCGATCGAGCAAGCAATCAAGGTATGTTTTAGCCTGTATTCTCTTCTATTCTTCTCCTCTTCTCTATAGTTTATGAGGCATTTCTTAAGGGGAAATGTTGTCCGTGGATCTAGTTAAGCAAGAGGAGGAAGATTTTGGAGTTGTATGAGGATAGAAAGGGCTAGTAAGTGGTGTGTAGGCTTAATAGAGGTTGAGTTTTTCCTTGGTGTAAGAGATAAGTGTTTCGGCCTTGAACCCTAGGCTGAGGTGTGATGTGATTTTTATTGGTTTGATGCTTCCAACGTGTTCGGAGCATTGTTTTACCTAAAGAAAGGTTGAAAAAACACGTGTGGAACGCCAAACCGATGAAATCACCAAGGACCCCAAGAAGGGAGAATATTTTGGCCAAGGGGGAGAGGTAAGGAGGAGTGTGATTTTGATAAATCAGATGTCATAAATGGATTCAGAGGCAGAAACTATATAGGATAAGCGTATGAAATTAGTTAAAGGATAAGTGTAGTTCGGAACCCATGTTTAAGGAGAAAGGGGTTATTGACTAATAATAGTAGCATACATTGATGTAGTAGTGTTATATTATGTCCAGGTATAGCAGAAGAGTCATCCAGTATCCTTGAAAGCAATAAGCGGCACTTGCATTAGCCCGGATATCTGGTAGCTAGAACTCTAACCCTTGCTTATGAATGCTTTGCTTGTCTGCTTTATGCTAATGTATGTGTTACCGTGTTGTGGTTGAGCAAATATGTATGAGATGTATGACTCCCTATATTATGCCATGGCCACGTGAAAGAGGTAGAGTCATAAGCATGCTCCCTATACACAGTGAGTGCCGAGAGAGAGGGCACTATATGAGCAAGTTACGAGCATTGCATATTGCATGACTTGCATTGCATTATATGTTATGGGTTAGTGTTCTGCTACTGAGGTTTTCCAAGAAACCTTACCCTTTCCACAATGTAGGTGAAAGTACCTCAGGAAGCAAGGAAAGAAGATAGATAGAGAACGCTATTTATGCTTCCCTATGTATTTTGGATGACTGTATAATGTATTATATTGGATACTGGATTGTTCTGTACTGCTTCTATATGCTACTGGATGTAATGTAATATATGGGATTGCCTTTACCTATGCCGTCATGCTGTCCACGTGACATTAGAATTATGAGATAAGGGACAATGGCATAGCAAAGTGTTATGGTCACATTAACACATGATTTTTGCCTATTTTGAGCTTAAAATTGGGTGGGCTATGGTTTGAGCAAATGACTAAGTCTGACCACGAGTCTTTGCATGCTAATAGAGGATATTTTTAGCTGCAAATGGAGTGGTAGATCACATCATTTGGAGATTTATAGCAAAAGTTATGTCTTCCCAAAGTTAGGCATAAAATCTTGGAAAATTGAAAAATGACTAAATGAATAGTGCTAAAATGACCATATGAACAGTGCATCTTTGAGGAGTTGTGAACGTGCGATGCTATGATATTAAGGTTTGAGATTATTTTTTCCTTAAAGAGGAATGAAAGAGCGTTCAAATGAGCTTGGAATCACCATGTTTTGATGTTTCTGGAATTAGTTATGATTTTCTAAAGTTAGTCGAAATTAATAGGTGGATGAATAGTATAACGGTAAAGGCAAACAAATTTTCCCCTATTTTCCCAACTTGGAGTTATAACTAGTGATTCTAATAGCTTTAATATAGTAAGGTAAATGCTATAAAAGGAGGTGTGACAAGAATACTCCACTGCTCCCCAAGTTCTGCCACGCCGATGAATCTGAAAAAGAAAAGAAGAAAAATGTTTTATGTAGTAATTAATGCAAAGCATCCACTTAATTGTGACTAGTGAAGATGATTATAATCATAAATAGACTATCACAATTTTTTATCTTTCTTGTTAGATTCTTATTCTAAAACATTCAAAAGATAAATACACAGGTATTTTTTCTAAACACGTTCGTTTGTTCGCAAGGAGACCACTCAAACTTTAATCCTTCATTATAATGCTAGGCATGAGCATGTTCACACTCCATCACATAGATTGTTCAACTTAAAGTTATGCAATTCATGATATAGTAGAAGAAAGAGAAACCTAAATCTATGTCAGACGCAATAATGAACTAGTACTCTCTCTGATATTTAATTAAAATATATTTAGAGAGTTGATGTTAGTCATAAATATAAGACATAATTTTTATATTTATTTATTTTTAATTTGCCTTTATTGATACTCCCTTAACAATAATTAAAGAAGAAAGAGAATGAGAGAATTAAAGAAGGTGTTGAGGGTGTTTTAAAAAATACATGTTACATTAATTAAATTAACTAAATATCTTTATATAATTAATTTAGATAAATATATTTTATATTAAAAATCGAATGGAGTACTAGATGTAACGCAATCAAAGAGGCAATAGCTAATGGGTCAGCACTTAAGAGAATGTTGTAGAGGCAGGTCGATCATCTAAGAATTATGGAAGCCTTTCTTTAATCATCTACCAAGAGTATTACAAGAGGAAGTATGACTTGCTCCAATTGTAGGACTCAACGAGTTTTGATATCAATCCTAAATATAAGATATATTTTTTATATTTATCAATATTTTGTAAAATACCATATTAATACTCTCTTAGTTATTAACATTAGACATTAATTAACCATGGCTTATGAATAGCATCACATATCAATTTAAAGATTTAATTTAAGTGTGAAACATAAATCTCATTTAAGGATATGAAAATACATGTTTTAAGTGTGAAACATAAATCTCATTTAAGGATATGAAAATACATGTTAGGAGCAAATATAATTTGAAATAAAATTATTTTAAATAAGTTTTAGTATTGTAACATTATTAGTTTTATTGGTATAAATCTTCTAATTCTATTAAAAAATTGCTCATAATGAAATTTGATATCACCTCTTACAAAATTATATTAATATTGTAATATTTGAAATTATTAAGTTTTTAAAAAAATGGACAATCAAAATAATTATAACATAGTTATATGATATAGTAAAATATATTTTACTATAGTAGGATCATAAGAGCATTATCATAATTAATAATATTACTATCTGCATTTTTATTCATAGTTTTTTAATATATATTGTCTTGACTGCATAGTTATTAATATATTATTCAAAGATTTTCTATCACTTTGAAATATTTGGTCAAATAGTATAGTTCAAATGAAATTTTTATCTCCACATCCTATCAAAAAAATTTTAGAGAAAATTAATCTTTTGTCCCTTAAAATTTTAACTCATTGATGCCTCGATTCTTTAATTATGTTTCGATACAACTCTGTCGTTGAACTTGATTAAAACTTAATCCCTAATCCCCATTTAATAAAGTTATCCTTTCTAGATAATTCACTGAGTCATACCTAATCCTCCAGTATGAAAACAAATGTTGCTGGCACAAATGAAAATTGATGGCGTGGCTCCACAATATAATTCATGAAGCGTAGAGTTTTTTTAAACGATTAATACGTGGAACAATCATTTAATCAAAGATGGCTTAATATAAAACGGCCTATGTACTCCCACTTCATTTTTATGACAGAGTAATATTGCTTTTGCCAATAACAAATACTCAATCCATTCCTATTTATGAAATCCCGTTAACTTTTTTAGAAAATTTTAGAAAAATCTTAAAAAAGCTAATTACATTACTTAATCATATCATATATCACATTTTATTACATTATATATTAGTTCATAAGTCAAATAACATAATTTGAAGAAAAATGATAAATTTTAATGTTTTAAAATAATGTAATTAACTTTCTTAGGATTTTTCTAAAATTCTCTAAAAAAGTCAATAGGGTCTTATAAATAAGAACGAATGTAATACCAATTACCATTAATGAATGATCTTGGGAGTGCAATTTAAACAATTCTCAATGTATCAAAAACCATTATGTATAGACTAACAAGATGCTAGTTGGGGTAGTAAGCGACTTCACCCTGTGAGTAGTCGAACACAAGTTAATTTGAATCCTTGGAAGTATATTTGTTGTGAGAGTTAATAAAAGCCCCTTTGTGCTCTACAGCTTTAAATTGAAAACCATTGATCAAATAAAAGAAAAAAACCAATAAGATTGATAAACAACAAACACTACTATAAAAAGTTTTATTTGTAGCGCTTAATTTTCATTTTTGTACCAAAAGAATGGAACATTCAGAGTATTCAAAATAGCAATGATAAATAATTATCAAATAGACTTAAACGAATATCAGATAACAAACTCAAACACTAAAACTAAAACGACTTAAGACCACATCAAACACGCTTGAAATTATTGAATATGAACAATCAGATACATAATACAATCAAGAAAATAACAATCAAGCGACTAAAACTAGCGCTAAAAGTGTCTCTAATCAATCAAATTCAAGGCAAGATATAGCAAGAGACTCTCAATCCAAGACATAACCATGAATCTAACCCTATCTTATCCTAAAGAGTTGGAATGTCCTGTTTCTTTTAAGAAAGGGGTAAGATTATGCAATCATCACCCTATGCAAAGATTTGTTTCATATAGTAACTTAACATCTAGAATGTAAAGCTTTGCGTTAATAATGCATAGGTAAAGGTACCAAACACCTTCCAACAAGCTATATATGGTTGACCTATACTAGAGGAAAGCCATAAAGGAGGAACTTTTTTTTTTTTTTTTTTGCTTTCCCAAGGTATCCCCAATGCAGTAGGCAAATGACTAATCCTCCGCTCTCATTGTGGGTTCCTCTATGAAAAGGACAGCTGGCCAGGAGATTTAACGCTACTACATACTCAAGGCTAGGGATCGAACCCCTGACCAAAGTTAAGGGTGGAAAAACACCTACCGCTCTACCACACGCTCCTAGTTCATAAAGGAGGAACTAAAGGCCTTGAAGAAAGGACAATATGTGGGACATTACTACACTGCCCAAGGGAAAGAAAGTGGTAAGTTGTAGATGGGTCATCACACTAAAGTTCAGTCCTAATGGCACATGAACAATTATATCGCAAGGCTAGTTACAAAGGAATACACTCAAACTTATAGAATCAACTATCAGGAGCCAAATTTATCACTATTTCCATAGCAACCAATCCGAATCGATTCTTATATAAACTACATGTAAATAATAATGCATTCCTAAATGAAGGTTTGGAGGAAAAAGTATACATGGTGTAACATCCAACTTTTTAATTATATAATTTAATTAATATTTAGGTGAGATTAATTATGGTAATGAAATTTTACTATTTAAGTATTGAAAATGTGAGTAAATTTTCTAAAGTGAAAAAAAGGAGAAAGGATGATATGAATATATATATATGATCTAACACAATATTTATATGGTTTTCTGGGGTATTTTACATCTTAATTGCACACATTTACCTTCAAATTGCATGATATTTG
>JBAGKO010000001.1:6089452-6099470 GCA_037177275.1 Acacia concinna | reverse complement strand
TTCCCTCTGTTTCTGATTTCTTGCCTTTGTCCCCTCTGAAACTATTCTTTCTACCTCTAATTTCCCTCTTTCCAATCTTAAAATCCCTAAATACTACAAGATTAATTACAATCTTGTAACAAAAATACTCTAAATATTATTGATCCTTAAGAATACGAGAGTACAAGAAGGCTAACCCTAACCCAAGAAACTAATCTAATCAAATCAAATCCAATCATAATGATAAAACATTTATATCAACTCCTAATATATTAAGTAATAAAGCTCAATCATAATAATATGAATTTCCTAATTCTAAACTTTCTATTCTTAACATCTACCATTCTTACCATTGATTTTCATTTTTCATAAGGTTGGTCATTATGTGACTAGCCACTTGTTTCATGATGATAAAACGTACAATGTCAATACTTGAGATATTAAACTATAGCTGAAAACTAGATTGTCACTTTCATTTTTGCTTGCTCTATTGACATGAGTGAGGGATGACTGAATGATCTTTACCTTGCTTGAGAAAATCATCAATGACAAAAATTATTGCAAGAATTTGTAGTATGAAGAGTTTATTTGAGTCTTAAAAGTTGAAAACAAGTAACTTTTTACCCTAAAAAATCTAGGCACTTCATTCAAAGAATTCACTCCCCCGGGAGTAAACATACCGTCATCTTTATTTTTTGAAATTTTCTGCTAGCATTGAATAATTACAGGAGCTTCCATTGCACTGTGGTGGTATGTTTAATTCTAATTAATTCTTCATTTGAAAATTGCGATCGTTGTTCATTATCCTAGTTGATGTTAGGTTTGAAATGCTCATTTCTTTTGTTGGGTGCTAGATACCAAGGGCATATCCTTGAAACTTTTTGCATTTTATAAAATTATAAATCTGGGCAACAGCTTCCCTTCACAATCTTGTGTTACTTATCTGAAGTTCCATATGTATTCTAAAATATGAACTAAGTTCAAGAGAGGCTGCTATCACAAGTTGAGGCCAAGTAAAGTGGCACTAAATGGTAGATTGGACTTAACTTTTTTTTTTTTTTGACTTGATTAGTAGTTCTCATTTTGATATTCAAACTTGTTTTATATCAACCATGTGGCATTTTCTATATTGTAATGTAATACTCAGAATGTCATCCCTCTGAGCTGGGACCTATATGTTTTTTGATTAATGTTTTATGCACTTTTACTCATATGTAAAGCAACAGCCTTTATTCATATCAATAATGCCCTTGAATTTGTATTCTTTCGCCTTGTTAGTATTGTTTATTCATTACTTTGCCTTTAATTACTTTAACATTTAATAGGAGTACGCATCTGGAAGCAATCAGCCTTATTTAGTTGAAGAGATGACTTTCTTGGAGGAAGAGGAAGTTTTCCCTTCATTAACTGCTTTGGATGCTTCTGTAAAGGATGATGGTTCAAAACTTAGTTCCGCAGCTTCCTCAAAGGAAGAAGTAAATATCACCAATGTGGGAGCAGAGGGAAAGAGAAAGCTTTCAGATAGACAAGATGACAAGCAGGTTTCCAATTACAACCCCCCCCCCCTCCCCCCAAATAAAAACATTTAAAAGGCACCCTCTTTATTTTTAGTTGCTTTGAGCCAGAAATGTTGTATCATCTTGGGAACTGAATGACGTTTCCTATGACCTGCATTCTGTTTCAGGAAGCTAATAAACCTCCAGATAGTTGGTTTGAGTTAAAGGTCAATACGCACGTTTATGTAACTGGATTGCCTGAGGATGTTACCACTGATGAAGTAAGTTTTAATCACTGTCCTAAACTGCATTCACTCTTGTTGCAAGAAAGTTACACGGGAAATAAATTGTAGGTGGTGGAGGTGTTTTCCAAGTGTGGCATTATAAAGGAGGTATTATCTTATTCCTGTGCTATATTGATCTCAAGTATTGTTGATAGGCATCACTATTGGATTTTTTTGTTTATTGTTATGGCAAACTCTATTTACACATTAAAATCTAATTAATGGCAAATTGGTTCTGCGGTGCTTTATAAAATACAGATTAAAATTCTTTGATGGAAGATTAAGGAATGTTGAGCATAATGCTTGTTATTGCTTATTTTTGTTGTTAGCATCATTTTATTATGTCCTTTTCTTAGTTTGTGCTGACCGCTTATAGCCAAAAGTAAGCACAATTGACTCAGCAACTCCTACTAGTCACCGCATAATAATAGTCCTCAGAGATAATGTTGTCATCAAGTTTATTATAGAACAAAAATGAGTGTCTGCTCATAGAGATGACATATTGTCTTGGAGAGTGCTGGTTGATTTGGGCTTCATGTGAATGTGTGTATTATATAAAATGATAGGACCCTGAAACCAAAAAGCCTCGAGTCAAGCTCTATGTTGATAAAGAGACGGGGAGAAAAAAGGGAGATGCATTGATCACGTATCTCAAGGTAACTTTCATCTTATTTTGATTTGCTTATAACATATAGTTGTGCATAGGGTTTACATTATGTTGATGAATACTAGGAACCATCAGTGGCTTTGGCAATTCAAATATTGGATGGAACTCCTCTTCGCCCTGGTGGCAAGGTTGCCATGTCTGTCACCCATGCTAAATTTGAGCAAAAAGGTAGTAATCATTTATTGTTGAATAATTGATGTGATGGTCTCTTATCTGTGTGCACTCACGGATCATGCATACATATTACACCTTATATTCTAGTTATTTATCAGGCTTCATGTGCTTGATGCATCTTTCTCCAAATTTGCAGGAGATAAATTCATAGCCAAACAAGTAGATAACAAAAAGAAGAAGAAATTAAAAAGAGTGGAAGAGAAGATGCTTGGCTGGGGTATGTGCAGCCTCATTTATCACAACTTGTTAATAAAGAAATTGATTGAATTGTGGAATATTTTGAGGTATAACTGCTCTGTTTATTATTGATATGAGTTGGCTGCATGTATAGGAGAAGTAGAAAATCAAATCTGATCAGATTGCCTAAAATTTCTTCATAGAGTGGAAGATTTAAAACTAAAATAATAATGAATTAATACTAATAATTTAATAACAACAACAACAACAGATCTAATGTGGTATTAATAATAATACTACATCCTATTCTTAATATAAGATCTAGTTGCATTACAACTAGATCTTATATTAATGACTGGAGGTAGTACTAATACGGAAAATTAGGGTTCAGCCCAAGTACGCCCATAAGTGGAGGCAGGCCCCACTTCCAGCACTTCCCTTCAAGTTGGCAAATAGATGTTGATCATTCCTTGCTTGTTTGCTAACAAAATTAAAGCTTAATAGGCAAGTCCACACCAATCTGCAGTGCTTTGAGAAGTATTTGCAACCACAATCCTCCTGATTCCAAGTACTATGGCTCTAAAATCAGCTTTTTCCGCATTATTGGATGTCACATTCTGTTTCTTGCGTATCCAAGTTACTGGGTTGCCCTTGTGAAGGTACAAGACCCCGACGTAGATCTTTTATCCCCTGAAGCGTGTCAGTATATATCACTGCACTGGGTTTTTCACATCTTTTGAAGTATAATCCCTTTCCTGGGGTACCCTTAACAGACCAAAAACTGAGAGAAAATTAAAAAAGGCCTAAAAAGTTTTATGCATACCTAAATACTGAGACCTAAAATAATATCTAGATATATTCGATTTATTTGAACAAAACACAATAAATAATAAACAACAGAACAATCTGCTCTCTGCAGATTGTTCACATCTTACACCAGAGGTGAAATATTCCTCTTCTTGCCTTGCTACTTTCACAACGGCTGAAAAGCCATGTTGCATCAACCACATGGAAGTCTATTGACTACAAATCAGAGAGAATTTCACACAATAAGAAATATTCATATGAGCAAATGAGGTTACACTTTATAGGCTCAAGAAGGAACATCTTCTGGAAATAAAATTAAGAGGGAATCAGAAAATAATCAACCATCAATACAGAATATTTCATAAACCAGAGAGCTAGAATCAGGGGAAGTCATTAGGAGCAAGGATTAAGGGATATGAACATAATATTCTGATTTCCCATAATCTCATTAATATCTTGATTTTATTTGATTTCCAACACTCTCCCTCAAGCTAGAGAATATATATCAAGCATTCCCAGTTTGCCTTGAAATCCTTCAAACTTAGCTCTGCCAAAGGGTTTTGTCATAATATCTGCAATTTGGTCTGTAGATTGAACATGGGTTAAATTCAGGATTCCATCTTCAATCTTTTCTTTAATGAAGTGCCTCTCTATTTCAACATGTTTTGTTCGATCATGATATACTTGATTCTTGACCACTGCAATGCTGGCTTTGTTGTCACATCACAGTTGCATTGATCCCTCATGGAATTCCCAATTCTTTTAGTGTGTTAGGTTGTTTAGAGTAGGTGGGTTCGGTTTGTTTGGCAAGTTTCACAATGGAAGGGAACAAAATTTTTATTGAATAAACTAAGAATTAATGTGAATGGTGCTGATGGGGAGTAGGACTGTTTAGGATATGAAGAGCGGGTTTGTTTAGCAAGTTGACATGTTTCACAATGAAAAGGAGTGGAGTTTTTATTAAACAAACTTGGGAATACATGTTTCATATAATCATAATTGAGGTGGCCTGCACAGCAATGCCATAGAAATACATCATTATTTTAGGAATTTAAGCTAACCAGTACTTTTCTTGTATTGCAAGTGTCTTTATTCATCAATTCTGAATCTTCAAGGTAGAAAAGCCCATCCCACTCTCTAGAAGTCCCAATTGTACATCCTGAAGTTAAATCTTAAAAAATACATAAATCATTGTCAAACATTACTCGACATTTGTTCCCCTTGGTCAATCTGCTTACAAATATCAAGTTACAAGTAGCGCTAGTACAAATAGAACATTATGTATTCTCAAGTTTTTAGAAAGTGTGACGGTTCCAATACCCTCTATTGGAGTGTATAAGCCATTAGCTACTTTGACTTTCAAATTCTCATGACATATCTTTAAAGAGGTGAATAAAGAACGGTTACCCGTCATATGATTTGTACCACCTAATTCGACAATCAAGGTATGATCATCACTCATAGAAGTGTTAAGAGCAAGAACAAAGTTACCTGATTGTACAAAATTAATACTAGAAATAGAGTGTGGTTAGTTTTGTTTGTCTAGGAAGGCTCGCCAGGCTACTAGCGAGATCAGCTCTTCGGTGTCTTTTGAAGAACTTAACAGACAACATGAGGAAGCCGTTAGGACATTGGAAATAGAGAAGCAACAATTGGAGGAGGTTAAAAATATGACTGGGCTTTGGGAAGGAGGAAACTGGTGGGACGAACCGATTGATGAGATGGATTTGGATCAGTTATAGCAATATGTGTTGGCTTTGCAAGAGTTACAAAGATATGTGGCTGTTAAGGCTGATCAGTTGTTAGTGGCACCTCCGCAGTCGTTTGTGACTTCTTTTCATGGAGAGAGTTCATTGGGTGGTCTTCCTCATTTGGGTGCAACGCTGGCGGAGGGTATGGTGGTTTTGCTAACCAGTTTGACAGCGGTGGAGGTGCTGGCCTTGTCGCTTATCATGACAAGTTTTGATTTTGATGTGAAAATCTTACATTATAGGATTGAAAATAAGAGATAGGTGTGGAGATCTTCTCGATCTCTTTGCTCATGCATTGGTTTGGTTTGGTTTGTTTTTTGTTTTGCCGTAATGAATGTTATTAATGCATTTTTTAGTTCAAGCACTATTTTATTATATTATTATTTATAGAGATTCCTTGTGGTGCGAAATCTCCGGAGTTGGTAGTTGCAATTTCTCCCATCAAGCAAGACCAATGATCTATATGTATGTTATTACAACCAGACCAAATTAACCAGTTCAAAGTGAAGGCTATTCTTGAAATCTGCACAGAATTTGTTATTTTTGTAAAGAAAAAAACCCAACCTTTTTTCTCAATGGTTGCTCCTACATATGTATTATTTATTTACATAATTATTAATATGTTTTATAAAATACTAATGATCCCACATTTGTAGGAATACTTCTGCCAAAAAAGAAGTAGATTTAATCTGTAGCAATACTATAAAATATTTACTTTTTACATGATAATCACAAATTCGAATGAGGGTGGGTTGCCAATAATGTGTGTGCAGTTATCAATTACTATTCATTATTCTCCCAAAATATTAGCCTTCAATAGGTATAATCTTAACAAATAAGGCAGGCAAAAAAAATCTTAATAAATATGATGTTGATATTAATTGCTTGTCTTGAATGTGATAAATTTATGTTGGAAACAAAAAAAGAATGTGATAGAATTATTGTTATCATCAATCTAGACAATAGAAATAAACAGGGGTTCAAGCGAAAAGGGAATATATAAGTTTTTCCTTGTATACTATTTACCGTCATTGCAAAAAATAAATAAATAAAATCACCGTCAGTGGTTTATCTTGTCCGATATAAAAAAATTATGAAATACGTTAATTCTTCACTATTTTCAAATAATATTTCAACATTAACATATAGAAAATCATACATGTCAATTTAATTACATTTGCAACCATTAAACTTCATATCAGCCTTCTCAAAATTGGTGAAAAAATTAGCCTCCACTCTTTAATATTTAAACAGTTTATTAGGATATTAACCCGTTTTTTAGACATAGCCTGTGTTAATTGGCTATGCGCAAGAGAACTTGATTGTTTTATTTTATTTGTTTAACCTTTAGCGTCGTCACTGTCCACCGTGTCAACTTTAATGCAACGCAAAGGTGTCACCTATTTGTCTCGTTTAGCTTACAAATACATACACAAAAAATTTTGAGTGATGCTGCTTTATATTAAAAAGAAGCTAATTTCAGCATTGATGTTCATTACCTTAAGATGACTACCATCAAAACAGCAATTTAAAAAGAAACAAGTAAAATAAAGACTCCATTTACAACCCCAAAATAAAAGCCCTCTTGTAAGGAGAAAGAAACTCAATTACAATCCATCATCATAATTACCAAGATTTTTATTACTACTTATAATTTAACATTTAATACTAGAGTCAAACGCTATTCTAATCTACATGATTCAAAATGTATCTTATAAAAGCGTAATATCTCTACCTCAATCACTCTCTTTCTACTTCAACAAGTTGCTACTTTTTGCCCTAATTCTTTCCTTTGCCTGCCATGGATCTCATGAAAAAAAAATGAAGAAAACCACAACCACTGGTCCCAAGGAGATTGAGGTACCAAATAAAAATTAGCAAATTATCTACAAACCTGCGCATCACGATCGTTTCCAAAATATTCGAGCGATTAATTGTATTAATTTCTTGCACAAATAAAAAGGAAAGGCTCAGGTTCAAAAAATAGACAAAATAAAATTGGCAAGCCAATATCATAGGTGAAAATTACAATCACAATTTTAAATCCGTATCATTACTAATGGGATTTTTCTTACCAAACTCGAAATTAAAATTAACAAAATTCATTTTACTTCTTAATATATCTACTCTTTCCCACGATATTATTGTATTTTACTCGCTTCTTGATGAAGATTGATTTAAATTAGGATGGCAGAAGTCAACAAAAGTTTGATCCTTAAAATGTTACTTAGTTTTTTTATAGTTTGTTTTTTAAGCAAAATCACAAGTGTATTTTTGTATGAACGATCATTTCATCTAATGCTCTTACTAATCTCAATTTGCAACAAATATCATATTTTTTTAATAATATTGCTCATTTAAGGTATCACGCGGTCCTTTAAAAAATCTCTAATAATTTAAATACCCATTTCCTACCAGAAGAAAGAGCAATATAATACTCATTTACAAAAAAAATATGTTAAGAATATTCGACACATTTTCAACAAAAAGAGATATCAAAACTTCACATAGGTTTATGAATTTAATCGTGTCCATATATAAACACTTGTATAACTTGTGTTCATTTAAAATTTAAATTGTACCAATTAAAAAAGCTCAATGAAATTAGAGTTCAGTGAAATTATTTTTGCGATTTCTAAAATAAGAATTACTTAATTTTAAAAATTAAAATTATTTCAGTTAATTCTAGAGTGCTTCCACATAAATTTAAATGACTAGATCAACTTGTAATCTTAATTTTTTTGCATCAAATTATTTTCCACCGTTAGAAGAACTTACTTGAGATTTCTTGATTTTTACTTTCATAAGATTATACCTTTGGAAAAAGATAATTAGATTACCAACAAAAAATAGATTAGAAATAGAGCCTGCTTGTATAGCTAACAAATACACAATGAGCTAACAGGTTTAATTTCTATGACAAGCCTTACAAGTGGGTTCAAATCATTATCACCTACGACTACTAAGTTAATTAATATTGTTATCAAGTTATATATGATCAAATATATCTAAAATTCAAAATTTGTAAATATGAATTTGCTATATTTGTTGTTTGCTACAATTTACTCTCTTTTCAATCAAATCAAATTACAAGAAAATTTCCTCAATCCTTACCGTAAATAAAGGTTTATATTAAAAACAAGCTAATCTCAGCACTAATGTCCATTCCCTCAAGATGATTATAATCAAAAGAGCAATTGAACGAGAAAGTAAAATAAAGACTCATTTAACACCCCCAAAATAAAAGCCCTCTTGTCAGGAGAAAGAAACTCAATTGTAATCCATAGTCATAATTACCAAGATTTTTATCACTACATATAATTTAACATTTAATAGTAGAGTCAAACGTATTCTAATGTGCATGATTCGAAATCTACTTATAAATACGTAGTAGGCTATAGACATTTTCTTCTACCTCAATCACTCGCTCTCTCCTTGACAAGTCGTTACTTTTTGCCCTAATTCTTTCCTCGGCCTGCCATGGATCCTCTGAAAAAAATGAAGAAACCCGCTGGTCGCAAGAATATTGAGATAAAGGAGATAGACAAGCATTCTAACAAACAAGTCACCTTCTCAAAACGGCGTGCCGGACTGTTCAAGAAAGCCAGCGAGCTGTGCGTTTTGTGCGATGCACAGATCGCCATCATTGTGTTCTCGCCAGCTGACAAAGCATTTTGCTTCGGCCAACCCAACATTGAAGCCGTCCTCTGGCGATACCTAAACCATGAAGATCGTCGCGATGATCCAGTCAGGACGGCTTGCCAGGCTGCCAGCGAGATTGGCTCTTCGGTGTCTTTCGAAGAACTTAACAGACAACATGAGGAAGCCGTTAGGACATTGGAAACAGAGAAGCAACAATTGGAGGAGGTTAAAAATGTGACTGGGCTTTGGGACGGAGGAAACTGGTGGGACGAACCGATTGATGAGATGGATTTGGATCAGTTACAACAATATGTGTTGGCTTTGCAAGAGTTACAAAGAAATGTGGCTGTTAAGGCTGATCAATTGTTGGTGGCACCTCCACAGTCGTCTGTGACTTCTTTTCAAGGAGAAAGTTCATTGGGTGGTCTTCCTCATGGCCGCGGCAACGCTGGCGGTGGGTATGGCGGTTATGCTAATGGGTTTGGCGACGGCGGAGGCAGCGGCCTTGTTGCTTATCATGACAAGTTTTGATTTTGATGTGAAAATCTTATACAATAAGATTGGAAATAAGAGATAGGTGTGGAGATTGTATGATCTCTATGCTCATGCATTGGTTTGGTTTTTTTTTGTTTTTTTGTTTTTGTTTTTCCATAATGAATGTTATCAATGCATTTTTAGTTCAAGCATTATTTTATTATATTGTTAGTTATATATATTTAAAATCACTCACAAACATGTCACAAGCATGCATAACAAGAGGAAAGTGGTTACCTCTTGCCAACGCAAAATCTACCACAAGAGTTCAATAGTCAATAGACAATCCAACTGTTGAAAAAGTCGATTTGGATGTCCTGTACACACTAACCAAATTTCACACTAATCCAATGGTGAATGAACGTACAAATGTTGTTTTACTAAGACTACCTTAGGTTAGTGCAAAAAATTGTTTAACTTACCTCAATTATAATTTATCACCTATATATAGGCTCCTAAGTCTCTCTCTTATCATATGTGTGTATTTATTTATTATTCTTATAATAT
>JBAGKO010000001.1:6065124-6089352 GCA_037177275.1 Acacia concinna | reverse complement strand
CGAATTTCCGCACTTAGAAATATTCTAAAGGACGTTATTTGACCTAAAGAAGGTCTTAAGTTAAGGTGTTACACTCTAGATGTGAAAAAGTTAGGGTTCAGGTTGTGCTAGGTGTAAGTATAGCACTCTGTCAGTTCTACTATAAAAAACGCGTAGCTATAGTAATTCAATTTTTAGTTGCAGCCAAGAATTTTTGGCTATGACCAAAAGCTTTCTGTCTAGTTTTTAGCTGCGGCCAAGAATTTTGCCTGTCTTTCTAGCCACGGCCAAAAGGCTTCTACCTGGTGCTTCCAGAACTGATTTGATGCTTCTTCTCTTCTCATCTTTTCTTGCATTGCCACTCCTTTATACTTGAATTTGTGCTTCAAAAGGGCTTCACACATGTCTCAAATCATGATCCTATCAGACAAGAAAATCTATCAAACCAAAATGTTAAAAGATATGACCAATTAATCTTTTTTCCCAATTATCAGATGTATACATTTTTCTAACATATGTATCCCAAAATGTGTATCAATTTACCAAAAAGTACAAGAATATGAAGGTAAATGTGCCACAATAACATGAATTTCATGAGATTAACACAATCATACTAGGCACTTGGTCAGTAGATGGCTCATTGTGACTTGAAATTTCTGCAACTTCCTTAGCATGTTAGAGCTCAATAGGAGTAGTTACCTCTTAAGGTAGATGAAACAATCTCCTAATTACCTTGTAATTAACTATTTCTAATGACTAATTTCAACATTAAGTAATACTATAGTAGAAAAAGAAGAAAATAAATATAAAGGTCTACCATAGTCAAACAAAAGTGTATCATGGTATTAGAGTTTCAACTTTCAAAAGAAAGAAATAATAGCCTTATCATATAAGAAAAGATTGAACTATGATAAGAAAAGTTTTAGCCACCTGTATAACATAGTAATTTAATTTCTTAAAATTGGGATATTGAAATCACCATGAACACGAATCACAAATAGGCTAAGGCGTTTGAAGGCCTAAGAATATTACCAGAGTCCATTATAACACAATGTGACTTAATCAAAGATATTTCAATTCATTTCTTTTTCTAATACCTTAAGCTCATCCCACAGTAAAACAACCACCATAGTAAAATAGTATGAAGGGCTCAATACCCATTCCATAAACCCCAATATGCAATGGGATATTCACAATATGCACAATGTATTAAAGGCCCTAAAGCTTGGCAATATACATCAATTAAGACATGAAAGGCAAAAAGAGGCTATACAAAGACAAAAAGAAGACTTAAGCCTCGAACGACTTCTCCTTGAGACTAAACCCTTTCCTGAAAAATAGTAATAAACCACGGGGTGAGTCATATGGAACCAGTAACCACTTATCCAATTTAACAAATATGTAAGGAATTATTACAAGATAGTTAAGTGGGCTAAGTAAATATATATAACATAGAGTATAAGCATTTTTCTCATAAACAATAGCAATTCAAGGAGTAATTAAGTATGCATATGACTCCCTCAACAATCCTTATAACCACTGACAAGCATTCGACTCTCACAACCACCCTTCTAACCTCCTTATAACCGTGACAATACCCATGGGCCACAATACATAATAGGATTTGTCTCTATGGCAAGACTACTCCAAACTCTTTGTTAGTGAGGTGTAGCTTGGCCAAAAGCTACATAACTCACATCAGACCATGGGTTCCCTATCCCTTAGAATATGGAAAGGGGTCACATATCCTATGAGATGATCATTAACCTGATCAAGGTAGGGTGGTACCAAGGGCCCTGAGAATGTAAAAGCTAGCCATTAGGTGCCAAAATATGGTTATACCACATGGTATAATACCATCAAATCTCCCACAATCACAATTCCGCACAATCCACAACACAATTCAATATGCGACCCAATAGTTTAACATCACAACCTCCAGTATTATCAAGTTATTCTTATAATCAATACTTAATATAATGCATTATCAACAATATTAAAATCAAAATACAATTTAAACCCAATTAACTAAAATTTCACTAGCAAACGTATGTTTCATATATATACATTTTTCATATGTAAAATAATAACATGTACTTATATCATTTGAAAATACCAATATATACTCATAATTATCTCAACAAGCATACAAGGTAAATTGGAAAGTGGTTACCTTAAGTTCTTGACACAAGAATTAAACTTGAGAGAATTCAAGTCCAACAATCCAAATTCAAATTCACCCTACAATAAATACATAATTATATGTTAATAAAATGAACAAGAATACTAACTAATACAATAATAAATAATAAGTACTTAAATTCCCTTGACTATCTCACTCTCATTTCATTATAAAATCACAACAATTTATCTATTCCTCAAATTATCCTTTCAAATCACAAATCCTAAAATTTCTCAACTCTATTTTACTCAATAACATTTCCAACAATAATACTTTCCTCCAATCACCTTAAAATCGCAAAAATTTCTCTCTTTAATCCTTAGTGAAAATCCCATAAATTAACTCTTCCTCAAATTCACATTTCTTTCTTTCATAAATTTTTTCTCACCTATTGGAACAGCAAAAAATAAAATTATCTCCTCAATTTATTCCAAAATGCCAAACCTTCTAAAATCAATGTTTCACCCAAAATTCTAAATAATTATCTTTCCTCATAAACCTCAAATATAATACATTTAATCCTCAATAAAACCTCCAATAAGCTAAAATAAATTATGGGAATTCAGATTTACAAGTCATTACCACACGTATTAAATTCTGAAATAAATCCTAACATTAACTCCCTCAAATCAACCATTTAGCCATAAATGATCTTTACTCATTATTATTCTAGCACTATCAGAGTCACTAAAAGCTAAATCGTACATTAGAACACTCAAAAAGTTAAAATCCTATAAACCCTAGAATTTCTCTATATCAATAATTTAAGAATCTAAAAGGAAAAGGAGAGAAGAGGAAGATAAATTTCTTACCTTGAAGGCCTAAATAATTCTCCTTTATTTCCTCCCTTCCTCTCTTCCTCTGCCTCTCTCACTCTCTCACTCTTGCGCTCCCGCCATGCAATACGAAGAAACAGGGGAGCGCCCTCTGTTTCTTTTCTTTTAATTGGGGACGATGGTCTCCTCCCAAATATATATATCTATATTGATGGTGGGGGCAACCACGTGCTCCCCCACTGTTAACATTCTTTTATATAAATATTATATATATTAACTTTATAATAATAATAATAATAATTGATTCTATATATATGTGTACTCAATTTCCTTTTCTCTCCTAAAATTAAGTAGTTGGATGAAGCCTAATTTATTTTGCTAAAATAAATTTTCATAATAATTAAACCAAAGTTATATATATTGAATAATTAAATGGTAAATTATAATTACCATAATTAATCTCACTCAAATATTAATTAGATATTAGAGTTAAAAATTGAGATGTTACAGTTGAGGCATTCATTGAGATAGAAGAACTTCTTCATTACCCTTAGACTACCCCTCCCAACAAATGTGGTTGATTATAGAGCTTCTAAGGTCAATGATGGCATGAAGAGAGTTTGAATACTTTGCCTAAGTATCAGTTGCATCTATAGCATCACATATGACACGAAAGGTGCAATTCAGTAGCTTACAAGCTTCCTTGATCATTTGCAACCTCTCATCCAAATTTGGTTCAACAAGAATGTCATTTAGATGCACTTGAGCTGCATACCAAGCAAAAGTATCCTTCCCTAAAAGTTATATCTCAAGCAAATTAAAAGTATGCAATAAAAGAGCACTTTCTACACTAGCATTAACACAAGGCCTAGATTCAATCAAATCATGATCAGACGATGCAGTGTAAGAGTCAAAGAAAGCGCCATCATCAAAGATATAAGAAGGTGAAGACTTAACTTTAGAGTACTCCATAAACCTTTCAGAAGATCAACCAATCTTTCACTCATAGCATTTTGCACATACAATAACATCTTCACATTCACAAGGAATTTAATCATGCAAATTGGTATCCATGTGAGAATAAAAATGACAAAGCAAGACACTCAATTAAGTAGAGAAAGAGTGCATACAACATGCAATGTCAAAATAAAGTCAAGCCATTAAAAATCACAAGCATGTGCAACCCATTGTGTGCTTTTATGTCCAAATTAGCATGCAAAGTGATCCACTGATGTGTTCAAGTGTGAGAAGGCAGCAACACTCGAGAGAAAAAGAAAACAAACACAAATTAGCCAAAGAAAGGCCAAGTAGTGCAAATGAAGCCCTATCAAATTCAGCAAAGCCTAGCCACACACCTAGTGGCGCTAGTTATATGTACCAAACCTGCAACAAAAGGCTCTTACTATAGGCAAGCGAGTTAATTTCCCAATGGAATAAGAATGAGCTCAAAACTCCAATAATTCAATTTCATATAAATTTTCAAAAACACGAGGGCAATTTTGGAGTTTTCAAAATTTTCCAAGCTCAAGCTGAAATCCAAACACTTTTCAAGGGCTGTTAACAGTGGATAAGATGTAGCAAAGTGACACAAAGATTAAGATCACCAATGACTCAAGGATTCAGTTCAAATAAATGCAAATTGGCAAACAATTTTTTCAATAAATCAAGGTTTTCCAAAATTTATGATCTTCATGAAGCCAAGCCATTCAAATTGCACCAATCAAATCCAAATGAACTAAAAGCCCCCAAAATGTCCTATATATGAAAATGAACATGAAGAATTAAAAGAAATCAAAGAAGAAAACTTAAAAACTAACCTAATGAGAAATTGGGGAAAATTCCAGAAAATAAAGAAAAATTGGGAAAGTGGTCAAAATGATGGAATTTGGCTAACATTCACTCAAAGAAGAAAACATCTTGCTTAAAATGGCCCAAAACTATAGGAAACCAAAGCTCAAAAATTTCTGGGCAAAATTGTTTTAAAAAATTCTAGCAACCATGCCATGAGAGATTGCAGATTTAGCAAGAATAATTCAGCAAGTTCTTAGCAGCAAATCAAACTTCAAAGAGTTTGCAAGAGGTGCAAACTGATTTAAAAGAGGAAGATCACAAAATGATAGCTAGTGTAGAATTCCATACAGAAATTGATATGATGCACTAGAAAAACCAGAATTCAGGAGTTTATCATGCAAAGTCAGTCAAAAAATGCAAGGCAAGAATTTGCACTTGAAAAATCAATTTTATGAAGAGAAGCAAATGCCCTTTGATTTTTGTATGTTTATTCTAATGATCAAAGATACATTATATAGGCTAAAGATAGTAGACCTATTTGAAAATATACAGTACAGACACGTGAACAGTACAAGTGAACAATACATATGCGTGAACGATACAAATGGGTGAACAGTATATATGCGTGAACAGTATTGAATAAGTAAAAAATGAAGAGTAATAATAAGGGACATAATAGAAGGAGATAATCATGGGATTATGATTTGATTTTCTAACATTCACGATCAGTGCAGAGCTCTCTAGGTGACTTAACACTTTGGCTCGGGCTACTTTTAATCACAAGTTTTCTACTCCTCAAATTGCAAAGTTAACAACAGCAAATAGATGTGGTAGAGGTTTCATTCCCATGATTCTGCCTCTTATTTGCTCAAGAGAGTCATTTAGACTGAAGAGAAAATCATATATCTTTCCTTCCTCCATGAGCTTCTTGTTCAGGTGAGTATCCTTGATAGTACCCCATGGATGTACATCAAATAATCTTCCTGTTTTAGAGTTTTAGTAAGGAGATATAATAATTAGTTACCGTCATGGTATTTTGTCTCAAATTCTGAAGTTGTCACTTCAAGTGAATCAAGGCAGCAATGTTGTCAAGAGAAGAATAGGTTCTTTTTGCTGCATCCCAAATTTCCTTCACAGTATTTGCTAGAAGATAACCTTCACTTACATCCGGAGTCATAGAGTTGCATAATTAAGACATAACTTGATTATTTTCAGCAAACTAAGTGTCAAAGGTTGGATCTTCAGAATTAGGTTGAGGTACTGCTCCATTAATATATTTCTCCTTTCTCTTGCCATGAATATATGTTAGCACACTTTGGGACCATTGAAGATAGTTTCTTCCATTGGACTTATGGTTGATAACCATAATTTCATTTTTTGAGAAATCTAGTGCCATGGTGCTTGTGGAAGAAGATGAAATAGAAGATGATGAATTTTGAAGAGATGAGTTTGTACCTGACCTGAATGCACTAGGATTACCACTTGTCTTGCTCAAACTTGGAGGAACAGAACCAAACAGAGGAGAAAACTAGGAAGAATCCATTTCTGGGTAGAAAAGATCACTAGAAACCGTCGTAGCTGGTGGCGTGTGGATTCACGCATTGGTGACCGTGATGGTGTGAGGTCACGCGCCTGGACTATGATGGCACGTGTGCTTAACACGCTGGTCAGATCAAGCTCTAACCTTTGGGGAAACCCCAATCAGTGGCTTCTGGTCACTTTTGGGTGGGTGGTGTCATCCCACTCGCTATACATGATCAGATCTCAACTTGTCCCTCTCTCTCCCTCTCTCTCTCTCGTCTTTCACTTTGACCTCACCATTTTCTCTGTTTCTCTTTGTTTCTCAGTGCTTTGATACCATATTGACTAGAAATCAGAGAGAATTTCGCACAATAAGATGATATTCATATGAGCAAATGAGGTTACAATTTATAGGCCCATGAAGGAACATCTTCTCAAAATAAAATTAAGAGGGAATCCGAAAATAATCAACCATCAGTACATAATATTTCCTAAACTAGAGATCTAGAATCAGGGGATGTGATTAAGAGCAAGGATTAATGGATATGAACATAATATTCTCATTTTCTATAATCTCTCTCATTAATATCTTGATTTTATTTGATTTCCATCAAAGTCTCTTCTGGGAATTGAGATAAAGTTGAAATGCAAACTGAGGTCAAGTGGGAATACATACTGAAGTAAAATGACCGCTGTTATGCTCCTCTAACATCTAGCACACTGAAACTGACGTTCTCATGAAGAGAATCAATCGTCCTAGCTATCCTAGTATCTCATAATAACTCAATCCTCTGGAAGCCCTTGGCCTACAGTAACCATAGCATACCCTTGTACTTTTTACAACCTTCCCAACTGTTGCCTCTTTGTTGACCCACCCTGTCTTTCTATTATTGCTAAAACCATAGTTATTCTTTCTAATAATTGTCAATTGATACGATTGTTTGTCTTCCCACCCTTTCTACCTCCATGATCGACCAATGTAGAAACCTTTTGCAATTTTATCCATGGTCCAATTCTTCCATCAAACAAGAGTCTTAGGGGACTCCAATACTGGTCATATACTTTACCTGTGCTGAACATAGGGTTGAGTTCTCGGTTAAAACAATAAATTTTGATTCACTCGCTTAGTTCATATATTTTCCTAGTTTAAATTATTTATATTTATTATTTTTAAAACTTCTGTTTAGTCAGAAATCTTTTACCTTGTTGGCTTCAGAGCTTTTTCATTACTTAATTAGGAAGTCTTTGCTTAGCTAGGTTCCTTATTAGGGTTTGATGGGGATACCTAATTACTTATTACATTTAGGTTCCTTCCTTATATATAACTCTTTGGTGAAGAAGGCAAGGTCGAACAATTATTTGGTTCAGTTTCTTTCTATGAATCTCGTTTAATTCTTTTCACCTTAAACCTGTTTCATCAGTAACCCATCCAAAGAAATCTATTCAACATTTGTCAGCTTTGTGATATATTTTATATTTAGTCTTATTTTAGGTTTGAACATGTAATTTTATTATTGGATTTGTTATTTATGGTGCATCTCTGACTGTGACTTGATTCTTTTAATATGGCTCAGGTGGCCGTGATGATGCCAAAGTTTCGATTCCAGCTACTGTCATCCTTCGTTATATGTTCACACCTGCTGAATTAAGGGTTGGAGTTACTTCTATACACTACTAGAAGTCTTTATACCATGAACTAATCATAATTTAAAGAGGAGCTAAAATACACTTTTGGTTCTCTAACTTTTCATCAGGTTTCAGTTTAGTCTCTTGCCTTTATAAATTGTATTTTTAGTCTGGCAATAATAAATAAATAAATTGTATTTTTAGTCTTTTAATCTTAACATCTTAATCCCATTAGTGGAAAATATTGACTCAATATATTTAAATATTGACTCTCCAACTAATTTAAGTGGTGAAAAATAAAATAAACTATAAAATGTTATATTTTTGTATTTTATTTTAGAAGTATAAGATAAGCATGCTTTGCGTTTGGATCCAGCAGATGGATAAGGGCTAGTTTCATATAGTAGTTATTTTATGAAGGGGTGGTTTTATGTAGCAGTTATTTTTTAGATCAGTTAGTTTCAATCTTATGTAAGACATCGGTAGTTATTGGTTGTTATTTCTAGTAAAGCTATAAAAGCTTGTGTGTTGTATTGACATCATGAATGAATGAAGAATTATTCAGTGAGACTTGTTCTCTTGGGTCTAGAATTTCAGAATTTGGTTGTAGAATTGTTTCCTTCTCTCTTCTTCCCATTCTCCTATCTCTATTCTTCTCTTATCTTAAATTCCAGATTCTATCATTTTGTCAGCATTTAAATTCATTGAGTCAATATTTTCCATTAATGAGACTAATGGTGTTAGAATTAAGGACTAAAAGTACACTTTGTAAACTTACTAAATTGTAACTTGATGTGAACTTAGAGGACCAAACATATACTTTAATCTAAAGAGTATTCCTTATGCCACTGCCTTGCTGGAAGAAAATTGCTATACCAGTGGCCATAGCCATTCATAATATGAAATAGGGCTCCTATATACCCAACTTCCTGATGAAATGAACTGCAGAAATTTAACATTCTCAAAAAGTTTTTTCTATTATTGAGTTTGATGAATATTTTAGTTGAAATGTAACTGTTCAAATTCCATGCAAGTAGAATCATATTTTGATTAGAGATGAATTTGGGAAATTATTCGTTAATTGGGTGACAACTGAGTACACAAAAATCCAAAATATTCCTCAGTATTCTGCTTTTTAAGAGTTAGTACTCTTTATTGTTGTTATTTAAAATCACGTACTTGTAATATTGGAAAAATGATAGTAATAATAATAGTTGTTCGAACAGTAATGCTTATTTTACAATTTCCTGGAAACTATAAGAAATAGGATTTTTGTTTTCCTCTTCGCACAGTTCATTCTCATGCTAACATATGATATTTCCTACTATGCAGGCTGATGAAAATTTGCGTTCAGAACTAGAAGAAGATGTTAAAGAGGAATGTGTAAAGCTTGGCCCTGTAGACTCAGTCAAGGTAATTTGTTTACCAGAAAACTTTGGTACTTACTCTCATATATTTAAGGTACTTCTTTTGCCATCAAATTTGAACAAGTGGGATTTAAATTTATAGGTGTTACTAACAAGCGTTAGTAACTGGGTAAACAGCGCATATAAAAGTTGTCATATTCTGATTTGACTGGAACAGTATAAATTAAAATAAGGTTACGTAATTATGTCGTTTCTGTTTATTTACTAGTGAAAAAATTAGTGACAGGAGAAACAGACTCTTGTAAAATCTTCCTTGTCTAAGTATACCATTTTGCAAGTTCAATTGAATTAATGATTAATTGATATAAAATTTCTCCAATTTGAAAAGTAGTGGGATGGCATTGCTGCAGTTGAAACTAACAATGATTTGATGGGGAAAATTGAAGGCAGAAAGGGAAGGGAGGGGATTGAGAATGGCTTATCAAAATCTTATGGGTTAAAGTGCAATTTACCCTTTAAATTGGTCAACACATCTCACTTAACGGTCATCTTAACGGATCTGTTAGTGAGGACAAGAATTGCATCAAATAGATAATGTTGGGACTGAAATTGAGCTTAGAAAAAAAAACGTTAGGACTAAAATTGCTCCTTCCTAAAAACGTTGGGGAGGTAAATTGCACTTTAACCCAAATCTTATTTGCTTGGTAATTTTTTCGAGGACAAGAAATCAAAGTATTTTCTGGAAACCTTACCCAAATACTCCATACTCCCTCTGTGCAGTACATTTTTGCAATGCCCCCTTCTAAGGACCAACTCTACGGATAAAATGCGTCAATTCTTTTATACAGTTAAAGAAAAGAGTTGCGGCTCAATATTATTGTTGGTAGTTCTTTCCATGTGGGAAGGGATTCTATTATTTTAATAATGGTACTTAGACGAGTTATCAGCATTGGTAAACCACCTTCGTAGTCACAATTTTTGGATTAAGGAGGTTGGAATCATTTGGCTGGACAGCATTTCCCAATGAATATATATATATATATATTTAATTCATGGAGAACAGATTTACATGTTCAAGTCAAAGGAAGAATGCTATGCATATATAGTCGTAGTTATAGAAGATCAATCCATCCATTTGAATAAACCTGGGCTAATCGTGCATTGTGGTGAACATAAAGGAACCAGTTGTTGTTAGGATTTATGATGATTTTGCTATTGCGTTTTATTTTCTTCTTTGAATATTACTTATACTCCATCTAGTTTATTCTTTTGTCTTGTTAAATTCCATGGTGGGTTTTGCCTACATCAAGGCCCTGTTTCTTTTTTAATGAATTGCATAGATTTTCATTCTTATTTAAAAACTATGCAGTCCTTCCGCTTTCAATTAACAAATGCTAATTATATTGTCCCTAAACTTGTTCAAACCTTTAATTTAAACTTTGAACAAATTTGGGCCCCTTGTATTTTATTTTTATTGTTTTCTCTCATCTGTTTTTTTGTCGTAAGTTATTTCTTTTAATTGACTGTATAATTAAGAAAAATACCATTCTTTGTTTCAGTTGTGTTTTTTGTTGCTCAAGTTACTCATAATCTTTGCCTGCAGATTTGTGAGAATCATCCTCAAGGCGTTGTTTTAGTCAAATTCAAGGATAGGAAGGATGCTCAAAAGTGCATAGAATTGATGAACGGGAGATGGTAATTTGATCCTTCATTTGTTTTTCGTAAATTTTCATAGGAGGAATTTTGCAATATCATTGAGTGGCATAGTCTACCTGGACATGATGGCTCCCTTTGGTTGATCAGCGACATTTCTATTAGACTTCTATCTATTAGGGAAGGCAACATTAAAATAGAGAATAATAAATTGAGATGTATACCATAGATGGGGTTGATTTGCCTGTCTGAAGCCCAGATTACTTAATTCCATGCTTATGATGATGTCGTGGATGATGTGAAGTTTAATAATATGTGGACCATCAATTTTAGAATTGCTTCATTTTGCAAATGCCCATGGTCTCTTCCTATGTAGTTCAATTCTCACTTATTTCTTTTTGTGTCTCTTCCATTGTCTTTTTTTGTTTGGTGAACAAGTTTCTTATTCATTGTGGCGGTTCCTTTCCTCATTTCTTATGTCAGGTTTGGCGGAAAACAGGTACATGCCAGTGAGGATGATGGTTCAGTTGATCATACCGCCATTCGGGATTATGAAGGTGATGCCATGCGGCTGGAGCAGTTTGGTGAAGAACTTGAAGCCGACTGATTTTAATATGCTTAATCTGATTTTGATCCTTGGTAACTCTGAGCTGAGAGGACTTGATATCTTGACTTATAATGGTATTTGTCTATTTGTTTTGGCATGGTTGTAGCTTCCATTTTCTTGATTAAGTAACCATTCCTTTTAGCACGATTAATTACTTAACGACTTTTATTCTGCCAAATATGCATGATTATTACAAAGAGGCCTAGAGGTTGAAAATATACAATATTTAACCACAATTTTTTGTTGTTGATTTAATACTATTTAAATGCATGCACTCACAAACATGACCCCTCATCTAAGCATGGTGTTGCTGCGGGGCGACTAGTATTTAACCACAAATGATAACGAGGCATATATAAGAAAAGCCTTTGAATGCAGACGCTTCACCTGAAATAGTTTTTTTTTTAATTTTTGCTACAAGTCACCTGAAATAGTTAAATAGCCCTGGGGGGTGGGGGCGCGATGATGTGCCCCGGTGACCAAACGTCCATTCACACCTACCGCAATGGAAGCGACAGGTTTTTACTGAAATAGGGCAATACTTGTCATTTTCAAGCTTTGTAAAATTATTTAGTAAAGGGGGCTAATTCTTGACATTTTCATAATATTATACCTTCAAATATGTTGCACACATCACTATAAGTTTCATAACAACTCAATGATTTTCATCGCCAAATGACGTTCGTAGTTCGGAAAAAATATGCCTGCAAATGCAATCAAGGAGGCGTAACAAGAGTTGATTTCGCTTACACAAATAAACATGAGCTCCACTATTTTAACTCGAATAAAAACATGAGCTCCACTAGCCCAACGTTCACAAGTTAAATTCAATCAACAATTACAACATAAATAAATTCTCTAATCAATAACTGTCTAATGAGAAGCTACTCCCTCCGATCCGTAATATAAATCTTGCTTGGAATCAGATTATTTTTAACTCATCGAAACCCACTTTGAAATCTAGCTAAAAAATGGAGATTAGAGGGGAAGTGAATATTATGTTCACTTACCTTGATGTTTTGGAGCGTGAAAAAATGTTCCCAAGGCGTTGGGAAATCAAACTTAGTAGACCACACAATTTTGAACGCAACCCCCCCCCCCAAAAAAAAAAACCCACACACAACCAAAACACCACAAAAAAAAAACAGACACAAACCAAAAAAAAATTTCGTTCTCTCTTTCTATTTTTTCCTTCTTTGCATATCCCATTTTGTTGCGTTGCAACTCACAACATGTAGCAATGTCCTAACTTCTACAATACACTTAACTATTATAAAAACATTTAGCAACTACTACGGCTGGAAAATAGTATATTCAAACGTCTTTCATAGAAGAAAAAAAAAATTAAATTAACCAATTAAGAGGACAACCATGATAGGAGCATTTCACACACAACATGCTACCGTTATAAAACAAAAACACTTGTGAATTCACATGGCTAACCTTGATGGAAAAGGAAATACATATTATTTTGAAAGTGCTGCCAAGGTTAAAAAGAAACAATCGTAACTTTAAAATAACTAACCATGATAGAAAAAGGCACCAACAATCAAAGAATAAATTGAAGCGTTTTACTTTGTGTCAGGACCCCTATTTCTCTTGACATTTATCAAAGTATAAATGCACATATTAGATTCAAATGTGAATAGTAAACTGTTACAAATAATAACATCTTAGTTACACATTCTAATATTGTCTTATAGTAAATATGCTGGAGCTTACATGCATTCCTTTACATATACAACATATCGGTTATACAGGCCTTTCAAAATTCTATGCTTAGCTAAAATACATATATAAATGGATAACTTTAGCATAACTACTCCTTCACTTGCCAGCTCTTACCTCTTAGCCCCTTGAGCAGCTTGCCTTCGCTATATAGGGATATATTTGGAAAGGGGTGAGATTCAAACGAATCTTAGTAGTAACAACTAATCATTCATATAAAATGTGAACATACTAATCATGCACATCAAACCATCTCATCATGTATAATTGCAAATCAGTCCCACATCACAAGCTTCATGTCTCACAATGAGTCGTAATGATCACGTCATCTCATGGCAATCATGTCGTCTAACGGGTGTCAACTTGTCTCAGTCCCATCACAAACATAGTAAAAAATACATGCAATATATCACATAGTTTATGAGAGATAGAGTTACTACTTGTTATCGATCTCTTTGCCGACTCATAAAAAGATCAAATCCTATAATATCAAGTGTATAATTCATGAGTTATTACTCATTCTAATTCTTGTTCTTTATCTAGTCATGCTAGTTATCTCCTAAGACTCTTACATTTGGCCAAATAAAAGCCTAATGTCAATATGTAACTTTCCAGGAACATGTTTCTTCTCTTTATACCCGATATAATCATATGCCATTTAAAAATCATAACTCGGGCTATCCCTGTCTAATTTTGTATATAGAATCCATTACTTGACTCCATTTTAACAAAATCAATCTCCTTCCTCTTCAATTACTCAAAACATTGGCATAAGGGGCTATTACACCAAAGTTCCATTTTAGTGTCTAATACTTCCAAACTTGGTTTCTCACTTGTACCATACAATTTTTCATTTTAAAGAAATTGGAAGCATCAAAACCATCAAATTCCAATCCCTTCCTTATGCACTGTTCTAGCCAAAATTATACATGGAGAAAGAGAAAAGGATTTTTCATCATTTCATTCTATAAACTACCATAATTCTAGCTCTAACCTCCTCCTTAATCATGGTTTGATTTAAAATCATGCATTCTAAATTTCTTATAAATTTGGGCAGCACCTCCCCTCAATATGACTCGTTAAATCCAAAAACAAGCTCAAATCATCATCATCATCATCAATAACAACCACCACAACCATAATAACAACAAGTGCAAGAATCAATCCTTACTTCTTGCTTGTTTCTCCAAGACTCCTCTTCTTCTAACCCTAACTTGCTCTTAATCTTCTTGCTAACATCAATTAAAGAACAAAGGCTTAGATATTATAGAAGGTATTGAGCCAAAAAATAGAAGAATTGAAAGATAAAGCATCAACTTACCAAAATTTTTCCTTGATCTTCTTCCCTTCCTCTTTCACTTTCTCTCTTGGCCGAATTATGGCCCTAGAGAAGACGTAACAATCTTCTTGAAATTTCCTTAACTCAATTGGAGAGTTGTGTGAAGTCCAGCTCCTTCAAATTCTTAACTCAATTGAAGAATTGTGTACATACCACCTCCTTAAAAATTAATATTTTATTAACTACCTTTTTCACATGTCACAAGTCTTCATTCTTCTCTTATTTTCTTTAAAATTTGGACTTTTCCTCTTCTCCCTTACTACTTGGCCCATATGGGTCTATAGATTGGTCTTTAAACAATCTTCTTTGGCCCATACTAAATTATAATATTTTATCCTTCCTTCCTTAAAAATTTCGCCACACACATGTAGGTGTTTTCATCAATGCATTACATTCAATTCAACGTATGTACAAGACATCCTTACTAAATAAATTTTAGTATGTTACACTTTGTCTTATGCCTTGGGGTCATCTTCAAAGATTTAACCAAGACTTGAAATATAATGCAACATCAGGTCGTCTCTTAAGGAAGAATTTGTTGGGTCCTTAGCTAATCTAAATACCATGAGATGCAATTTAAAGAAGAGAAAACAAGATTGATTTTCTTTTGAAACTACAACTATAATACAATATGGATAAAAAGTCCTAAATCACAATTTTTTTGGTATTGTCGGATATAAAATGGATAGGTGTATGGAACATATGAAGTGAATATCTTAAAAAATGGCTTGCAACATCAATTGGAGTTCAACACATGATAATGAGAACGATTTGCAAGTTTAGTAAGAAAATGCCGACCCAAAAGACCCTTTGATTTAGCTTTATTAAACACTTCCACAATGAGCAATGTTTAACCACCCTGTTTACACTCAATTCAAAACACTAACAACTGCAATCAAGTCCCTCAAGATGCCAAACCTTAAACATCATTGAGTTCAGTGTATTAATCAATGATTATCTCCAGATCACTTCTTAATACACTATTAAAAACCACTTGGAATGCAATTATGAAATCACAATGTTTTCTTAAATACCAAATCTCACCAACCTAACTTCAAAAGATAGAAATCCCTACTCCTTAAGATAATATCTAGCCCTTTAGTGTGTGATTGTGATTAATTGATGCAATTGGTTCCAATGCAATCCAAATCAACTCAAAACCCAGGGAATACTATGTAAGATAATGATAATAAAGGAATCACCATGAAACATATATGTAACCTTATATATTAAATCTCAATATCCAACATCAACTAATCCAAATAACAAATTAATCCAAACAAAGTACTTGAAGAAAACAACTAATGTCCAACAACATACATACAATCTCTAAAAAATGAAAATCATAGTTACAAAGATACACAAATCAATTAAAACATAAAACTCATCTTGAAGCTTGGAAACTCATGCCATCTTCACCATCTTCAATAGTTAGAACTCCTAGCCATTCATAGCTTGAGAAATAACATCAAATTAGACTCTTGATTTGGACCGAAACTCTTAGTTGTTGGTGTCTATCCCTTTGCCTCGGTAGTTGCTCCCTTCAGCTGAATAAATGATGAATTTTGGAAAGGGTGAGTTTCATACAAATCTTAATAGTAACACACAATCAATCATATAAGATGTGACAGTTAAACGTGCAATGCATCATATAATGCAATAGAGGTATATGTGTAACATCCTGATTTTCATTCACCAAAAATTCCTTGAGCACATAGTAAGGTAAAAGGAATACAACGGTGAATTTTGGGATAAAGGAAGGTGGAGAAAATACCTTTCGAAGACTTATTGGAATTTTGGCTAATTGAGGCCAAATTAATTATGAAAAATAGAAAGGGACCTCAAATAATTGAGAACAAAATATGGGAAATTAACTTTAAGGTTGAGGCAACATGAAAAAGATGATACCATGCCCAGTGAGTGACAATTTCCCATGAAAGAATATTTTACGGACATGTTTTTCCAAGAAAATGCTATTTCTTGAAAATTATGAAGGATAAAGAAATGAGACAAATTTTGGGAAAATTTGAGAAGAATGAGTTTCCAAAATAATTTCAATGATTTTAATGGTTGAAAGTTGACCAAAGAATTATTTATGGAAAAGAAAGTCAAAATACGTACATAGAAGAATTATGGTAATTTCTTAATTACCAAAATAAAAAGGAAATGGCACAGTGATAAATTGTGGCACACCCAATGGTCAAAAGGGAAGAAAAAAATTGATCTTGAGGGCAAGATTTGAAGAGAAAAATGGAGGGTATAACATCATGATATTTTTAACTACTTGGATGAGGTATTTAGGATGAGTAAAGGGCTCTAATCTGTAGAGGATTGAGAGATCTCACAACTTTTGAAGTGAAACCCGATGATGAATCTATGTGCAAAGAATAAAAATTCAACAAAGTTTAAAGATAAGATTTGGTCAGGTCTGAAAGCCCTGAAAATTCCTATAAAATCCCAGAAAATGTTACAGGGTATCCATAATAGTGTATGATGGTCAAAATGATTTTTGGAGGTCTAAGAAATTTTATGAATTTTTAAATATTTTAATAATTTTTTGTCGGACCAGGTTTTTGGTTGACAATTAATTATATCAAATATATAAGGGCCTCAATATTCTGGAATGGGATTGGGGAAAATTAATATGATATTTTATAGGATTTCTAAAATTATTTGGAGGTCAGGAGAAAGTTCAGAGATATCAGCAAAAATTGCTGAAATTAGCTAATCGCCATTATAAAGGACTTTATAGAGAGAAATTTATTTTGGGAGTTCTTGATATTTAAAAATTTTGAAATTTTTATGGAAGCCTCCTGGGGTTTTTAGATATTTTTGGTCAAATTTTATGAATTTCTGGATAAGCATATAATGTTTTGGAATTTTCCAAGTATTTTAGTTGATATGGCGAGAATTGTCAAAAGAAAATGAATTAGGGGAACTCCTTGGTCCCACAACTGAAGGGTGCTTGTAACATCCAAAATTTCATATGTAAGACATAAATTATTTAAGGATTATTAAGGGCTAGAGAGTGATGTGAAAATATGATTTCACTGGCAATTATAGTCATCTATCGCTAATTAAAAAATAATTAGCTAAAGTTAATTAATGAGAATTCTCATAAATTCAAGGGATGAAAGGAAAATTCCTCAGATGAAGTTTATAAGGCCCAGAGGATGAAGGAAGATGGAAATTAAATTCAGATGAATTTTCTAACCCTCATTGGAATTTCAAGCTAATTAAAAAAGAAGAATTAGTTAGAATTAAATATGGAAAATATCCAAAGAGTGATTTAAATGAAGGAAACATTAGCCCAAGAATTATAATGAATTATGAAATTATTTCCAGTTCAAAATAATATGGAGATTAATTTCTATGATTTTCTATCCAAAATTTTATCAGTAAGAGCTCAAATTCGAAAAAAATTCTAGAAAAAATGGTAAATGTTGGAAATAATATATAGGAAAAATTTGAGGAGTACCTTTGAATTATTTAGAGACTAATGACAGTCAGTTTAAAATTTTCAAAAACAGTCAATATACCAACTTTATCGAAAAGCCACATTTTCTTCTGAAATTAACCACCCATACGTAAATTTTTCCACTCTTCTCTTCCACGTGAATCACCCATGACATGTGGCGGCATGCATGTGCTTCATTCACTCATCTCTCTCCACATAGGCAAAGGGCATGAATCCTTCATTATTCATTCTTCATTCACTTCATTTCACCGGAGATAAAGAGAGCTTCAATTTGCCATTCTTCTCTCCACGCATGGCACAGCATCGGATAGATGGAGAAATCAGAGAAAAGCCACGGACAGCTGGGATCAATGCATGCATTTCGGCCTACATTAGCTATTCTCCCATTCTTCACTTTATCATTCCATTATTGCTTTCGCTGCAAATTTAGAGAGTGACACCGAGAGAAGAGAGAAGGAGTGAGAGCTTCGATCCTGCTCTTCTATCCTTTCATTCCATTTCCTTCGATCGAAATGTGTGACAGAACCGAATGAGGGAGAGAGCTTCGGTCATGGGTGCTGTTGGAGCCGAGAGTGAGACGGGTTCATGAGCACAGCTGAATCACGCATGCAAATGGGTCTCCAATATCATCCAGCCATTTCATATTACTTAGCTGAAAATCCGAGAGAAAGAAAGAGTCTCCATTCGGTGAGTTTCCGAATTCCTTTTCATCTTCAATTCTCTGATTTTGAAGTGGGTTGATAAGAGATAATGGGTCTGGTTCGGTAATGAGAAAAATGAATGCATGTAGCATTTAAGGAAGCTAGAACTGAATGCATGTTTGATTGAAGTTGGTTTCTGGATTTTGCATGCATCTTTCTTTCGGTTCTGCAAGGGTCTTCGAAACAGAGCAATTAATGGGTGATCATGCATGTGTGATCGGTTCTATCTACATACTAAAATATATATATATATATATATATATATATGCGCGCGCTGCACAATGGGTTGTTATTTCTAGAAAATAAAACAAAGATAATGGTGCAGTTGAAACTTGCACTTCGGACAATGGGGATTGTCTGTTTCGGGTAGAGTTTTGACATAGTAAATGAACCCCATTTATTCTGGAAATTTTTAGAAATATAGAGGATATGTCAAGCTTTAAACCAAGTCTTATTTTATGTAATTTGGATTTATAGGTTAAGAGATATGATTTTTAGAAGTTAAGAGTTGAATTCTGGAAGAAAAACCTGATCATGAAAAAGAAGCATTTTGGAAACAGGGGTAAATGACCTTAGAAAATTATGAAACTTTTTGAGGGATTATCAGACTTATAGAGCTTTAAAATAATATTGGACCCATGTCATTTGGAATTTTTTAGGCTAAGATATGAATTTTACAAAATTGCATGAAACTGTCAGGACAAATTCTGACTCATGGTTTTCATGTAATGTTTAAACAGAGCAAACCATTTTAATTTCTTATGAAATTTGGTGAGATAATAGTAGACATCCTAAGGTTTAAAATTAGACTAAGAATGCATCAAATGGATGTCTAGAAAGATAGATGTGATTTTTTAAAGTTAGGACTCTGAAACAAAGAAAAGTTAAGGAGTCAGTGTGAATGATTAAAGTAAAAGTCATTTTCTGGTTTTATTTGTATAATGTGGTTCCATAAATTATTTTTCCTATAAAGGGGACTTAATTATGGATAAATAGAGCTTGGAATCACATTAATTGGAATATTCTAGAGGGAGTTATGAATTTTTCATTTCACACTAGTAATATGGGAAAAATCCTTATTTCAGCTGGATAGTGATTGACATGAGTCATAAATGGAAATTGGTCATTATAATTGGATGCCAATTGATAATAGACCTTAAAATAGATAATTAAGGGTTAATTATTGACAACCAACCTAAGTAAATGACTATATAAGTATTAGTCAGATAATGACAGGTCATCCATAAATTTTGGATTGATAGGACCTAATAGCTATCCAGAGCTGAAATGTTGCCCGAGCCTAGATAAACATTTGGATGTTGCTCAAGGAAAGCAGCCAGGTAGTAAATCTGTCTATTATTTGTTATAAGATACTCTTCATGTCTTTATATTCATCATGAATTATCTAGTATACTCTGTTTGCCCGTCTGGATGCCTGTGTTGTATCACCGGTGCCCTATGATATATCTAGTGCTATGGTGATGTGTGAACTATGTGTTTTGCATTGAATGTTGTTGTGATAATCCTGTTATATGATGATTGTGTGACATGCTGTGTGATATTGTATCTTTATGAATGACTACCTATTACTACTGAGATTCTTTTGAATCTCACTCTTTTTTTAAAAAAAGAAAATTATAGTACATGAGGGTGGCTTGAAGGCAAGGAGGTAATGTGGACAGCTAGGGACTAGAGGCTGTAGTAGAAATGTTAAAGTCTTTTGTTGCTTGTCTATTTTGATATATTTCGGATATTTTGAAGTTGTATATAGTGCATATGTTTTGTAACCCTATCAAGGGTAAAGTATGAGAACTTATGATGTAAATGTCTTGCAATCCCTAGTATTGGAATTGTAATCGAATTAGTAGAATGATTATGAGACTATCTGGATGACTTAGAACGATATTGTTTCCAATTGCTAGTATAACAGTTACAACTCATACACATTGGAGTTAAGTTATATATCTTTGATACCTATTTGATGTGATTGAATTGGAAAAGAGAAGAGTCAATGAGACTCAACAACGTAGTGAAGGTTTTATAAAATTTCTTTGAGAAATATTTTAAAAAGTTTATGTTGAAAAAAAAAAGATTTTCCAACAAAATTCAGGTTCAATTCCTGAGTTAGTTTTTGAATTTATAAACACTTCCTTTTAAGAGTTCCTTAACTAAGGACTCAAAATGACTTCACTACTCTTCTGCTCTCATACGATGTTATCGAAAAAGGGTGTTTGATACATAATCCCAATTTGGACAACTTAAATATCAAATTGGACACCACCTCACAAATATTTTAAAAGTTGGTTTAAATCTATTTTTGGATACTTTCCTGATTTTATTTTTGTAATGTTTTCTCTTAATGCATTACTTATTATATAAGGTTTGATTAATTTCTAAAAATGTCACTACAAATTTTTAGCTATTCAATAAAATCCTTAATGATGGGAAAATCCTTTTTAAATCCTTTTGAAATGCCTAAATTTTAAATCAGGCTTGCATTTTGAACAAATCCCTAATAAAGCCTACAGGCCTAAATAGGGATTTTTGAATGTGGTAATTTGACTAATATGTTCTTCACCTTTACTCTCCCCATTTATCTTGTTCTATTTTTTTCCTTGCTTAGACATAGTCTCATCTATTATTTGGTAGGTTTTAACCATTTCTTTCAAAGCTTGAGTGAAGGGTCTTTGCAGTTGAACGGTTACTTATAATGATTTTACATACATCCCAGATATATACATGATACAATATTAGGGCTAAAGAAAAATTGTTATAGAAAGAAGCATATGTAAGTTAGCGAAAAAAGAAGTGTAGATTTTGGTGTTAGGGTTAAAATTATGAGAATTTGAAGATTAAAAATATTAGGGTTAAAAGCGAAAGAGGATACTTGCATCATCTTCTTTCTCATTATCTTCTCATAATCCAATCTCTACATTTAGATGATGAAATGGATGGTCTAGAATTATTATTTTATAAAATTATTATTATTATGATATTGTATAAATTGAAATTTATAATTTTCTTTTATATTGCAATTATAAATTATATAGATTGGATTTTAAGAGTTTAAACTTATTTATATATATTTTTAGTAATAATTTTATAGAAAATTGAATCTGGACTATTTATTTTGGTAATCTAATGTGGATATGAGACGAAGATAGGATAATGAGCAAGGAGATAATGAGAGAAACTCAACCCGTTAAATGCATATGAGAATTTACAAATTAAAAATCTTGATTTTTTAAACTAAATAAGGGCATTATAGTCTTTCAACAACATTCTAAAATCCATAATTAGGTTCATAGCTCGGTTAAGAATTTATTGAAAGTGTAAGCCTGAATTTGGATTTTGCTATTTTGAAATGATTTAATTAGGATTCTTCCTATAATAATTAAGTACTATTTTTAAGGGATTTTAGACTGTTTTGTGGTCCTGCAATATCATTTTACTACACGAAAATATGTCAATAAGCATCATGTGTGTTAATACCAGCTTTTATTTTGTTTTTGTTTTTGTCTTTTGTTTTTTGCCTTCGTAATAGAGGATTTCCAACTACAATTAACACTATTGAAATAACCTTGTGTACCTTAGCAAAAAGGACTAAGTTCGTTAGGTTAATCTAATCCTTAAATTTATGTCCTGCTGATCACTTAATAAGATGATAGGAAATGGATCAAACAAGTATGTGTGATTTCATCCCTCATTTTAGTTTTGTTTTACATGTACCACGCATAACTGAAGTATAAGAAGAACTCCAACTAAACGAAAATGTGCTATTAAATTCCTAGGAGAAACAAAAACACTCTGTGAACATTCACAGAATCAAAATGATAAGCAAACATTGTCTTTTTTTTTTTAAATTAAAAAGACATGGTTATCATATTCGATATAACGCATGTGTATATGGACCCATAGCTCTACTTGCCTCGCTTTCCTGTGACAACATCCACTGTTGAGGATGCACTTCAACCTAATTAGAGACAGGTGTTGGGGCTAGCGAATATGCACCACAGGCGCCTTGGTGACTAACATAGATATTTAAAAGCTCCTGCATATTGAATCCCATTACATGGTTCGGAAGTAATGTCTGTTGACCCATATAGGTAGCAAGTTGTTTTTTGGCGTCATTAAGTTCACCTTGCAGCTAATTTACCCTGTGCTGGAGGATGGAGATAATGCTGGCACAACCATATATAGGATCCCGAAGTCGGGCCTCCGCTTCATAAGCCAATTATTTGATGGCATCCCTATGCTGCACAACGCTAACGTCATTAAGAATCTTGGCCACATTGGTTGCACCAAAAACCTTGTGCATGCAAGCAAACATCTAAGGATTGTCTGCTGGCAAATATGGCGCAAACATGCATTCTAGTGTGCATTTCCCCTCTACATCTTGCAAGCCGCACAAGGCACGTTTGCTGTAGACGACATTCCCTGTTCTATATCTCTCTTAGCACCCAATAATTCAACTGTTACAAAATACAGTAACGAAGAAACTCATGAAACAATAATATCTAATTACCTACCAATAATAATAAACTAATTTCCATGGCTAGGGTCAAAAGTGAATAATTTGAGAAGAGATTATTTGATTGTACCTGAATGATGAGGTTGGCATCTTTGTTTTCAAACTAAACACAGAGGTATATCGAAGTAGGAAAGAGCAAGTCTAATATACACACACAACAACACCAACTGAATGGAAATCATGACAAAGTTTTTTTATTAGGCACACTGTCATGATGAAATTAAATTAATTCATTAATTTCCAAAAATATTTACAAAAAATTAAAGATTTTGATGCCAATTGAGAGAATCATTAGATTGGTTACCATTTAAACTTATCAATGGATGGATATTTATGTAGTGCAAGATCATTGACAGACCTTTAAAATTAATTACTAATTGTGAAAATAAAAGGAAATTATTAATTTTTTCTTTGTATATATGATCTATTATTAGTATTTAAGAGTTTTTATGTTTCTTTGTCATGAATTGGAAATTTCTTGTCGGTTTGACTTAGGTGTTTACTCATATTGTAAATATGTTACCCATCTAATTAAGAAATGATTTATCCTCTCAATTGTTTATTGTATCTCATTAATAAATATGTCAACCAATCCATTGATTGATTTTATCATTTAAGAAAGAAATTATTAAATCATATGCTAAAGATACAACATCATGCATTGACAACTGTATAATGTGTTACATATTTATTTTCTATTTTAAAATTGTTATGCCACATGGAAGCAATATTGTTAGGCTGGCGACTTTAACAAATTCATGAGAGCGACGCAAACTCATATCATGAACTTAATTATAACCTCATAAAAGTTTATTTTTATCATTAAATTGTAGAAGAAAGGTATGGTAGAATGTAACATCCCAATTTTCTGTGTAATTCTTCAAGTAATAATAAGATAAAGTCTTATTATTTTATGTGCAATTTTTGGGGTAAATTATGAAGAATGAAT
>JBAGKO010000001.1:6038729-6052954 GCA_037177275.1 Acacia concinna | reverse complement strand
AAAAATTTCACATAAAATAATAAGACTTTATTCTTATTATTACTTGAAGAATTACCCAGAAAATTGGGATGTTACAAGCATAAAGGTCTAGTTACACACATATCCTCACGAAACGTCCTTTCTTTCAGTTCATGGTGCTTGTGTCAACTTTAAGCACTTGACCTACTTAAGAGCCAATCACAAAAAGTGCTCCTTTATCATAATAATCCAGAGGCAAACCAACAACACGAATCCATTCAGAAATCATTGACACTATCTCTGTCTCTGGATAAAAATCCTATTTCCATGGTTGTACTGATAGGTAATGATCAAATAATAACCACGGACCTCTCGTTAAAGCAAGCTCATAGTCATGTAAATCTGTAAATAAAACCACGAAGAACCCCGACCCCACATCAATTACTTCTACATCCCCACATCTAGCCCACATCTATTGAAGCTTTCTTCCCAAATATTCTGGGTTCACCATTCTCCCTAAAAGCTTCACAATTAGTGCATTCTTCCAACGTTGAGCCAAACAATCCTTTTCCTGATTTGAAAACATCACGTTAGGCCCTTTATTTGTCATCTCGACCTGGATTCTCTCTTTCCAATGTCCCCCACTCCACTAATCCTCTTCTTCATCCTCATTCTCCTTGTTTCTAGTGATAGCCTCTTTGAACGTTCTCCATTTATTTTCTTTGACCTTTGGCAAAGATTTCATAAGAATCTCATCATGCATCCATTCTTCATCTCTCACAACCATGGAGTATTCAACAAAATAAACTCCCTCACCTGCTTGCACTTTATTCCTACTTCTAGCCAAGGCATCAGATTCTTCCGTTGACAACGTCGAAGCAACACTCATCGGTCCTATCTTCACCTCAAAATATTCTTTAGACGAACTCTCTCTCTCTCTCTCTCACTCAACAAATGTAACTCAAAATCCTTAGTTGCCTGTTTTATATATAACTATGGACCACAAAATAATATACTTAAAAATATGGCACAAACATTAGAAAACAAAATTAATATAGACCTACAAACATTAGAAAACAAAATTAAGTTATGCACATATTATATACTACATCTGGCATTAAATATGTGACTTCTTTTAGAGATTAAAGAAATTAATTGAATTGCTCTAATATATTTATGGGATAGGGTTTATTTTTACTCTAGAAGTTTTCACTAAGGAGCATTGGGCACCTGAAAGTTTTTTTAAGACCAATATCACCTTGAAAGTTAACAAAATGTAGCAAATTTGCCCTCCTGATATCTAAGGTTAAGCTTGATTGTTAAGTTAGTCAAACATCATATATAGCATGCCAACTCATCATCCACTTAGGTGGACCTAATATGCTTGCATCACACATCATCATATGATCTCTCTCTTTCAGGTTTGCAGCTTCCAGATTTTAAACAAAAAATCTTTTCCTTCTCTCTTTGAAATTGTATTGACTTTTGACAATTTCTTCTTTTTACAACTTAATACTACATATTTCTCTATATTTGATGGTTGTTTTGGCCTATATATGACGGCTAAACAATTGCCATATATTTATCATATATATAATGGTTGTCTAAGTTTAACCACCATATGTTTAACCTATATATGACGGTTTCAAGTGAAACCATTGTAATGTATTTCTGTGATATATGACAATTTTTACAACAACTACCATATATTATGTCCAAAAAAAAATTTCACCCCAGGGGAACTTTCAATTGGCCCCCTGCGTTCATATGCAATAAAACAACAGCAGAATATACGCGTAGGCACAAAAACGATCAAATATGAATTGAATGAATATATAATACATGCATATATACAAAACATCGCTCCTCGCCCATATATATTATAATGAACAACGTAAAGGTGTTATTACATATATATATGTCATATACATTGCAAGCTAAGTACATATATATATAGATAATCAAGTGCGTCATTTTCTTTTCCTTAACTTAATAATAATGCCTTTTTTAGTTACAATGGCTTTCTTAACAAATTTGCGAACCAAGTTCCCCCTCTTTGATATCCATATTCCTTCATTGTGGTCATGCCTAATGTACAAAGCATCATCATCATCGATTTGTGTTTCAAGAGATGGTGACCCTTGAAAAAGATCATCCTCACTGAATTCATCACCTCCTACATCGCCATCATTTCTTTTCTTGGAAAGCATAAGAATTTACCAACCTTTATTTACAGGGTTTGGAACATAGAACACTTATTTAGCTTGAGCGGCCAAAATGAAAGGCTCTTGTGTATACCTGATCTTATTCAAGTTCAATTATATCAATCCTAACTCATCCACTTTTAAAGCAATTTTATTGTCAACCCACATACACCAGAATATGAAGTCCTATGTAGTCCAACTCCCAAATGTACTCAACCATACCAAAGTATGACATATTCACCTATATAGGATTCTTGTCTTTCACACTTGTTAAATGCATCGTGCCAGTAAGAACAATGACCCTATTATTTTGCATTTTGCTTCTAGCATCTTGGTTTATAGTGTAGAAGGTGTATTCATTTATGGCATAGCTAGAGAAAGAATGCACATGTTTGCTTGGGCCACATGACAAGAACCTTACTTTCTCTAACACTAAATTGGGATCATCATTGTACAAGTCATTCATGTGCTTCCTCAATCATGATGTAAATTGTTTATTGTGTTTTTTGGCATACCAACTAGATAATTTGTTGGGGATTTCCCTCTTAATATTCATTTTTACGAATACCTATGTACTCTTCAATCTCTTTTGAGTTGTGAAGCATAAGAATTGGCCAACTTTATTTACAGGGTCTGGAACATAGAACACTTATTTAGCTTGAGCAGCCAAAATGAAAGGCTCTTGTGTATACTCGATCTTATTCAAGTTCAATTATATCAATCCTAACTCATCTACTTTTAAAGCAATTTTATTGTCAACCCACATACATCGGAATATGAAGTCCAACTCCCAAATGTACTCAACCACACCAAAGTATGACATATTCACCAATATAGGATTCTTGTCTTTCACACTTGATAAATGCATCGTGCCAGTAAGAACAGTGACCCTATTATTTTGCATTTTGCTTCTAGCATCTTAGTTTATAGTGTAGAAGGTGTATCCATTTATGGCATAGCTAGAGAAAGAATCCACATGTTTGCTTGGGCCACAGGACAAGAATCTTACTTTCTCTAACACTAAATTGGGATCATCATTGTACAAGTCATCCACGTGCTTCATAACCATGATGTAAATTGTTTATTATGTTTTTTGGCATACTAACTAGGTACTTTGTTGGGGATTTCCCTCTTAATATCATCTTTATGAATACCTATGTACTCTTCAATCTCTTATGAGTTGTGAAGCATGTAAAGGTGTGCTTGCTCCTACTATTCGTTTGAGATAAGGATGACTTGCTTTCCCATCAACCCTTTTCCAGAAGTCCGTCCATCATATCGAGCCACGAGAATGTTGATGTCATATGCATGTTTTAAGTAATTGGTACAAAACTCAGCTGCATCTTCACAAATATGCCATTCAACAATGCAACCCTTTGGCCGACTCTACTTTTTAACATACCTTTTTAGGTCCTTCAACTTACACTTGACCGAGTACATCTGTGTCATGTATACTGGGCCACACAATTGCACCTCCCTTACCAAATGAACAGTTAAGTGAACTATTATGTCAAAGAAAGATGGAGGGAAAAACATCTCCAGCTCACCAATGTCGTCATGATATGGGTTTGTAGCATTGACAGCTTCTTGAGGTCAATCACCCAACTACATAGAGACTTGAAGAAGAAGCATAGCTATGTGATCAATGCTCACACCTTTGTAGGTAAAATACCACATATTGCCACTAGAATGAAGTTTTCATAACACATGACAATCATGTGATTTTAGACCTTTAAGCCTTAAGTCCTTTATTGACACAACATAGCTAATATTTGATGAGTATCCTTTTGGAACTTTTACTGAAGTAAGAAACTCATAAAAGCTCATTTTCTCTTAATTGGATAGTGTGGAAGCCATGGGGCATAGGAATATATGACATCCCCTCTCCTATGGTGCCAATTCCTCCCTCATTCCCATCTCAACCATGTTGAGTCTTGCATTTATGCCATCCTTTGTCTTCTTAGGAATATGGAGCAACGTTCCAAAGAGACTATCAAATTCATTTTTCTCAATGTGACGACATCAAGAAAATTTTTAATATTTTAGAGAACTCCAATATGGTAGATTATAGAAAATTGACCACTTCTTCCACTTGCATGTTCCAACATGTCTCCCGAATAGCTTGCCAAATTTACATTGTACATATTCTGTCTTTGTAAGAACACCCTAACCACTGAGATGTATAGGTGCCTTCCTCTCTTCTTCTGGGCCTTAAAAGTATTTTCTCATACGTTGATACGGATGACCCTTTTGCAACCACTTATGATGTCCTATATATGAATTCTCTATACCATGCTTAAGCTTGATCGACTGTGTACTCTTTTCATAAATCGGGCATCCAAGTTGGCAAGTTGGCCTTTAATGTTGTACCCTAACAAATTCCCATATGTCAGAAAATCATTTATTGTTCCAAACAATATAGCCTTCAAATTGAATGATTCTTTCTTGTTGGCACCATAGACAACCTCCCCTTTTATCCCACGTGTCCTTGAAGTCTTCATCTAGTGGCGCTAGGTATACATCTATGTCATTGTCCAATTGCCTTTGCCCTGAGATTAGAATAAAGAACTCAAATATATATATCCATAAAAAAAACCATTTGATCACAATATATAGTATAACTTGAAGAAATTAACAACATCTGATCTGTATACATATATGCAACAGCCAACAAGCATTAAAATGTATGTAAAATAGATCTTAGATCAGAGATCAAACTATATATATACAGTAGCTGATACAATAATTTAACAGGGGATCAAGCAACCAGAAAATGAAAAAAGATCAAGTGTTTGCAAAGAGAAAGTAGATTAGAACAACGCTAGCAACATCCACAAAACCCACTCAAGACAATACATGTATTGTGCTCGTGCTAGTTCTGTAACACCCATTAAATCCATGCAACCCAACCACCCCATATGATCCACATGAGCAATAACGGACATGGGCAATGATCTGATAGGGACAAAATGATAAATCTATGATGGAGAGTGGAAAAGGAAGGCGAAGGAGCTTGAACGCCTTTGTCGCAGGTGGAAAACTAAGCTTTCTAGTCTTTTATGAAGTTTCAAATGACGATGAAAAAATGGATATGTCTGACATATGAATAGAGTATATAAGGTGGTTTTTATTATAAAACTGTCATATATCAAATGTATGATGGGTTTTAATAGAACAATCATCGCATATATGCAACATATATATGACAGTTGTTGTTACACAACTGTCATATATGATATGTTTTTCTTTACCAAAAATTGTGGAATTATATATATATGACGGTTGTTGCTTATAACTACCATATATGCTTTTGGAAAATTTCCTCCTCTCCATAGATGACGGGTTTTCAGAAACCGCGATATATAGAGAACCATATGTACACTATTTTGTGGTAGTATTGGTATGAAATTGTGGCTATTTTGGTGTGAATTTGTGATTTGGGAAATGAAGAAACCTAATTGTTATAATGCCCAAATTTCCTCTAAATCATGTGTGGTTAGTGTATAAATGTTTAAACAATGATTATGAGTGAAAAGGAGTAAGTTTAATCGATTAATTTTGAAAAAATAACAATTTTTTATATTTAGGGGTAAATTTTGGCCAGCCATAGAAAGTGAGGTTTAGAGATGAAATTTGATAATTCTAATGGTTCCATTACATCTAGAAGAAAGCATTAAGGGGGATTTATGTTGTCCCCGAAGTCTGAAAAGCCCCAAACTCAAAATAACCAAAATAAGTTTAAAAACCTTAATTGGATGTGCCAAAGGTATAATGGTAATTTGACATTGAATTTTCCCAATCTAAGGTCAAATGTTATATCCCAAATTTTGGGAAACTCTTTAAGTTATAATAAAATCATTATTTTATGTGTATTTTGAGGAAAAATTCAAGGAAAGGATGATTTTCCAAATAGTTTGGAAATTATTTATTGGAATGAAAAGGATAAAATTCCTTGAAATACTTCAAGGAATATATTTAGAGATTTATTTCGATCTTAAGAATTTAAGAGGAATTACTTGAGGAAATTGAGAGGAAATAATCTGACATATAAGATTAATGAAAATGTTGAGGTTCAATATATGAATTATTTTAATTAATTTGGAAAAATAAAGAGGGACCAAGATACAAAATTGGGGAAACATTGGAAGGACCCAATGTACAATTTCTCCCATTTATGTATTAAAACACCCAATTTATTTTTACCTCTCCTTCTTCCAAGTATGCAACAAGGACAAGTGGCGGCATGCATGTTTTCATTTACCCATTTCATTTGCTTCTCACGAATGCAATGTACACGGACACATGGGAGTATGCTTGTTTATGCAATGTACACAGACACATGGGAGTATGCTTGTTCTTATTTTGCCTTTCCTTCCATGTGTATAAGGGAGTGTATGACAAATGGCATCAATGCATGCATTTCTGCCAATTGTTTTCCATGTGTAAACCGAATTGAACAACTAGCCATTTCCCTTCTTTTCCTTCACGCATGTAGGCCGGGTACCATTATTCCTTCCTCTCTTTTATGCATATAAGCCATCGGATGATAGCTAGAGGCATGTCATCTTCTGCCATTCTCCTTCCACTTGCTTAAAGGGTGCTATGACAGCTGGAAAACTGCATGCATTCGGCCAAAGCAATTAACCCACTCTAGCCACTCCATTCACTTCAACTTCTCTTTATTAACCATCAACCACCTTACTCATTTTATTCATTCCATGGTAATTGAGAGTGTGAGCTGAGAATTTGCATGCCATCCAGTTTTCTTCTCTCATTAAACCTTTCAATTGGTTTCCACAGAGAGATAGCATGAGAGAGAGAGAGAGAGCAAGCGAGAAGAGAAAGTGGGAGTGAGGCCGAGAGAAACCAAAGGAGAAGAGTGATTGTTTCATGATTGCAGTCATAAGAGCTTGAGCCAAAAGAGAAGGGAGTGTTGCTGCAGTTTGTTCTATTCATCTGTTGTCGAGAGAAGACAATCGCTGCTGCTGTTGAAATCATGAAGTTGAGGAGATGATCATCACATGCAAACCAAGATTTTGAGATAGGTGAGTTCGAAATCCATCTTCTTCCTTCCATCCTTTGGTTTATCTTCAGAAATTTGGGTTGGAAATCAAATTGCATGAAGACATTGAAGATTAAAAGCGACATGCATGTAACTTTGATGGTAAAATTATAGGTTGCATGTATGATCGGAGTGATCTATGGGATTGCATGTAGTGTCTAGGGAAGCTAGAACTCTTTGCATGTAAAGGTTAAGGAATCAAAATCGCATGCATGTGTGATTGAAGAAGATTTTCGGAAATGCATGTGACTTCTTTTGAGTCCACAATAATTTCCAAAATCAAAGCAAGTGAGGGATGAGTTTGCATGTGTGATATTTCAGTTTTAATGATGCATGCAAAGATCAAGATGTATGTATGTATGCACCAAGTTCTATTCTGGAAAATAAAACAAGAATAATGGAAATATACGTACATATGGATATGGGTTTTGGTACACTTAATGATTGGCATGAGTTTATCTAGGTTTTGAAAATGAATTTAGAGTTAAGGAACTAAGAATACTTAGGTGTGTGCAAATGTAAAAATGGTATAGTTTGAGACTTGTTATTTTAGGTTCAGAATAGTGATATGTTTCATGCAAAGTTTTGACAGGGGAAATGATCCCCATTGTTTTTGAAATTTTGCAGTAAAATAGAGGACAAGTTAATTTGTAAAACAAGTCCTAATTTATGTAATTTGGACCTATAGGTTAAGAGATATGATTTTATGAAGTCAAAGTTAAATTACGGAAGGAAATCACTGACTTCCGAAAAATAAATATTTTGAAATAGGGGAAAATGACCTTGGATAACCATGAAATGTTATGAGGAAATAGTAAACATATAGAACTTTAAAATAAGCTTAGAACCAGATCATTTGTAATTTTGTAGGTTGAGTTATGAATTTTGCAAGTTTCATAAACCTGTCAGGATAAAGTTCTGGCCTATGGACTTTGTGTAATTTTTATACAAAGTGAACCAATTTCATTCCTTATGAAATTTGGTGAATAAATAGTAGACATGCTAAAGTTTAAAACTAGTTCAAGAAAAAGCCAAATGGGTGTCTAGAACTAGAGTTATAATTTTTGGAAGTTAGGAAACAAAGTCAGTGAAAGGTCAGAAAATCTCTAAGAATGGTTAAAAATAAAAGCCCATTTCTGGATTTAATTGTATAATTTGGTTTCATAAATTATTTTTCTATAAAGGAGACTTATTGAGGATTCCATAGAACTTGGAATCACATTTATTTGAGTTTCCTAGAGGGAGTTATGAATTTTCTAAGTTAAGTAAAAATTGGGGCAAACTCTTTCAAAGATTAAGAAGTGTAAATTAAGAGATTAATAAATGACAATCAACAATATGATAAAGGGATAAAGATTTATTGAGTGGGTCAAGAATAACATAAATACATTTATGTTATTAAGATTAAAATAGATATTGACCACTCTATGTGAAATTATGAAATATAGGAATTGATATTTGCCTGAGCTACAAGAGACAACCAGCAGAGAAGGTGAATGGTGAAGGTATAATAGGAGGAAAGCGCACCAGGTAGTAACATTGTCTTTCATTTTTTATAAGATACACTTCATGTCTTTGTATGCATCATGAATTATCTAGCATATTCTGTGTTATTCTGTGGGGTGGTCGCCCGGGGTCTATTGCATGGGTGGACGTTCAAGCGAATAACATGTTGTGTTATTCTGCGGGGTGATCGCCCGGGGCCTATTTCATGGGTGGATGCTAAGGCCAATAACATGTTGTGATCCTGTGGGGTGGTCGCCCGGGGCCTATTGCACAGGTAAACGCTCAGGCCAATTTGTGATGCATGAGTCGATGCCTAGGGCCATGTTGTGTGCAATATGGCACAGGTATCACTTGTTACCTTGTGATGCCCGTGTGGTATCACCAATGCCTTTTGATATATTGTTGTGTGTTGTCCGTGTGGATGCTTGTGTGGTATCACCGGTGCCTTTTGAGATACCTAGCGTTATGGTGAAATACATGTTATGCATTGAATGTTGTTGTGATAATTCTGTTATATGATGACTAGTTGACATGTTGTGTGATATTGTATCTTTATGAATGACATTGTAGTTACTACTGAGATTCTAGCGAATCTCACCCTTTTTCATAAAACAATTTACAGTTCAGGGAGGTAGCTCAGAAGGCAAATGAAGTAATAGTGCGAGTAAACAAGAAGGCGGTGAAGTTGGTGTAGTTAACAAAGTTGGTTGTTTGTATATCAATTCTCTAATATACTATATTTTGATTTCCTTGTAAGGTTTTGGTTTGTGTAAAGTAACAACGGTAGTTATATTTGTAAAGCGTAGTTAATTTGTAATTTCCTCGCCAAGGAGAAATAGCAATGCCTAGGTACCACAGGTAAATGCCGTCCTTGTTGATGGCCGGTTAATGGTAGTAACTGTATACATAATGGAGTTAGTTTGGTAATTATTAGGTATGATCCATATTGTAGTTATGGTCATGTATGAAAAGGCCCATAACTTAATAAGTGATTAAGTGAAAAATGGAAGATAGATAAAGTGGATAAAGGAGAGAAGTTATGTTACTACCATACACTGTTTAGTTCAATAAAGGGTTAATAATGAAGTGTTTGAACCACTGTTTAACTATTTTCGAATCTAATTTGAAAAGTTTAAATTTTTTTTAGAAAATTCATTCAACCTTGTGTTTGGATTAAGTTTATTGAAATCTTTGTGAAATGGTTTTTATTTCCCAGGATCAAATATGGCTCTGTGGTTCAAAGTCCTTACAAATTAACCTACAAGGACTATAAGAAAAGGGGTGTCACACCTAATGTATATATTATCACAATTAAATCTTTGAATGCATATTAACCATGGAATTTGTCATATTTTCACATATAAAATACCACAATTAATTGTATAATATTATGACTTATCAATTCCCCACACTTAAGCTTTGACACTATAGGATAAATACACATAAAGCACATGAAATCAAGCCATAATCAATCACAAAGGATCTATCCAAAATATTAAACATCAATGGGCAAATCAATTTGAATTTTCAAGTCCATATGTCATGATAGAATCACTTAGGTCACAATCCTACCACCCATCACTCGGACTTAGCTTAGGCTATGATCTAATTATCAATAATATGATTCTAGGACTCTTAAGGAAAGGAAACAAGTTTATGAGCTCTCCACTATCCATAGCTCGTGTTTGCACTCATCCATTTGTGACTCACAATCCCCAAGCCTAACCATACCAAATTCTCTACTTTACACTCAAATTCATGAATCAAGAGGACTTCCAAAGTTTGTAATGTCAAAAAAGGGTAAATGATGGCATGAAATGTAATTATCCAAGTAAAATTGACATCTAAACATGCTTCCTATTCTGTGGTACTATAAATGCACCAATGCTAGTATGTTGATCGAACCGAGATTAGTCGCATTTTCGGTCGTCAGATTGATTGCACCTATTATGCAGTATTGTGTGCAACCAGTCGTTCTTCTCTCAAGGAGCCATCTATGGTATTCCTAAGTAATTACCCTAATTTCTAACTAAACTAACTAGTTGGTTAATTAAGGGGGTTTTCTTGGTGCAAATTAACTAAACTAAACTAAATCTAATTATTTTTGGGTTTTTAGGGTTTTGGAAAATAATTCGGTGAGTTAATTATAATGCTAGGGCTAGTCTCTCGATGGTGGATATTCAGTTATCATCGCTCTCAAAAGATAATGGGGTTCAATTAAATTTCTAAGTTCAATTTTATAAACCCTAAGCAATCGCTTAGGTCCAACGGTTTAATTAATTAAAAACTTCCTAGAATCCTAGGTCAATTAATTCTTAATTAAATCGTCGTTTAGGTTCTCTTAGAATGCTCTTAGATGAATGCATGAATTAATTCTCAAATTTTCGGTCAATAACCTGAGAATTATGCGCGAGAGGAAAATTCATTACAATCGTAGCAAACAACCAATCATACATAATAAGTCTTGAAATTGGATAAATTTTATAAATTGCGAACTCATACATCAACTTAGCAGAAATTTAGATCCGTATGATTACAATCATAATCATAAAATTCATCAATCAACAAACTTCCTAGATCCAGGAGAAGTTTTACGATGAAGAGAAAATCTAAATTAAATTCATGAACTCCCTTAGTTAAACGTAAGCTCCAACCTTCAATCCATCATTGAGAGGCTAAAGGCGTTTAGCCTCTCATGCCTTCGATCATCCCGCTATCGCGTTCTGTCTTCGAATCCATGAGATGCAAGTAGGGTTTTTGGTGAGGATCATGGTGGATTAGGTTAGGATTGATGAAAATTGGTTGAATTTTGGGTAGATGGAGGCTAGGGTTATGGATTAGGGTTTGAGAATTGAGAGGAATTGGAGAGCTAGGGTTTCTAACTATTTACCGTGAAATCTCATGAGTAATCACCGTCTCTAATCGTGCATTAATCATCCCTATTTATAGTTAATCTCAAAACCCTACAGGTCTTCAGGTCGCGACCTGTCTTCTTGAATATCACTCCGGCTTGATTTTGGTCCAAAACGCACAACTTCATTAAATAATCTTCATGTCACGACATAATAGGATCCAGGTTGTGACTTTGGTAGCAATTCAGCACTCCCATGAGTCAAGCCTTCAAGCTCAGTGTCCCTCCATCTTGAGCTCCAATTTGGGCTTCCGTTTCTCCTTTGCTTGCCTGAAATCATATCCACAAAGTACCTTTGCCAAAGCAAGTGAAGAATTATAGATAATATATAAATAAAGCTATTTCTTTTGCCCATAAATTATCAAAATGCAATATTCAGACATTTAATCCATGTAATACAAATATCATACAATTTGAAGGTACATGTGTGCAATTTTCACATAAAATACCCCGGAAAACCATATAAATATTGTGTATTATCATATGCACATCACTTTTCTCACTGACTTGGCCCACATTTGATTCCTTCTTTCTTTACTTTTCTTTTTTTCCTTTTCTCTCTTTCTAGTTTTTTATGTTTTTCTTTTTCACATATATTCTTTTTTTTCCTTTATTCTTTCTGCCTACTTTCACATTGTGTGAAGTAGACAATTGATAAGACATGATACTTATATGATTTTTTGGGGTGTTTTATAACCAAATTGCACACATTTACCCTCAATTTACATGGTAATTAGAGTTTTATGGATTATATGTTTTATACTTTGCAATTTGCAGATTTAAGGGTAAAAATGGATTATTTTATATTAATTATATAATTTTTCACTTGCCTTGGCAAAGCCTTTTTGTGTGATGATATTTTCAGGCGATTGAAGGATAGCATGGAGCTCGGATGGAGCGCGAATAAAGAAATAAGAGCTTGAAGGTCCAAACACATAGAAAATGTTGTTTTGCCCACTGAAGTCATGACCTGGATCTTTGAAGTTGTGACCTAGGAAGTTTTAATGAAGATGTGCATTTTGGACCAAAGTCGAGCCTGGAAGGGATTTTCATGAAGTGAAGTTGCGACCTGGATACTCTGAGGTCCCGACATGGGATTGCAATATGTGCAAATCCTATTTTAGACAGAGATTGCGATTTGTAAAGATATATTTTTAAATTAAGATAAAAATCTTTTAAGATATGATTGAGATAAAAGGTTATCTTAATTAGTCTATATAAAGGGGATTAACCTACATTTAGAAGGAGGCCAGACGGTCCGGATCCATGAGATTTCATGGTACAGTACCTTGAAACCCTAATTCCCCTCAATTCCTAGTCCCAATTCTAAACCCTAACCATCAATTCACCATAAATCTCAACCATCTCTCATGGAGTTGAAGATCAATCATGATTGCAGGAGATATGAAGCCATGAGAGGCTAAACCTCTAGCCTCTCGGTGATGGAAGCAAGGTTGGAGCTTACGTACTAAACAAGGGAGTAGATTTTCTATTTAGATCTTAAGTCTCTTCATCTTTATGAAATTCCCTAGATCTAGGAAGTTTTATTGAGTTTTGAGATTCTTGTTATGATTGTAAATGAGATATGAATTCAGTATGCATGTTTGATGCATTAATTTCTAATTTAATATTTATCAAAATTCAAGACTATTTTATGTGTGTTTGGTAATTGCTATGATCGTATTAATTTTCCTCTCACGCATAATTCTCGGATTGTTGATTGAAAATTCGAGAATGTATTCATGCATTCATTCATCTTGCACTCTAAGAGAACTTAACAATGAATTAATTAATAATCAATCGACCTAGGATCCTATGAAGGGTTTTTGATTAATTAAATCGTTGGACCTAAGCGATCGCTTGAGGTTTTCTAATAGAACTTAGAGATTTAATACTCCACTAATCTTTTGAGAGAGCGAGGATAACCGAGCGAACACCATCGAGAGACTATATTTACCAAGTTACCCTTATCCAACCAAAACCTTTTCTAAACCTAAAAATACCAAAAATATTTCTATTTAGATTAGTTTAGTTATCTGCACCACGAAAACCCCCTAATTAACCTACTAACTAGTTTAGTTTAGAAATTAGAAAATTACTTAGGAATTTCAATAGAATAGCTCCCTGAGAAGAACAAATGGTTGTACCCTATACTACATATTTGGTGCAATCAATCTGACGAACCGATTCAAGCGACAGAAACAGTATCAATCAGACCCCTTCGAACCTGCCGGCTTTGACAACTTCTTCCCTGACAGTGATAACACTTTACCTCTAGTTAGGTGTGTTCTCATTACTTAGAAATTATCACAAATTAAATTAAATTTATATTTATTTCCATCATATGTATTCTTTACCCCTAATAATTTTTGGACCCATTTTTTTGTAGGGTTGATGAAGAATAGTGTTTTACAGATATACACTGTCATTCTTGTAAATTGTAAAAAGTCCTCACATTTTTTAAACAATTGAATTTTTTTAAAAATACATTTGTAGGAGTATTAAAAATATATTTCTCTTAAATTATGAATGAATAAGTCATAACATTTTTCAATTAATCAAACTGAGTCAAAAAATTGGTGGA
>JBAGKO010000001.1:5976327-6012002 GCA_037177275.1 Acacia concinna | reverse complement strand
ATTAGATATTATTGCGCTTAAATTGATAAAATTTAATTTTTTATTTTATGATAGATCAATATTTCCAATTATATGATATATCAAGATCTTGTTTAATTCTTGTCGATAAGAAAAATATTAAATCCAATAGTGCAGAATTAATTTAGAAATTTTGATGAATTTCTAATGGACAGATTTAATTGAACTACTTGAATTTTGATAGATCGAGATTGATACCCAAAGATTTCCTCTCTTTCATGACTTAACCGCCACTTCTTCTATAAAAAGGGCAAGACATGAAGACATACATCCACCCACCGTCGCCACATTCATCTCATGACATCACCGCACTATATACACCCCTACGCATCATTCATCCATTCACCACCACGACTATCCTCTCTCGCGCACAACACCCATCACTTCATCCATTCACTCCAACACCATATTCACGCACTTCCTCCATATTTCCAACCACATGGCAGCGTCGTCTTGCTTGATGCGTGGGGGCAAAACTATTTCTATGACAACTTGAGCTCATTTGGGAGGCAACTTGAGATGAGTATGAAGGAAGATTAGAGCCTAAGAGTTGTAATTGAATATTATAAGGGAGTTTCTTTTCAATTATTATTTTAATTCAAGACTTTGAGTTATTTGGTTTTAAGTAATTTTGAGTTTGTATTTATTGAGAACAATATAGTTTTAGATTATAGACATATTTTCTTTTGAATTGGATAAATTTTTGGAATGATTTATGCTAAGCATTTGATAGAGTTTTATTTGCAAACCTTTAAATTGCATTTGAGTTCTTAATTGAGTTTTCATTATTAATGTAATTATCAATTGGGTTTATTATCTTGATTGTTTAATTGAGTAGGATAATTGTTTAGTTGTTTAATTAGACAATTGTAGACATTAATTCTAAAATTAATTTGAAAATATTTATGATTGGTTTTAATGGGTTTGATTAACTAGCTCTTAGTCTGTTATAATTTCTCTAATAGATTAATTGTTATGAACTTGAGGGTTTCCCATGTTTCAACTAGATAATTAAATTCTATTAATTGCAACCATTTTAAATCTCTCTTTGGTCTAATTAATCAATTGATTTAGGCAAAAAAAAGTTAACTCCATATGAATCATAAGTTATTCCCTTCACCATAACTGAATCGAATCTCGTTTTAGTTAGTCTTTTTATTTTAGATTTTCATTTACTCTTTTCATAAAAAAAAAAACCAAAATCCCCCAAAAATTGCATTCTCATATAGATTTTAGAGTCATTGTATATTTCATTTAATTAGTTTAGTTGCATTTAGACAATAGTGTCTTTAGGTCCATAAATTTATATATTTTCTCACCTATAAACTCAACTCTAAATAAACTCACATATTGCTCGTTGGAAGAATAACCTAAGTTGACCGTAAACTACATAATTATTTAGGACCTAGTTAATTGATTGCTTTAGTGACAAAGCAAGGACACATCAGTTGTAGAAGATAGATATATAAAAAGTTTTGGCACAATAGAATTTGCATTATTGTAGAAGTGAAAAAATATTTATATCCTTGTTACAACTATATTATTATAACATACGCGATGTTTGTTGTTGGATTTGGACAAAGTACTTCCTCCAATCTATTAAGTACTGAAAATTTTGTTTTCATGCTTAATACATAATATCTCAATATATACTTTATACAATAAATTTATAAGTTTTTTCAAAATATTTTCATTAATAAAGGTACTATAAATTACTAAAGAAACACTTTAAAATTTCCAACACACATATTTTTAGAAATAAATAATAAACTGATTCTTAATATATTTTATAAAAAAAAGTTTGAGTGAGTTGGGTTTTGGAGACCCATCAAGGGCTGGTAATAAGCGTTCACAAAGGTAGTTAAAGATTGCTAATCAAGAAGGTTCTCACATTTGTAGTAGGATTTTAACTCAACCTTATCGCATATGAACCAATTCCTTTTTAACTAAAGCAACTTTTATTGGCTTTTTTAATATTTATAAATTAATTAACAGATGGATTAAAATATACCTTGACACCCCTGTCAATGGTTTCTTAGGGGAAAAATAAAAGCATATAATCATCGGCGCAAGTTTTTTTGGAAGAGTGGTACTTACCGTGACAGAGTTGACACCCCTGACAATGTATATTTAGATCACCACCTGCTGAATTTGGGAACTCAATATCTTTGACCAATAAAGAAGTAGTTGGCTCACAATTAGTGAGAAATTCTTAGATAAACTTAGTTCACCACATCATTTATAATTTGATCAATTAAAATACAACAGCTTAATAAATGATTTGGCACCTTTTAAATATTAATAAAATTAAAAGATTTCACAAGATTCACATTTTCATTATTATGAAATTTTAACTAGTGGATTCATTTATTTTGAAAAAAATAAAATTATGAAAATCACAAGTGACCAACTAGGATTAATGTTTTCTGAGTTGTTTTATTTTAATTAGTTAGACCACAAATGACGTGACAAATTAAGTTCACACAAGAATTTCTCCACAATTAGCTGCTGAATTTGAAACCACATATATTTAATTATCTATTGGAATGACATTTTACTACTTTGAAAATAATTTAACGATAATTAAACACCTTAATTGTTTTGCAAAATGATTATTTAAGGACTTTATAAAATATTAATTGTAATTAAAACTCATGAATTTCTTTATATTCCGAAGAAATAAGACTTGCACAGTTACTCAATGTATACAATGACAATACCAGGCTACCAGCATCGCCATTGATCGAACACCACCAGCAGGAATACACACACAAAGATTATAATAAGAGTCTTTCCAAAAGCAAACCAGAGGGAAGGATGAAGTCTGTAACATTAGGCAATTAAAATTGGTGAAAAGAAACAAGGGACAAGTTTCACTGTCTTTTCTGAGGATCCGATTAGTGTTGGATTAGCCGAAGGTTTACTGATGATGTGTTAATTTATACTACCTTTGGTGCTAATTATAAATCCTAGTTAACTTTTTTTTAGAAGTTAAAAAAGTAAAATAAATTACTTAATCATATAATATGTTTTATTTTATTATATTATATATTAGTTCATAAGTCAAACAAAATATTTTGAAGAAAAACAATAAATTTTAATGCTTCAAAGTAATCTGATTAGTTTTCTTAAGATTCTTTAAAAAAAAGTCAATTAGGTTTATAATTAGAATCGGTGGGAATATATTGGGAGGAGGGAAGGCAACCTCTTTTCTTTACCATCCACTTCTTTATTATCACCTTAGATTAACTGTAAACGTTTGACTTGAGATTTAATACTTTAAAAAAATAACAATTTAGACAAAATTTTAATGATTTAAATTTGTTTATATACGTTTTTTTTATATTATAATTATAGTTTTTTGGATATTAAAGCTCAATCGTTTAAGGTTAACCTAACGGTGAAAATAAGGAAGTAGATGGAAAGGGAATGGAGATGTCATTAATGTCCAGAGGAAAATATTTTGGTCAATATCCTTGTATCCTCACATCAACTTTTTCCCATCACATGGAGCAATATTGAGTTATGTTTTTTTTTTCCATTTAACACTAAAACCACATAAAAAAATAGGTTACATAAAACAAATTGTTGTCTATTGAATATTCCATCAAGAATTTATGTTGATATAATTATTTAAGAGATTTTCTAAATATCTTATCACTTAACAAACCCTAACCTTAGAATGTCTATATATATATATATATATATATTTTGCCTGCAAGAATGTCTATAATTATATCATTGGAAGAAAAAATATGTTTATGAATAGAGGACATCAAGAGAGAACAACGACAGAAAAATGGGAACAAAAGAGCCAGATTTTTAAAACAAAATATCAAATAAATAGAAGGGATGATAAATTTTAAGGTCCTTATAGTTTTAACCAAATTTTAATTAGGTCCTTATAGTTTTTTTCTTTTTATTAAGTCCTTATACTTGTTTTTCATCAGGTCCTTGAGTATTTTATAGTTTCACTTAATTTTTAATTATATTCCTTTACTTTCTTATTTATTCAATAAATACTAATATTATTTTTCTAAAAATATAAAATATGATAATAATATTTATAATCGTATTTAATATTATAATATAAATATTAATATTCTATAAATAATTGATTATCGTGATATTTTATTTTAACATTCTTTTCAATGAATTATTTGAGTATTCTTCTAAATTTTTAATAAATATATATATATCCTATTTAATTTTAAATTATAATTTTTATTTCTATATATAATTATTAAATTGAATTATAATAATAATTTATCCTAAAATAAAATAGAATTATAATAGTTATTAAAATTCCAAAAACAAACAAGGACTTAATTAAAAATCTGGTGAAATAAATAAAGATGCAATCAAAGAAATTGAGGGAGAATTCAAATTTTGGGTAGTAAAATTGTTAATAGAAACGAAAACTCTTCGTGCTCTAATCCCTTCACCAAATTAAAAAGAAGAGAATTATACAATAAACTAAATAAGAGAAAAAATTGAGTCTCGGACTCTTCCACCCTTAATCTTGGCCAAGGGTTCAATCTCTGGTCTTGGATATGGAGCAGCGTTAAATTTCCTAGCCAGCTGTCCTTCCCATAGAGGAACCCACAATGAGCAGATGATTAGTCCTTGGCCTATCGGGTTGGGGATACCTTACGAAAGCAACAAAAAAAAAAGAAAGAAAGAAAAAAATGAGTCCGTTTCTTTGTGTTTTTTTTTGGTATGCCAAACTGAGTGGAGATTCTATCCGGAAGATACCAAACTCACCAAAGACTATCTGTAAAATAGAATAATGGCACAAAAATTACCGTTTGGAGGTATAATTGTAGAGCATGAGCTTTATGGTACATAGATCATGCATGAGTGTTCGCTTCGGGGTTCATCCATCGCTATTTCCTTATTTGCTACCTAAGGGTTAGTATTTTTTTTTCCTTAATATTATATGTTTGTTCATTTATCTCTAGAGGTAGTTGTTTTTACATTATTTTTTCTTGCTGTAACTTACTGACAAAAGATTATGTTTGTCTGTAAGATAAGAAAAAATGATAGCCCTGTTAAACTACGGGGGAAAGAATATAGCCCGAAACAAATCAACAAAAATATTATGGAGAGCAAAAGGAAAATCAAAGAAGCAAGAAGACAGCTTGATATGATTGCCATACCAAAAAGAAGATTACCTTCGAAATTGTCATATTAGAAGAAGAGTAGGTGTGGCGCCTAATAAAGGAAAAATGGTTAAAAGTTTTTTTAAATGGTTTGACCATGTGACATCATGCGGCCTATCTAGTTATAAGTCCCTCTTGTTGTATAATACTTGATTTATTCAATCTCCTAACTCAACCCAATTATAACATAATCATAAGTAAATTTATAGATTGTACACTTACCTCACTTTGAGCCCAATAGTGTGCCTGAAAAGAGGGTTCTTAATTATTGCTTTGCTCTGGTATTGGTAAAATATATTTATAATAAATTCACAAATATATACTGAGCTCAAAAGTGCATTCTAATCCTTGTGAGACATCGACATCCAATTCACCTAAATTTTAATATGTATATATGTGTGTGTGTTTATATATATATATATATAAAGTTTTCCTATTTCGTATAACTTAGTCTCTTTATTATTAGAATGTTAACCAAAAGTACAATAGAATTAAAGTTGAGTCCTACTCTCATATATATGAATAACACCATTTGGGTGGGATAGGTTCATAATAAAAAATACAATGCTCTATTAAAACATTGTGGGATTGGTTCATGATAAAACATTTACTAACAATTCAATGAATTATTTGCAATAACATGTATTACTCCAGTAAAACACTTCAAATTATGTGCAATAACATCTGATAAAGATAGTACCATAATGTTTATTTTAAGAAAAATTAATTAAGAATTATTTGTTTTAGATTTTAAATGTGAAAGAATATGACACATGACTATATGTGATGTGAGAACTTAATAAGTTGATATAATGAATATAATGAAGTTATATAAAAATTGGATTTGTCTATATATTGAGATTTTTTAAATAAATGGAAAAGTTAATATCTTTTGCGATTCTATGTCAGTAATTTTAAAATAAATTTTCATAGATTTTTTAAAATAGGAAATATATATGTGTGTATGGTGAAGTGCTTTCCCATTATCATGAGATTTTCTCAAAACTAAAGAGCAAGATTCTGAACATAAATAATGGGAATAAAGTCTGGATTTCAAAAAGTAAACGAACACATCCTTAAACTTTCCTTAATTAGTTGACTTCATCTACTTAGTCATCAGAAGATTATCCTTTTCAGAATTATATTACTAAATATAATTAAAATTTATAAACAACCTGCAAATATTATTAATTTTCTTTTTCATTAAATACTTATTAAAATGATGTAAGTCAAACTTTTGTTTAAAACTATAACATTTAAATTTACCATTTTTAATTTTGTGTTATAGTTGTGAGCAAAGTTTCTTGATTAGTTGGAAGGGAGGGTTAAAAATAAAAAAAGATATAAATATGAATAAATAGAAATAAAGAAAATCAGGAATAGTTAAGTTAAAAAAAAAAGTAAACATAAAAGAAAGGGGCTTGTTTTTATGCAGAATCACATAAAAAGGAATTTGAGGTTAGTTAACAAGAATTAATATGGTGTTGATATGGTGTTATGTTATATAGTTAGTCACATTAGCCTCCCTCCCCCTCTATTTATATTGCTTCCCTCCCCCTCTTCTTCAAACCATTTATTTATTTATTTCAATGTTATCATTTTCCTCCCAACTCAAACCAAACCCTTTATATATGAAAATGATCTAAACAAGTGGCAAACTTAGTGTCCCCCAACAAAATATATCCAACGTCATAAACTACATCCTACATCCATATTACAACCGTGGAATCTTATCCAAACTATAATTTGAAAAGCCAATAATTACTTATAATATGAAAAGAGACAATTACTTTTTTTTTAAAAAAAATGTGTCTTGTCCGAAATACATAAACAAGTGGCAAAGCCATTGTCTTCCAACGAACTATAACGAAAAGGAACTAAACAAGTGTCGTGTCCCAAAAAAATATATCCAACATCCTACCCTCATAGTACTTTTTTTGCCTCCAACCTACTCCTATACTAAAAACAGTAGAATGTTATGCAACTCCCATACTACAAACTGTGAAATCTTATGCAAATCATAATCTGAAAAGAGAGCAATTACTTTAAATAATTCCTGCATAGCAATAACTCTTTCTCCAGTGTCATACCTTCTGAAATACTCCTCTGTGGGTGGCCAAATGTAGAAATTACCGATATTGAATTGGATCACTTGGGGGTTTAATTACGTCATAGATCAAGACGATTAGTGACGGTGTGCAGAGGAAATTATCTCAAATTTCTAAAAATGGCAGACAAAGTAATCCCAAAGGAGGCAGAGTCGTCAATATACTCGGTAGAATACCCAGAGGAAGAAAGGGTATTGTCTCTTGGATTACGCCAGGAGACTTCAGCGTTGCGGTTTCAATGGTGGTTCCGTGTTTGTACAGGAGCTTAGTGCGTATGTGTAACAGTGATGCAAGATGGCAAAATTTCATTGGCTACCTGGACGTAATTGACTTAATTAACTTGACCTAAGTTTAGTCTTTAAAAAATATTGAAAAAAAATTATTTGGGTAGAAAAGATCTATATATTCATTCATAGATAAAATTTAAGTTATAAATGAACCTCAAATATTTTAAATTTTTCTTTTGTTTAAATAATTATTAATATGACGCTTTTTATAAAACTGGAACATTTAATTATACAACTTTCAATTTTGTGCTATGGTTTTGAACAAATGGGTCTTAGTACAAAAGTGAAAACTTTTAGTGAGTATCCTTTTAAAAAAGAGATTGTGAGTAAAAGATATATAATTAATACAAAGCATAATAAAAAACATGAGGAAAACAAAAGTTTGTTACATCAACAGATTATATTAGGATATTTAATTAAATAACATACAAAGTTATATATGCATTTCAAAATTTTTAAAAAGTATGTTTTAATTATTATTTTTTTTAAAGAATTCCAAAAGAGATCATATCGCTAAAGAGTGGGAAAAGGGGGTGAGAATCGCTCAGAAATATAGGAGGCAAATCAAAAAAAAATTATAAATATATAATAGTTTATAATTTGATTTCACGCACGTTGAGAGAGCGCGGGAGATAGGGAGCCCAATCGTTACTTATTCAGTTATTTGCCTATATATAGCTACATCAGCCACCCTCTCCCTTTACTTGTACCACTTCCCTCCAGCCCTTCTCAAACCATCTCAAGATCATTTATTCTCATACTGTCTAACCTCAAACCAACCGTTTTATCAACCCAAACCATATCACCATTTGTTTCTCACGAGGTGTGCCTTTTGTCTCCCCATTTTAGATGGAATTGAACTAGAAGTAGGGGTTGCACTTTTCCGTTCTCTTACCATCCTCCATGTTACTCCATATTTATCCATCGGTCTCATTTTTTTTTTACTCAAACAGCTAATAAATCTTTCCACATCCAAGATGGTTGAGAACGGCACCTCCCCAGCATTTTAAGCCGCCATTGACGTGCCTCCTCAAATCGGGTCCAAGTGATTCCACGATGATGGCCGTCTCAAATGAACTGGTATTTGTGAAACGTAAAATAACAGTGCCATTAAATTTATTAGTATCTTGTGAGAATTTGTTAGACGTTGTTAGATATATTCAATTATCTATATCTTGCATTATACGAATAGTTGCATATATTTAATTCTACACCTGTGTAAATATTCCAATTCACATTAATGGAACATTGACCTTACATGGGTGGATAAGGAATATCGACAAATTTCTTGTGCAAAAGAGAGAGTTATTATATATACCATGAGCGTTACGTAATCTCCTCCTTTATCCAAGAACAGTCATCTCTAGAGAAAATAACAGAATATTATTCGGTCATTAATCCTTAATCAATGTTTACAAGGAGGGACTTTATATAGACGCAAACAATAACCTAGTTAGCTATACTAACCCCAAACTCTAATCTCAATCTAATATTAAAAAAAAATCTCATATATTTTAACATAAGATATAACTTAACCAGCCTGTCTTTGATACTATGTAACCATAATTGGGAAAATAGAATTCTCAGGATTCCAATAATATGTAACGAGAATTTGGAGAATAGTTTTCTCAATGTTCCATTAATGTGAATCAGAATATTTATACCGGCGTAGAATGAAAAAATATGCAACTCTAATCCAAGATATACATAAATGGGTATATCTAACAATTGTGATATGATACTAATAGAATTTAATATCAGTATTGTTCAACAGTTGAAAGTATGTTCCCACCTTTTGTTATTCAGCCGAGCTGTTATTTGATCATGTGTCATTGTCTCATTATGTTTCTGCGGTTTTTGGAACATAGGGACGGTTTGGACGGCAAGCGCCCATATCATCACTGCCGTCATAGGCTCTGGTGTGTTGTCCTTGGCTTGGGCTATAGCTTAGCTCAAATGGATTGTAGGACCTGGGGTGATGATTCTCTTCTCTCTCGTCACTTACTACACCTCCACCCTCCTCACTGCCTGCTATCGTTCTGGTGACCCTCTAACTGGAAAGAGAAACTACACTTGCATGGATGCCGTACGATCAAACCTCAGTATATTTCGTCTCCTGCCTTGCTAGATTTATCCAAGTATGTTGGTCTGTGTCAACAATTTGGGCCATCTTTCAAAGTTCTGAGCTTAATTGGGTGGTTCCGTGGCTACAGGCGGTTTCAAGGTCAAGATTTGTGGGCTGATTCAGTATGTGAACACTTTTTGCATCGCCATTGGATACACTATTGCAGCTTCCATTAGTATGATGTAAGTTTGGAACTACATGTGACAATTGAGGTGGTAGAGTCGTGCTTGTTTGTGAAATTAACGTTAAAATAACCTTATGGGCTCTCTCAAATTTTCTATAACAAAACAAGGCAGTCCAAAAGTCTAACTGCATACACACGGGAGCAAGGCGAGTGCAAAATGAATGGAGATATGTACATAATTGCATTTGGCGCCGCTGAGATTATCTTCTCTCATATTCCAGACTTCAACTAGTTACAGTCGTTATCCATTCTAGCTTATGTCATGTCCTTCACCTACTCAACCATTGGGCTTGGCCTCGGCATTGCTCAAACTATAGGTATGATTTGACTCATATAACGGTTGCTATTCACAAATCTTTATGTTGCCTTCCCTGTAATTTTTTTCTCTTACTCCATTTTATTGCGAATGATCTCAATCAATATTGATCATATTCCAACAGAAAACAAGAAAATTGGAGGAAGCCTAACAGGGATAACCGTCGGTGCCATCATAGGCTCCCAAGTGGTGACGCAGACCCAGAAAATTTGGAGGGGATTCCAAGCACTCGGAAACATAGCTTTCACCTACTCTTTTTCATTGATCCTCTTAGAAATCTAGGTACGTAATGTATACAATAGATGTTGTTCTCACTTATAACTCGTTCACCGTGCGAGATCATTCTCGACGGAGAGCGTGAGACTAAAAAAAGTTTATACATGACGAAACAGGATACCCTGAAAGCTCCACCATCATAAGGAAAAGCAATGAAGAAGGCCACTTTTATCAGCGTTGTAGTCACCACGTTGTTCTACATGTTGTGTGGCTGCTCCTGTTATTCTGCATTTGGAGAGGCAAGCCCAGGAAACCTCCTCACTGCTTTTCGCTTCTACAAGCCTTATTGGCTCTTAGACATAGGCAATGTTGCCATTGTTATCCACCTCGTCGGTGCTTTCCAGGTTTATTGCCAACCCCTCTTCTCTTTCATTGAGAAAACAGCGGTAGACAGATTCCCAAGAAGTAATTTCGTCACCAAGGAAATTGAAGTTCCAATCCCTGGTCTCCGATGACCCTTCCGACTCAACTTCTTCCAATTGGTTTGGAGGACCACTTTCGTGACCATGACCACCGTGATATTAATGCTTCTTCCATTCTTCGACGGCGTCGTGGGGCTTCTCGAAGCTCTTGGATTTTGGCCTCTCACTATGTTTTTCCCTATGGAGATGTACATAAGCTAGAAGAGAATACCAAGGTGGAGCACCAAATGGATCTGCCTCCACATGCTCAGTTTCGCTTGCCTTATCATTTCCTTAGCAGCAACTGCTGGTTCTGTTGTCGATATTGTGGGTCAACTTAGATCTTATAAGCCATTCGTCGTCACCATATAAGCTAAGCGCACTGTGATTGCCATAGATAGGATTTCAGAAACATGTCAAAGGAATATTTCTATTTTTGTTCATGTTTATATACAAAACCTAGGATGGGGATCTTAATGTCCGTTTCTTAGCTAACTTTCTTATCCCCTCTCCTCTTATTTTGTATTTTAACTCTACTATGCTTTTCAATTTAGAACACAACAAATTGAATGAAGCATATTACAACTTAATCCAATTGATTATGTGGATTCAACTCTTAGTCTACCCAGCACTTGCTCGCCTTTAAACCATTTTTCTCTTATATGGTCCGTCCCAAACGCGTGTGACTTGCATTTATGGTAGTCGACTTAACCCTATTGATTATGTGGATTCAACTGTTAGCCTTTAATCTTATGTGGGTTGTTATACTCCCGCCATCCACCCTATTATTGGAAAGAAGTTGTGGGCACGCACGACATTGGAACCATATGATCCACCAAAATATCACAAGTGCTGGGTAGGCCATCAAAGAAACGAAGAAGAGGGCATGATGAACCATCCCCTCCAAACAAGTTTAGAACAAGTTGTGCGCGTGTAAAATGTAAGATATGTGGAAATTCGAGACATAACGCTCAACAAATGAAGCAAAATAGAAATCAATGTCCTCAAGACTCTGTTCATGTGACGCCTCCATCAAGAAGTAAGCCTGAATGTACTCAAAGTTAATATGTAATCAATTGGCAATATAATATCTTCCATTTGTGCATGGCTTAATATGCCCAATTTAATGATGGTGGTGGGTTGTTCTAGTTTTTGTGTGGCAGTAACTAAGATAGATTGTGCTACTTTTTTTTATTATTTAAACTAATTTCATATATTATTTTGGATGGGCCAATCGACTTTATGTTGTTTGTGGTTACCATGATAAAATTATTTTTTTATATATATGCAGATTAATTATAATTTTTTTAACCTTAAGAAGAAGAGAATATATATGAAAATAAGAGAACTTGCGTTAATTGCCCAAAATATGCAACAAGTGGCAAACTTGTTGTCCCCCAACAAAATGAGCTAAACAAGTAACAAACTCATTGTCCCCCAACAAAATATATCCAACGTCCTAAATTACATCCTACCTCCATATTATGCTATCCCGAGATCCTCACTGGTCACTGCAATATTAAAAAAAGTTAACATCTTTAAGATGATTATCCTTATTGAAACAGATCGTAAAAAGCATATAAAAAATCATGAATTGTGGTATAATATCTAAAGTTTGTTACATCATAAGATTATATTAAGATATTAAATTAAACAATATTCAAAGTTTGTCGTGTGTGTGTGTGTGTGTGTCAAGATTTTTAAAAATATGTTATCTCAAAATATTTATAAATAGAGATCGTGAGAGTAAAGGGAGGAAACGAAGGGTATGTATATATATATATATAACAGCTCAGAAGTATAGTAGACAAAGAAATTTATAAATATATAATCATTAAATTTTATTTCTGTCTACCTTGTTCCCATTGCTTTAATTCTATGATCGCTCTTTACAGAGAGATATATAGAGGAGGAGTCAGATTCTTTTCCATAAATCAAGAAGAGATCAAAGAAATTGAGGGAGAGAAGCGTACACAAAAGCTACAAGCAGTTAGTTCGAATTCTTCTAAGTGCAGCTTTTAGTACTTAGTAGAGGCACAATTCATTGTTCTCTAAGCCTCAAAAAGGATTATTATCTTGACTAAATAAAAAAATAAAAAAGAAGAGAGACTGGCATTGAACTACGTACATCAAAGAAAATGAGTCAATTTCATATGCCAACTGGGTGGAGAATCCTTTCAGATGATTCCAAACTTATCAAAGAATGTCTTTACAAAAAATAATAATAATAATAATAATTTCATCAAAATTACCCTTCGAAGGTATAATCGTAGAACACGACCTTTATGGTAAAGAGAATCCTTGGAAAATCTGGAAATATTTTGGTGAACAAATGGTTAAAACAGTTAACTCCGAAAATCTCTATGTCTTCGCAAAAGTAAAGAGGAAGAAACATTAATTCTAGAAATTTTGAAAGGAAGGTGGGATTAGGTTCTTGTGAAGCAGAAGCTCATGCAAAATATATCACAGTCAACGTACACAATTCGAATCATCAATTTGTGATTGGTTTTATGAAAAGGTTTAGATTTGAGAAAAGTAGAACTCATCTAGACTACAGCACGGTAAACAAATACATAATTATGTATTTCTTAAGTGAGCGTATAGATTATTATGAATATCATACTTTATTTGTTGTACGACGAATGATTTATAGTATGAAAATTACATCAGAGTTTTGAAATAATTTATAGTACAAAAAATCACATCACTGAGGTATGAAAAAAATTGTATAACGATGATCTGCGATGTGGAAAACTGAAGAGACATTTTTATTTTATTTTTTGGCCTGCAAGAATGTCTATAATTATATCATAGGAAGGGAAAAAAATTATGAATAGAGGACATCAAGAGAGAACAACGACATAAAAATGGGAACAAAATAGCTAGAGTTTTAAAACAAAATAACAAATAGAGAGCAGGGATGATTAATCTACAGGTCCTTAGAGTTTCAACCAATTTTTAATTGGGTCCCTATAGTTTTTTTCTTTTTATTAAGTCCTTATACTTTTTTTTTATGAGGTCCTTAGATTTTTTTTTTCCTTTTTTATTAGGTTCTTATAGTTTCACTTAATTTTTAATTATATTCCTTTACTTTCTTATTTATTCAATAAATACTAATATTATTCTTCTAAAAATATAAGATATGACAATATTATTTATAATCTTATTTAATTTTATAATATAAATACTAATATTCTATAAATAATTGATTATCGTGATATTTTATTTTAACATTCTTTTCTATGAATTATTTAAATATTCTTCTAAATGTTTAATAAAGATATATTTATCCTATTTAATTTTTAATTATAATTTTTATTTCTATATATAATTATTAAATTGAATTATAATAATATTTTTTCTAGAAATATAATAGATAAGCATTTCAAGCACAAGAGAAAAAAAATATTTTGATTCTTGTTCATGTTTATATATGAAACCTAGGATGTGATCTTATTATTCTTGTTCAAGTATCATCTAGCTTTGTCACTCTGCTATGTATTTCGATGTAGAACGCAACAAATTTAATGAAGAATATTACAAAATCTCTTCTTACTTATATTTAAAGTATTTTTCTCTTGTTTGTCCGCGTGCGCTTGTATATAGCCAACACTAATCTTACTATTAGTACTTTTTTAAATCCAATTCATATTAAAAAAAAGATGGGGCTAGTTATGGCGGGAGAACTTGATAGAAAAGTTAATATCTTTGGCGCTTATCTTTCTGTAAATTTAAACGAAATTTAAAAATTTTCAAAAATATAAAATATACAAAAACATATATATGTGTGTGTATAATCTTGTAAAATTCTCTTACAATTTAATAAACTAGATAAATTATGGCAAGTTTCTATAAAACAAATATAAATAATGACGGGTGGATAACCTTAAATTATCTTTTTGGGTAACAAAATGTTGTACTCTGGTCTTAATTATGAAGGCCAATTGACTTTTTTGGAAAATCTTAAAAAAATCCTAAGAAAGCTAATTACATTACTTAATCGTATAATATATTGTGTTTTATTATATTATATATTAGTTCATAAGTCAAACTACATGATTTGAAGAAAAACGACAAATTTTAATATCTTAAAATAATGTAATTAACTTTCTTATAATTTTCTTAGGATTCTCCAAAAAAGTCAACGGCCCTTATAATTAAGAGAAGAGGGAGTATATTCTATCAAGAATATACGTTGATATAATGATTCACGAGGTTTTCTAAATATCTTATCTCTCAATGAACCCTAACTAACTTTAGAATGTCTATAGTTTTATGATGCAGAAAAAAAGAATATTTTTATAAATAGATGCCATCAAGAGAGCACAACGAGAGAAAAAGAATATCCATGGAAAAGCTTGATCCCTTTCAAAGAAGGAAAAAAGATAAATAAATATCCTATAAATATAAAAAAAACCTTAAAAGATGACTTAAATTTGGTAAAAGACAAATGAGGAATAGAAATTAGTCAGTTTTAGTCATTTTGTTTTAGTCATTATCTACTCCGTTTTAGTCATTCTCCATTGAGTTTTGGTCAGAACTCCTCATTCGTCATTTACTAAATTTGAGTCATCTTTCAGGGTTTTTAATGTTTAGAGGGTATTTATTTATCTTTTTCCCTTCAAAGAATTTTATTTTTATTTTATTTTTTAAAAATTCAAAGAATGATATTATTATACATCATTAAAAAGTTATAAATGATACTCAAATATTATTAATTTTCCTTTTATTTAACATAATTATTAAAATGACGCATGTGAAATTAATAGTGCGTCTAAAACAAATATTTAAATATACAATTTTAGATTTTGTATTATAGTTGTGAACAAATTGTCTCAATTAGTTTAAATGAAGGGTCCAAAATAATATGTGTGTGTGAGAGAGAGAGAAAAAGTAAAAAAAAAAAAAGTGAAATCAGACAATGTAAGCGAGGAATATTTTCAAGAAGTAATTTAGGATTTTTTTCTTACAGGAAAATAATTATCTTAGAATTCTCAAAAATGTTAAGAGGAAAAAATAAACTTAAAAGAAAGGGTCTTGTTTTTAGGATTATTTTCTACAAATTGAACATTAAAATATATACGGGTGTGTATTCCAATATGTGATATTTTTTATTTTTTTAAGGAATTAGAGAAGTGAATATCTTTGATTATCAATGGATAGAAAAAGAAAAGGAGAGAAGCTATATCTATAAATATATTCCTCTTGAGGGGGTGCAGGCTCCAAAATGAACAATATCAAATGCGAACCGCTAGATATTACAGTAAACTATATTCAAACACATACAAAATCACGTTAAGATTCTTAATGACAATTTGATAGTATATTTTTAGTCATATTTGTACAATGTTGAACCTAACCGAAGGTAGTATTATATTATTTTTTCTTTATGTAAATTAATGTTAATATTGGATTTATATGTGATAAAAAGGTAAATAATAACCTGAAATATTGTTATAACATGAGCACTGTTATATATATAGTAACAAAAGTTATGTTCTAAAGGGACACTAAGAATTAAAGTTGGGGTAGTAAAGATGAAGACGTTAAAATAGATGTGTTGTGTTCATACTAAAAATAAATATAGGATTCAAAATGAGCATATTAGAGAAAGAGGATAGGTATGACATCTATTGAATAAAAAGTTGTTTGAAGTAGTTTGAATATATACACCGAGGTATTTAGACAAGCTAGTAAGAAGAGTAGATTAGATGGTATAGAGTAATGTAAAAAGGGGTAAATTTAATTCAATATAAAGGAGGTCAGGTAAAATTCATTAAAATTATGTTAAAAGAGGTTATTAGCTTTTTTGGTTTAAAGAAGGGGAGGTTAGGTTAAAGTAGTTGTGAAAAATTAAAAAAATAGCTATAAATAATTTAGTTAGATTGAGATATAAATTTTATCTCAAAAAAAAAACCCCCTCAAATTTGGAAGTTTGAGAAGGAAAGGGAGCACTGTAGGATAAAAAAATTTCCCACCCCTTGCCTCTCCTTCTTCCAACCAAATAAGGTTTTGCTATCTTCAACCCTCGCATAATATTACCTAACCTAGAAAATCCCTCCAAAAACCAAACACACCATAAAAGATATATCAAAATTGAATAAAATGTTCAATAAAGTTATTGACCAAGACCGTTAGTTAACAACATATGTTGAACTTTGATTATTAAAATAGTGCAATGGCACCATGCGGTCTATATAATTAACCTGACTCAATAGAATAATAAGGCTTGTTGTTGTTGTATAATATTTATAAAAGTTATTCAATCACTCAACTCAACCCAATTTGTAACATAATTACAAGTAAATGTATAGATTATACAAACTTGGAAGCATTTATTTCAAAAGAGGAATACTATCCAACACTAAGGAAAACATAAGCAACAGTTTAACGCCAAACCATTCTGTCTTTCACCACTAACACATCAGTTCCTTCTGTTTTCATTTTCATGTAATCTAAAGTCCATTTCTCAAATGAGCATTCAATGAAATCATAATAACCGCCATGAATAAGCAGTTCTCCTTTTGATACCCTTTCTTCTATCCATGGATAGGTGAGTAGGTTCAATAAAGAATGGTTCAATGATTCCTGCATAAAATTCACTCAAATTGTTCAGGCTCGATGGATTTTCTTTAAGAATTAACGTTTTCCAAAGGCTCATGCCACAATACCCCCTATCTTAAATATAAAATTTAGTTAAATTTTTTGGAGAAATTAAGAAAGCTAAATATGTTATTTAATCATATCATACGTTGTGTATGATTAAATTATGTATCAATTTATAAGTCAGACAAATTAATTTGGAGAAAAAAATAATAATTATGAATATTTTAAAGTAATTTAATTAACTTCCCTAATCTCTAAAAATAAATATCAATTGAGTCTTATATTTAAGAACAGATATAGTATCAATCATAGAAGTTGATTATTTTTTTCTCTTTATCAGGTCATTATAGTTTCACATGATTTTTAAATAAAGTAAATATTAAATTGAAAAAAAAAATTCCAACTTTGCCCATATTAAAGAAGGTATTAAAAAAAAGAGAGAAAAGAAACTACGAATAGCCACTTTTAAACATTAATCACTCTTCAAGCAAGTTATATATACCAGGAACCAAAGAATTCTTCTAAAAGGTTGCTTATATTTTGAACCGGAGGAAGCAATAGCTTACTATAACCCTCCTCTTTGTAAATACGTTCTCAGTACCCTCCCTTTCACTCCCCACCATCAAAATAAACACTAGGCAGGTAATATCAACAACATGCACTATGATACAAGTATCTAATTCTGACTTGTAAAGATTGAGAGCAAAAGAGGAACAGAGGGTAGAGAGATTAGAGGATTCAAGATGAAAGAACAGAGGATAGAGACAGAGAGAGAAATGAGCGAGAGAATAGAGCAATCTACTGAAACAAATGACAGACTGACACACGAATTCAAATGGGTCATGTACATTTATAGAGGCAATAGAAGAACCTCACTACATCGTAACCAACTACAACCATTATTTATTTTTAGTATGATTACATAACAAATTAAGCTCAGCCTATGTTTTATAGTTAGTCCCAAGCCTAGATAAAGAAGAAGGATTGTATTAAGCTCTTGACGTAAAATTGTTGAATCTTATGACATGAATCAACAAAGAAATTGTTGTTGTTGATTTTATAACCCATTACATAACAGTCATTGAGGTTCATCACCCAGACACCCACTACATCTTCAAATATATTCTTTACCATGAGAATGAACACAATAAACATCATAAACACATTAGCAAATAAACAATTAGACAATGTAAACTAAGTCATCCACCTCAACATGCAAGAGCAAATAAATATAAGACAACAACAATAATAAGATCTACCTCACTAAGCGAAGTCAGTTAGCTAAACAACATCATCAAGATCTATCATTGGCTACCTACTAAGATATATCGTCCATGGCAGGAATGAAGGCATAACAGTTAAGACACTGAATATATTAGTAGAAAAAACAATAGAAATTATAAATTAGTTGTTTCACATAAAGAACATTATATATGCAACCAATCATATCAGATTTAGACCCTCGTCTCTGTATTTAATTATGAAGATTTCACTTTTCAATTTGTTCCTTTTCCATCATAATAATACTAATGAAAATTAAAAAATTTGTGAACACCGATAGATTTCCCACTTATTTCAAACAAGGATTCTTCACTGATTTCCCATGAATGAATGAAAGAAAAAAATTTTGGGTGAGTGAATAAAAACGGGGGCTTACTCTATCGTAGAATGCTATGCTTTGTGAAAACCCACGGCTAGGCACCACCGTGAAGACGCACGGCGTTTTTAGTTAAAATGGGTGAGTTGAGAGAAGACCCACGACACCCAGGGAACCACACACCCACGCGTTGAATGAGGAATTGAGAATGGGAAGGAGTTGTTGCCGCGAAGACGACAGATGTTGCAGTAGTCGCGAAGATGACAGACGTTGCAATAGCCGTGAAGAGGTCTATGGATAAAAGAATTGAAGACACGAGGGTGCTCTGCAGCAACCGCGAAGAGGTGTATGGAGAAAAGAATAGAAGACACGAGGGTGGTCTTCGTGTTTTAAGAGGGTCTTCTGCATCCCCAGTCACATATTGGAAAAGCATATAACATTATCTACTTCCCCGATCTGTGATTGGGGACGCAGATTACCCATTATCTGCTTCCCCAGTCTCTGATTGGGGACGCAGATAATGAAAGATAACATTATCTGCATCTCCAGCATGTGATTGGGGATGCAGATAATGATGACATAGCGAACATAATTACGTGATTGCCACCGCCTTTCTAATTGACGTCCCTAATTAATAAAATGGACATTGTACAGGGACGCAATAACTACTAACTATAGTAGTGTATGAGAACACATCATAATTATAGTTTGTTAGATGTTAGAGTATACGTAATCATTTAAAAATGTAGCAATTTTGGCACTCTTGTTAATTACACCTAATGTCCATCCTTTGTTTGTGTTGTGAGTCCCACAATACTGTATGTCAATTGGCATGTGGTATGCATTTGATCTGTCCAACTGGCTAAGTGGAAAGTTCAACTGATCAAGTCATCCCAACTCAATAAATAAAGTCTTATTTCATAGCCAGTAGCCTACATATAATTCATTTAATTAATCAATTTAAATTGTGTTTGGTATTCATAAAGAAACACTTTATTACTATATTTACAGGAAAAAACTTTTAATATTTATATAAATAACTCTCCTGTCATTTTGTAAAAGGGTAAATTCCAGAAAATACTAATAAAATAGGCAAAAGATAAATAAGTGTACATGGTTAATTTGTAAAATCCCATGTTAGATTTGATAGAGAAACTTGGAATTTCTAAATCTCTTTACATTTTCGAATTGATCGATATGCTCTTGATTACAATTTGAAACAACATATGAAATGGATGAAATTGTAAAACATGATACTAAAGTCATTAATTTATATTCTTATATTGTTGATCTATATATTGATGTTGTTATTAGTTAATTAAAACCTATACTCTAAAATACATATAGGATTGTTAGTTTTTTGGGATATAAAGTTCTAAAAAGGATGATAAAATTATTAATTTAAATTCTGATGTTGCTAATCAATATACAGATATTATTATTGACCTGTGAAACATGTGCCTTAAAAGAATGGGAAAAGGTGCAAAATTGCCCTTTTGCCCTAGAAGTCTCATAAGGGGTAAGTTTGCCCCGGAAGTTTCAGAAGTGGGGCAATTTTGCCCCTGCTATTAGTGGACCGTTAGTTGACAGTTAGTTGACCAAATCTGTTAAGCTGGCAGTGCACAGGGTATCCACTTTATTTTTTGTTAAAGTGAAAATTTGTCCCAAAAGTTTTATATCCGTTAATTTTGACCATTACTTGACCAAATATATTGAACTAACAGTCTACATGTCATCCAATTCAGTTTTGTTAAGGTGAAAATTTGTCTCAAAAGTCTATAGGTCATCAAATATATCTTTTTTAAAAGTTCCAGTACAAATTTTCACCTTAACAAAAATACAGTGGATGACCTGTGAACTTTCAACTCAATATATTTAGTCAATTAATTGTCAACTAACGACATGGAAAAATTGCCCCACTTCTAAAACTCCAGGGCAAAATTACCTCTTATGAGACTTCCAGGGCAAAATTACCCCTAGGGTAATACTTCCAAGACAATTTTGCCCTTTTACCCTAAAAGAATTAAAGAAGTACATGTGAGTAAATTTACAACATTTCATTGTTTTAAATTCTTCCTTTTAATTTGACAATAAATTTTGCGAATTGGTCACACTTATTTATCTTAAGAAAATGAGATTACATAGCACCTACAGAGAAAGGACATAAATAAAGGTTTACAATATACTAATGATAATTAAGAAAATGACTCTCTTGTCTTTTTTTTTTGATTGCCACTCTTCTTGATACAAATAATCTCTAAAGGTTCCTTGTGCAATCCACCAATGAAATCATTTCTAACTCTCCTAATTAATTTATCTATTGTTTGCATATGGTTTAATGCTTACATGAATTAGTCATACGTAACTTTAAGTATGAAGGAGATTAAAATTTAAGGTAGTGTACTAGTTGATTGATAATATAGCACATGCCGGTTTGGCTTTTTTACATAATCCCTTTTTCTTATTTTCTTCTCAAAATTCCATCTTCACCATCAAATTGAAAAAATATATGGTCCAGGTTTTAATATTGTATAAATTATTATTTTAAACATAAATAAACAAATTTAAACTATTAAAATATGATCTACATGCTTTATAATTGCAATACAAACAAAATTAATAAAAATTTTAATTGATAAAACATCTATTTTTTTATAAGCATTGAGATGAGATTATGAGAAGAAAATAAGAAAAAGAATTATAAAAAAAATTATTCCCTAATATATGCTCCAGTCAAATAGCCAATAATTGGTATTAATGAGTTATCAGCAAATAAGCTTCAAGGGAATTGTTAAATGTAGCCAAGGGTCATTTAATTTGCAAATAAATTCAAGACTTGTTTTCAATAAAAATTCTGCATCAATTATAACATATGAATAGTGTCACTTATTTTACGCCCAGTCCCAAAACTTTAAGACCCGGACACCTCTTATTAAAGGAAAAATTTTCAGTAAAATGTGTTGTTTTATGCTTTTATGTATCGCATTTTGCAACAGACTTAATTAAGTTTTCTTGTAGAGACTATTGAACAATTGTATAACACGGAAACAGTTCAGATCGATTTCCCATATCAAATTGGCAGTAGTGTCAAATAATCTTTTATTATACAATATAATTGACATACACGACTCCATAAGTTATTCGTGCATATCCTTAAAATTCTCACGTACCAAAAAAGAAAACTAGATTGGTATTTGCCAACTTCTAGGTGTTTTTGGATTAATTTTTTAAAATAGTTTATGAAAAAAATTGATAAAAGTGATTTTAGATAATAGTTTCTGAACATAATAATTTTTTGTGAAAAAAGTGATTTTGACAAAATGATAGTGTTTTGGATAGATATTATCAGAATAGTTTTTTTTATGGTCAAATGACCAAAAAAGACATTCGTTTTTCTAATAATTGCATAGAGAAAAAAAGAAAGAAAATAAAAGAGAAAAAGAAGGAATGGGAAATAAGGGAAAGAGGAGAGTGAAAAAACAAAAAAATAGTTTTTTTTTTTTAAAAAAAAACCTAGGTTTAGGCCAAAACCATGATTTATGATAATTGTTGATTATTTGGCTACTTCCTTTTTGAAATCTAGATTTGGGCCAAAAACCTAAGTTTGGAAAGGGAAGTTAAACACACACTTTAACCCTCTGCTTGGAAAAGAAGAAAATTTGGAAGGAAAGAAAATGAGAGGAGGAAAAATTAGGAGAAGAGAAAAGTAAGGAGAAAATATTATCCCTCCACCTGGTTGAATGGGTAAGAGAAAACATAGAGGAAAGGAAATAAGTAAACATGTAATACCTAAAATACTCTTACTCCTATATTAAAATAACCATATTAAAAAGTAAGTTAAGTCCCACGATTCATTTTAATATTAACCTCAAAATCAAATAATTTAATATGATAAAGTTATATTTGAAACCAAATAAATTAACAATGTTAAAATGAAAGGTTTAAAGAGCAGGAATTTGTGGCAGAGTTTGAAGAAATCGGGAAGAAGATAGGCAAAATAAAGATGGAGGTGAATCTAATTTGGTGCCAGTGTTAAAACAATGGTAAAGGGGCAAATTTATCCCATAAACTTTGTAGGAGGAAAAATATACATAAACTTTTAAAAATAGAGCAAATTTAATAATCCGTATATTTTAATTTCTAATGGAGTTAAAGAGTAGGGGCAAATTTAACTATGAACTCTCCTTATATGGGTGCCTAATACCATAAACTCTTAAAAATATGACAAATTTAGCAATCCGTCTATTAAACCTCATTTCTTCTTGAAGCAAGACCTGGCTCTCTCCTGTTCCCACACCTCTTTCATTATGTTATACTACCTCCTATCATCAGCCTTGAGATTTATTGGGCCCATCATTTGTACTGCTTCTTTTTCTTCCCCACCAGAGGTTGCTGGAGAACCAGCCTTGGTCTATTACACCTAGGGTGAAATGTTTATAAAAAAACATATTTATGATGGGAGATTTTTTGAAATAATACCAAAATTTGAAACGAGTTAAACTATCATTTCAAAAGACATGAGTTCACCGTAATAAAAAAAACAAAGTGATTCAGAGAATGAGCTTCTTAGACTCTTACTGAATTGAGAAACCTTGCTGAAGATAGCTCTAACTAGATAATAAATAAGGAAAATTAAGTGATAACGTAGAAAATAATAGGCAAGATGGCAATGGCATAGAGCGAGAAAATGACTTGCTTCAAGTTGTCTTTGAGGATGAAGAACAAGTCGAGAAAGAAACCAATACGAAAGCGATGGTGACAAAGAGCGAACTTAAGCCTATGAGAAACTTGAGAGGTAGATCTACAGAAATATCAAGGTTGATGGTGGGAGGTGATGGAACATAATGAGAGAGGTAGGAGAGCATGAGAGAGTCAGGTCTTACTTCAAGAAGAAATTAGGTTCAATGGACGAATAGTTAAATTTGCTTCTTTTTTAAGAGTTTATGGTGTCAGGCGCCCCTATGAGAAAAGTTTATTCTTAAATTTACCCCGCTTTTAAGAGTTTATAGTGGCAAGCTCCCCTACGAGGAAAGTTTATGGTTAAATTTGTCCCAATCCTTTAACGGAGTTAGAAGTTGAAATGTACGGATTGTTAAATTTGCTCCATTTTAAAAGTTTTAAGTATATTTTTACTTCTAAAAAAGTTTATGATGCCAAATGCCCTTTTAAAAAAATTTATGGGTAAATTTTCTCCTTTTCCCTAAAAAAGCTAGAGAAAGAGAAGGTAAAAGCATAGGTGAGGACATGAGGTGTAGACCACGTGGTAAGGGTATTTATGAGCAACAACTTTTTTCCAAAATCTCTCCATTTGTGGGCAGAGAGTTTGGGAGGAAAATAGGCTGTGGGACCCACTCTATTTTCATCCCCACTTTTCTTTACTCTCCCATTTTCTCCCCAACCAAACAAAACAAAATATCTTATGAGCATAATAGCTTATAGAGAATAAAACAAAATAACTTATGTGGAAAAAGTGATTTTGATAAAATCATAGTATTTAGATAAATGTTACTAAAATAACTTTTTTATAGTCAAATGATAAAAAAGAGTAATAGTTTTTGTAATAATTGCATAAAAAAAAAAGAGAATGAGAGAGAGAGAGAAAAACAGAGAGAAACAATGAGGGAAGAGAGAGAGAGAACTAAAAAAGTAGTTTTTTAAAAAAATTTAGGTTGCAAACCGCTAAATTTAGGTTTGGATCAAAACCATTATTGTAATAATTGTTAACCATTTACTTACTTCTTTTTTAAAACATAAATTTGGGCCAAAATCTAAATAAAAATGTCATCCAAACACCCACAAACATAAAATCAAACCTAGTTTCGAGTTTCTTAACCAGAAACTTCTCAAGTTCTCTGGATCCCAAAGTGCTTTTGCTTCACACAGAACGAAACTTGCGTCCATCTAATCTGGCTTCAAGTAGTTTCTCCTTCAATTTTTAAATTTTCACTGCTTCACAGGACTAACGTTGCTTCTAACTAGAGAATGAACACAAGAATCTCCCCTGCACATATTTTTACTGTTTCTGTGACTTGACTGCAATCTCCTGATCAAGGGCCTATCACTTTTTGAGCAACTTGTTCTGTTTCCTCACAAACAGTTGATACCTCAGTCTCATAAAAGCTGTTTTGTGGTCACTTGTTTTGACTTGCTTTCCTGTTGAAATTTGTCTTCCTTTGTTTTCTTGATCAACAGGGCTGATGTTGCCATGTCCTTCACCGAAAGTTGCTCTATAACTGTCAGCATTAGCAGTATAGTCCTCGTGCATATTTACAGTTGCACTAATAGATTCCTTCAGTGAATTATACTGACGGGTGGATTTCTCTGATCGCCTTTGGGGAGGAGTTACCATATTTTCTCAAGTTGACATATCGCCTTCTTCTAAGAAATGTTTCAATATCAAAGCCTAACTTGTCAACAATCGAATTTATTATCTTCACATGATCATCGCCAGCTTTGGCTGCCTTCAGTTGCATACGCTCATCAAGCCAAGCTTCTGAAATATCAAGAATTAACCTATCATGGTTATCTCTATCTGCACCTTCACCATCGTTCTCCTTCTCAGACTTGTGTTTTAGAGTGCTTGACACTAGCTGGTAGTCTCTTATCTGTATAGCAAACTCATCACACAAATTCTCAAGCAAGTTCCGAGATTTTCTCACCCTTTCAAGCTCTCTCAGAGAACCATAAAACAAGGACTTCACTTCAGAAAGCTCCTGAGACAGCCTCCAATGCAGGATTTCAGAATGCCTCCTTGATCTCCTCTCATCTTGTAGCTCTTCCTCTGCTGATTGAACTGCAACTTTAAGTCTGTCATGTGCATTGTTCTTCCTAACAAATTTGTCCTCTGCCATTTGCTTCATTAAGATTTTCATTTGCTTCTCTCTTTTTAATTCCTTAATTTGTGCTCGAGAAAGATCTAGTTCCACTTTCAGGCTTTTTACGACAGAAATGTTTGATGCATGTTGTTCTCTGATGCTCTGGATACGATTAAGTACTCTTAGTAACTCTCTGGATGTTTCATGGTTACAACTTGAATCTCGGATCCAACCTTTGATCTCCAACGAACTTGTGGGAGTTGCCTCACAACCGCATTGTGCTGCCTGCTTCAAGCAAACGGCATTATTATTGGTTTAAACCAGATATGAAGAGTAAAATAACAGTTAATTAAATCTCTCATATACACCAATTTATTGAAAGAGGCATTAGAAATTATGGGTCAGTGGTGAAAGTCAATTCAAGGTCAACAAATAACTAAAAACAATCAATAAAGTGATTTATTTGAGCCCTGTGAAAACAAAAGAGAGATTGCTGAATGCGTGTTTCAGTACAAGTCCATCATCTAAACCTCTCATGTTTTGAGTTAATTAATGCACTTTAAACACAGACATCTAAAGCAGGGCAAAGCAACATAGAACTGCTGAAGATTCAAATGGGGAAAAATCAAGCTTTACTTTGGCTAAGTTACTGTGATTAGACGAGGGTACAGGCCATGTAGCAAAGCAAAGTGGTTCAATAGATCTATTTTGCTGAGTAAATGAGGCAGCTACTTGTCTTCTCAAGCTACTTGCAGATGCAGGCTGCGATGAATTACAGGGTAAGGATCAGGACTTTGATGGAAAATACATGAAAACATTGGCAGAAGAGAGAAATGAAAAAAATGCTGCCAAGAAAATTAGTATACACATTTCGTATTTTCTAACTGACTGAATTCCACTAGAAATAGTTATCTCGGTGATCCAGAAGTAACGGACGCAGTGAGAAGAATTTAAGGGTGTCAAAAATACTCCTAAATATCAAGAGAGATCAAGAAGACAACTTAAGCAGAAAATTTTGAAAGAGCTACTAGAAAATAAGCAAATCATATATCAACGAAAATCATCCCAGGCTATCAAGAGGGATGAAAGAAGTGGTGAAGCCAACAAGACCATGAAGCTGAAAGGGGATACAAAGGTCCTCAACATTTTGCAGGGGAAAGAAAATGAGACAAGATTTGAGAACAGAGCATAAAAGAAGATGAGAATAAACCTGCTGAAACAATCTGCGGTGACGGCGGCGGCAGCGGGGGTGGCGAAGTGGGGCCGTTTGGTGGGGCAGAATATGCCAGAGGCATGCACAGAGCTTTCTGGCAGAAACCGTGGTTGTGGGAAAATCGAGGAGGAATTGAGTAAAAGCATCTCTGTGAAGGCCACAATGCTGAGACAACGAAGCCTCGAGTCTCCAGATGGGTGGCGGAGTGCTACAAGAAGAAACTCGGAATGCTTCTCTGTTTCTCAGCTTTTGTATTATGAATCCTTCTCCTTCTTGTTGCCTCCTTTTGCCTCCTCTCTTAAAACCCATTTGATTGCAGTGCCAAATTGTTGAGAGAGGTGAGAGTGAGGACGACACAGGCTCTGTTTTCAAATCTCTGCCCAACGAACAAATAACGTTGCGTGTGTGTGATTTTGGCGTTTTATGAGTCAATCGTCTTGTCACTCTTGCCCCAGCCACAAGCCACCTCAGCACTACCACTAAGGCTAGAAATAAATTTGATGATAAATAATTTATGAAAAATAACTTTAAAAAAATTGTTTATAAGAAGTTATTTATATTTAGATAGAAAATAACAGAAGTAGAGAGAGAATCAGAGAGACTTCTGAAATAAGTCATTTTTTTAACTTTTAAAATAAATCATTTTTTTGGATAGAAATCCTTCTCTTTACTATTCTACCCAAACATTTATATTTTCAAAAATTACTTAAATATAATGAGAAGTAACTTATTTCTCTCCCCCAAACAGGCACTTAGTGTGGGGTCCACTCAACCAAGTCAAGCCTCAGCCCTCAACATTGTTGTGCTCTGATATCCTGTTACCACACATTCCTTCAAAAAAAAATAAAAATATTCTCTTTACATATTAATTTATTGATTTCAACTAAGTGTAGGTTAATCTACCTAATTCGGTTTAATTTTAAATTTACAAAAAGTAGATGAGGTAGTATAATATGAGGGATGCACACATTTAGTTATAATGTAATTGAAGAATTTGGATTATTTTGACTAGCAAGTTTCTTCTTTTGGGAGGGGAATCAAAGCAGATGGGGAATGGTTTTGTTTTAAGTTGGAGGATTGATGGGTGGTGGTGGTGGTGGTGGTGGTGGTGAGAGAATCATAAAATGGTCCACAAGTTAGAAAGTCCACAACCACCTTCCTCTCCATTATATCACCTAACCCAAGAGCTGCTGGTCCCTTCTAATTATGGTTTGTTTATGTGTCTGAATACTGAATTGTTATTCTCAGTACAAATGTTAGTGATTGTTTCATTCATTCCTATCAAGTGAAGATTGTTGTTAGTGGGATGGTTGATACCAAGTTCCAATCATATATATGAAGCCTGGATATGAGATGAGAGGACCACAACATCGTCATGGGACCACCTTTTTTTTTTTTCAAGTAAAAACTGAAATTTATTCCATAAAAACTATGTACATCCAACTAGTCTACATTTTTCTATCCTCTCATCAAGCAAATAGGTGTGAGTTAATCAAGGATATAAAAGTTCTCTGTCAAAGTATAAGCGTGTTTAGCATGATAATCTGCATAATGGTTATAGTCTCTATATCTATGGTGAATCTCTATTTCAGTCCCTGTAGGAATTGTTTGCACTCATCAATAATTTCAAAGGATGAGTGAGATTGATCACTCCCCCTCAACCAAAAATTAATCAACTCAATACAGTCTTAATAAATTACTACAGTACATCTCTAAAGCCCCTATTCTAACATTAATCTGCATAATGTTTCTGTCTTTAGTTTTCATGACTTATAGACAGTTTTTGGTTTCATATTTTTATGAGATTTTGAGTGCGCCTTCTCTCGTTTATTGATATGATTTTGTATGTTTGCGTGTTCTTGCTCATGTACCGATTTTTTTATGATTTTTCACTTTGTTATATGGACTATGAAACTAAATACTTTGTACAGGTAAGCAAGTGGCTTCAATTGCGCCAAAGAGCAATATGTGTGATAGTGTGCATTGCTGCCCCAAGTACAAATACCAGTGATATTTGCCCTAAATATATGGCTTTTTGAATATTACTAATGACTCTTGAATTTTTATTTTCTTTTTGCTTGTGATCACTTATTAGCATGTAGACTTTTTTCATATGCAAAATATTGTCCCGACTTTATAAAAATCATGACTTTTGTATTTTTTTTTTAGGGTTAAAGTGTATCTAGCACCCTGAAGTATATTTTCAGGAACATCAGTATCCTAAAATATTTTGTGGTGTGTGTTTAACATCTTAAAGTATTTTTTTTATGTGTGTTTAGTATCTTAATGTATTTTTGTGGTGCCTCCAACACCCTCAAGTATATTTTTTTAAATGCATTTAGCACCATAAAAGTTTTGTAGGTGCATCCATAACCTTGTGATAAAAGATACTCTAAGGTGCTAATGCCTTGAAAAATTACTTTAGGGTGCTGAGCGCACCAAAAAATATTTTAGAATATTGGGTACCCCTAAAAAAAATACTTTAAAGGGCTGGGTGCACCTTAACCTTATTTTTTATGTTCAAAATCAAATTTTTAATTTCATTAAAATGAGAAATTGTGTGAGAATTTAATGAAACATGATGCAAGAATTATGGGACATGGGTAAAATCTTGATGCACCGAGCATAAATAAATAAATTGAACAGTTTTACTAGTGCTTTCCAAAAAATAATGAATCGATTGGCAAGGTTAAGTTTTTTTATGGTTAAAGGATAAAACTTGTTAATTTAGCCTTTTAAAACATTATATTATATTAATTAGAGATAAAAAAATTATTATATCATTGTTATACACATCTTATAACATTAATTTAAAAGAAAATTTTAGATAAATACCTTCTGAGATTCATAAACTCAAAAAAGGTTGTTATCATTTGGAAAACCCAAAATAGTCCAAAAGATAGAATATGGGTTTTGGAAATTATAACACAGACCAAAATGTCCTTGTAGGCTGTCAAGGAAAAGGACAAAATGGTATTATACTGACAACTGACAACATATGAGAGAGAAAAACGAATTGGTGGTGATGCTATCAGGAGTGGCTAAAATTTGTTGGTAATTGCGTTACTGAAATAGTCAAACTCATTACTAGTTTTGTTAATCGTAAAACATTATGACATATATATACATATATATGGTAATTATGTCAATTGAATTACTAGTATTTATAATTCTATTATGATTACAGCAAATACCATTACAATTTTGGCTAATATCAATAGTTACTAGTCACTTTAACAATTTACTTTATGATGTGTGTGTGTGTGTGTGTGTGTTTTTAAGCAGAATTTTGTTATTTTGTAATTAAGAAAAATAATTTGGGTCACCAACAACAACAAAGGAATTTAAATGAGAGGAAAAGTATATCTAGTGCGGTAGATTGAAGCGGTTTATTGATCGTATGAGTGTGAGTATAAAGAATTTTGAAAAACTGAAGTACAAGAGTGATTATGAGTCATTCAGTGTGTGTTTGACGTCTAAACCTACTCTTTTAAATAGTTGGTCTAACTCCATAATTCGTCTACGCTCGTCCCTAGAATATAGGTGTTAGTTGCAATGTCTGTGGATCTGACCAGTCCATCTCGAGATTCCAAGGTCGTGGGGATGGACTGTTTCTGAAGCTTCCACATATCCTTCTGTGGTTATGACAAAGTCTCAAGAGTTGGATCTTCTTCTGGGTCTGAATGATGACTATTATGTTCTTGGGCCTTCCTTTGGGCTTTACTTCCATACAGCCTAATCTCATTTTTGGGCATACAATATATATGGTTATTTTTATAATAGTAGTATCATGATATTTAAAAATATAGATATACGTGAATTACATGCTTAATTGATACTAAATACATTCTTAAATATAAGATACCATTGATTTTAAAAAAAATTAAGGAGGTTAATAAATTAATTTAAAGTATTATGTCTATAATTTTTGGGAGAATTTCAACCAGAGACCACATAAGAGAATTAATGTAAAAACAGCCCCAAAACTTTCTAAATTCTCATATCAGTCCTAAGGGTAGGAATTGAAATTAATTTTGGATGTAAAAAGACCTTCCTACCTAAGTCTGAAAGTGGGGGAAAAAGGTTAAATGACATTGAAGCAAGCTACTCCACACACACAACTGAAATAACAGTTTAGAAAGTCAGGAAACTCTCCTCACACTGTCACACCTACGCACATGAAGAGAATTAAAGTGAAAAGGAAAGCAGAGCCATTTGATTTGACACAACCTTAGCCGCCTCAAAGTCAAATACAAAATTTTTACCATAAATTAAAATGCAATATAATGCAATTAACTCGGGATCGTTTTCTTATCAATAAGCATTTATTTTGGATTCCTTAAGTTAAACTAAGTGTTAAAAACATGGTTAGAAAGGGGGGTTTGAAATTGGTTTTCTTTCTCTAAATTAAAATGCATAAAAACAAAGCTAGTTCTAATCTTTTTGAATTTTTTAGAAAACAATAAAGAAATAATTTGGATAAAAGGGATTATAAAATGAAATGAGTCTTAGTAGTAAAATGGTGGCTTTCCTAGCTTCCTAAAATAATTTGGGAGTTAATTTTGCATCAAGTCAAATTGAAAACTTCAAGCAATCGCATTGAGTCCAATCTACCTAATTAATGGCTAATCCTACAATCGCATTCGTAGCTATTTCTTAGATAAATTGTTAAAACCTACTTGATGTGTGTTTGAAAATTATTTTAATGCACTTGGTTCCTCTTAATGAGAGTACAATCACGACACTCAATTTTGAATTAAATTCATCACACACTAGTAATCACATAGAATGCATAATATCATCAATCCAAAGGAAATAGGTTCAAAATAAAATCTAAGTACACTAATACAAAATTCAACACAAGACTAATTCAATCTATCAGAGACAAATTAACACTCATCTAAGTCTCAAAATCATGTACCAATCTATAATTAATTCAGCCAACAAAATATAATACATGAATTGAGATAATGGAAAATTAATGAACTCCCATTTGTAGCACATTGAAGCTCTAAGCACCATTTTTAACCACTAAGACCCAATTAAATGAAGCAACTCATTGTGTTAATTTCAACTGCAACAGTTTTGGCCATATGGAGATATGGGAATATGAGGCAAAGGGAAATGAAACAAAGGATCTTCTGGTTCACGGTGAAAACAAAAACATGGAGAAGACAAGGAGGGAGCTGACTGGTTCAGTGATGCAATGAATGGGAAAATGAAGATGATGATGGAAATGGAAGGTGATTCACGGTAAAGAGGAAGATGAAGGATGGTGACTGTGGATTCAGTAGAAACAGAGGAAATGAAGGTGGTTTACAGTGAAGGGCATGGAGGAGTTGACGGTGGTGTGGTCTCACGGTGGTTCTGGGTGGCTGGGTAGTTTCACGGTGGTTTACGGTGGATGGTGGTCGCAACCCATGGCTCTCCTCCTCTCCAAACCAGTCATTGCACTCTCGCTAAAGAAATACTATAGCTTGTGATCTCCCCCCGTGACACTGCTCGTGATACTGTCTCCAATATCCACCTGTTGCAACCAGACCCAACTCTTGCGGCAACCCCCAGCTCGTAGCCATAGTACTCTCTGCCGAAAACTGTAGCTACTACTCTTTTTCTTATAAAAGCCCCTAGCTCGTGATTCATTCCCTTCGTAGCACTGTACACTCTGTGGCCACTCTGTAGCTACCTCTCTTTTTTTAGCCTCTAATAACCTAATTCCCTAAGTTTTGACTAGGGACTCAATTGCAAATTTTAGAAAGTTTCTTGGAGGACTTAACTGTAATTTTTATTTTTATTTTTTTTCCAGGTACCTACAATGTAAAAATATCCAATGTGTAGAATCAAAAGTCCAATAAAATCATTTGCATAAATAATTAACAAAGAATGGCAATTTAATCTCTAATTGGACTTAATTCAATTGTATTTTTTTTCTCAAATTCATGCTTAATCATGCAATAATGACCTAAGAAATTCATCAAATTTTCCAAATTAATTATGAAAAAGCATGTTAAAATTATTGATTATTGAACTCTAAATCACTTTATAAGATAAGGAAGATCCAATAACATCTAGGAAGCCATGCTTTCTTAATGATTTCTTGCAACTTGTTCTCTGTTCTTATTAGATTAATTACTGAATTTGTTATTTCTGTAATTGAAATACTAGCATAGATTTAGATTTAGGCAATTGTCCAATCATGAATTTGCTTGCATTCTTGGTCACTTGAGTAATTTTCTAAATGAAGGTTCAATTTAGATTGTCTTTAGGGAAAATTAACTCTAATCTTGGCTCTTTGATGCAATTGACATAGGTTAACTACTATACTATAGTATTTAGCTTAGTAATTTTGATAAGAGTGGTACAACAAGCTCTTTCATCAAATGGCGCCATTGCCAAGGGGCCTTACTAGTGAAAGTTCCCTAAACAATCTCTTTGGGTCCCTACATACTAGAAAAAAAATAGCTTTAGGTAATTTTCTTTGTTTCCTAGGAATTAGCTTATGTTTTGCTAGTTCTCTAGGCTTCATATGTTTTGTTTTCTTAGATTTACTTGGTAGTTTCACTTTTAGAATAACATTGAATCATTGTTGCATTTCTTGCTAACCTCTTGTGCTGGAGTTTTCTGTCAAGATCTTGTGGTTTTAGCAAAGTTTCAAAGCTTATAGCTATTGTTGTTAGTGGATTTTAAGGTTTAGATTGCTTTTGCTTGCTACATCCAGGTGCAAGCTGTTAGATTTGTTAGGACTCTTGGAGATTTATTGTGGCTGAAAGGTGCAATTTCATTTCATGGTGTGCATCTCTACATGCTATGAATGATTAAATTGCATTTTCTCACTGAAATCTTAGATATCTGAATGACATAATTGTATTGAATGCCACATTCTGTCATATTCTGGTTCAGTTTACTCTTTTGAGAGAATTCTGATACTGATATTCATTATTGCTCTTTTACGTTGCTTGTCTAGTTTAATTGGTTAATTATGGGTCTATTAGTTGTGCTTCTTTGTGTGCTAGCTTTAATTGTAGGTTTCACCAATTTCACACTGAGTTTCTCTATGTGTTTCTGCTATGCCAAAGATATCAGGTGCATTGCTAGCTAAACTCTAATATCGCAGGCTCTTGTTTCTACATTGTTGTTATTTTAAACCTGACTTGCATCCCATCTTGCTTGCTTGAAAATTCTGCCTCCTACTACTAACTTCTGATATTTGCTTATAAAGCTAGTACATGCTGTTTATGAGTCTGGAACTATGGAACTTGAACTAAATTTTAGATTCTTAATCAGCTAGCTAATACATTCATATTGGTGTTTCAATTTTGGATCTTTGTGAACTAAATCGAATCCATTTCTGAATTACAATGTTGTGGTTGTCCAGATTCTTGTAATTTGTAAGTGTTAGGAAGTTGCACATATGAACTAAATTTTTCTAAGCATTTTGACCTAAAATTTCTAAATCACATCCTTTTCTTAGATTTTTGGTTGGAACTCTAAGCATCTAGTGTAGTTCTTTTAGTTGGTTGTACTGCCCTAAATTGCACTGTTTTTTGAAGTCACCTTATTCTAATTTTTATGGAAATTCAGTCCACCCCCACCATTACATTGCAAGTTTCTCATTACATCGCATTATGCATAGTATTTTCTAGTACATGTCTGTTCTCATTTACTTTTGATGAATTTGGGTTCTGCCCTTGCTATGAATTTTTCCTAAACTGAATGCACACTACATTGTATATTGTTGGTTTTGGATTTTGATAGTACTTGATTTTGCAGGGACTTTAAGCTACTCATACATTGCATGTTTGTTCACTGTTGCATTAATGACTAATGCACCATTGTGTTGTACTTTGAATCACTCACCTTCAGAATCAAATTGCAACGATTTGCTGACCAGTTACTCATCTTGGTAATGCTTCTTATTGCAGGCTCTAGATTTGCTTTCTTTGTGGCATTTGCTGCATTTCTAAATTCCTGAAAACTATTTTGGAAAGAGTTTCTACCTTGTGGCAAGAGTTGTTGAAACTCAATTTTGCTTACCACTTACCTTGAATTTAGAATCCAATTTTCTTACTTGTTGCCAGATTCGTTTAGTTCACATCTTTGTTGATTTGTCTTTGGAGTGTTACTAAAGTTGGATCATGAACTTGGATTCTAAGTTGTTTGCTTTGTTATCTTAACTGTCAATAATATGAATTTTGCATCCAATTGCATCTGCTGTTGAGAATGAGTTCGTATTGATAAATTACTTGATTCAGTTGCTGCATTGATCACAATTTGAAACAATAAAAGCTAGTACAACATTGCTTTTGTCAAACCCCTCTTCTCTTTCCACATTTATCAGAGTATTGAAGTGCACTATGTACATGAGCAAGAAGTAGCATAACATACTGATATTAAGTGTTTGTTTACATTCCATGCACTCTACATAAAGTCTAGAAATATTTACAAATTCAGTCCAAAAATTTGCCAAAATGAAATTACATATAACTTCTAGTGTAATATCCCGATTTTTGGAAACCACATTAAATCATAATAAAAGTGTGATTTTACGATTTTTATGATTTTATGTG
>JBAGKO010000001.1:5939171-5952746 GCA_037177275.1 Acacia concinna | reverse complement strand
AAAAAAATATTTGCCAACACTAATAAGGCTTCAAACCCCACCCATTAAAAAAATATAAAAAAAATGATAATATGAATGTGTGAGCAGGGGATAATATGACCCCTTAATTGATTTTATCTAAAAAATTAGATGAACTAAAGAAATAACTTTTTTTTTATTGAATGAGACTTCTTCTTCTTTTTTTAACAATGGCACAATTATTCACACTAACTAAAGTTTGCATAACATTTTTTAGGGTTGCACTACTTACTTATTCTTGTATATATCTGCCCACAGCACTTGAAGCCCAACAGTCCAAGACACTATTAGCGTTGACCAAGCTTTTTGTTTTTGGGGTACAAGGTCCAAGGAATTTGACACCATGACATAAACCAAATTCAAATAAAAAAGATCAAGTATAAAAAATATCTATGAATTTTATCTAAAAACTTTTTAAAGGTGTAAAACTTCTAAAATAAGTATAAAAATACCATAATGGTTAAATCAGCTTAATTGTCATTAATTTCTATGGTGGAGCCCACATTATTATTGTAAAAATACCAAAATACCCCCAATTGGAAAAAAAGCCCACCTTCTACCTCCCATATTGTTTAGAGTAATCGAAACATTCACATCAATCCTTGATGGAGAAAACTAGATATCAACTAAACCTTTAAACTTCCATTTGATACGCAAACCCAGAAAACCATAAATCTTTGAACTTCTAAAATTCATCAAAGCACTAATCAAACTTAGAATAAGATTTTTTTAAAAAATGTGGAAGAATGTTCAAATCAAACTCAAAACAAAGCTACAAACTTAAGGAAAAAAATCATGGACAACCCAAAACACAAACCAACCAACAAATCTTTCAACAAAGCAAAAATCGCAAACTAGAAACAAATCAGTAAACCAAACACTACTAATAAGCTTCAACTGAACCAAATGAGAAGAGGGAGTAGATGAAAAGGGATCCAAATTCATTGCAACTCTACCCACAAATCAATAGGCCGTTGTCGATAGTGAAGACCCTAATCATGACGATGGTTCATCATATGTCTATCGTTGAAGTAATCGCGACCTCCACTCTCAATATCCATTATACCAGTCGAGACCCTCAACCTCTTCACCTCTGAATCTTGCTTCCATAGTAGAGCCTCCACTATTATCCAACAATTACTGAAGACGAGGAAGAAGTCAATCCTTCACCATGCTTGATTTACTGCAGTCATTGATGGAGAATGCCGCCATAATCACCGGAATTAGTTAACGGCGAAGCTACTTCTTGCTCTTCTTAGGTGATTGACGAACAAGGGTTGAGAGTCGGAAGGTTTTCTTTTTTTCCTTTTTTTTTCGAGTTAGGGGCTTTTTGGTAACTTTTGTTACAATAGTCAATAGTTGGGGCCCACAACACAAAAGTAAGAGTAGTTATGTCATTTTAACGATTTTGGTATTTTTGCACCTATTTTAAAAATTCAGGGACACTTTTATTGCTAAATGAACTTTGGGTAAAAGTTCATGGCCCTTGGCCCAATGAAAAAACCCACTTCTTTCGACACAGTTTGATGAATTCTAAGATCCAAGAAGCACATTCAAATTCCAAGTTCCGACTATTCAAAACCATGGTTCATACTTGATTGTGATCACTTGCTTCCAACATGAATCAATAGAAACAAACAATCAACTTCCATTAGACAGTTGAGATTCTGAAACAACTTAGAGAAGTAATTCATTTTCACATCAAGTGACTGTTGGAAAGACAATCTTCTAAGGCAATTCGGGGATGAATGATTCTTGGCATACCCAAATAAATAGATAAAATAATCCACAAACTGATCCAATTTCTTCTCTTTTCCTCCCTAGTTTCTCCTTTTCCTAAACTAATTCATTTTTTCTCCTTTTCCTAAACTAATTCATTTTTACCCATCATCTGTAGGTTTAATTGGTGAGAGAATTGGATACTCACAAATGGAGTGGGTTCGATCTCTAAAAAGACCACTTAGTGTAGTTCCAATCACAGCACTTGGAGAGGCATTACTTAGCTTGATGAAGTGGGTTCTAGGCAAAGGCGGTGCCCCTAGATTAGCCTTGGTGGAGGCGTATGTACTCTTGGTCTAGTCACCTAAACCTAACCGTGAATTTGGGTCAATGCCCTACCCTTGGATTGTGGGTGGCCCAACCCCCTTCCTAAAATTTTGTTAACAAGAAAACAAATGATTCATTTTCCGCTAATTTGTCCTTTTGATCAAATAACACAAACAGCATTGAACCCTTCTTTTCAATTCATGCACACAAACACAAGCCTCCATTCAATGTATCAGCAGAAGAAAGCAAATTTTCATGTGATGAAAATAAAAAAAATACATACAGCACTTTCTAAAGTCATAGAGTTACCTTCTATCAATCCTACTTGGATCTAATACTTCAGAACTCACTGCTTTAAGTGTATATATCATAAAATGAACAGAGGTAAATAATCCAGATTGCAGAACCACTATTTAACACATCGGCATTTTCTAGAGAGCAACAACTTATCCCATTTTTAAAAAGCAAGTAGCCAGGTCCCAGTTAAAACATATACCCTGCATACATTCTTCAAAGTGAATGGTTTAATAAAACCAAATGGTGTTATTAGGTCAATTCACGTGTAAACCGAAAAATGCTTTGCCAAATGACCAAAGAAATACATGAACATGCAACAAATCCTAATAAGTGGCATTTGAGGGTCAGGTAAAGCAAGTAGACAAGTCTCAAGACATAAGAAAGCATGCTTAAAGGTACCCATTAGACTCCATCATTGCTTTCAAAGAATGATAACTGTCTTTTAGCCTGAAAGAAGTTAAAAGGATGGTGAAGAAAAGGAACAGACAATGAGGGCAAAGGTACGAGCATTTAATACAATGAAAAGAGTCACTCATAGTAATAAACCAAGAAGTTGCTTCTTCCAAATCCTACTCAGTTTCCAGACAAGCAAAACAGATATAAGCAAAATACAGGTCATTTGTATATCTGAAGAAAACAGCAAAACCACACAGATCAATAAAAACAGCAGAACAAATACTGTAGCCAACAATACTATTACTACTATAACAAAAACAGAGAAAAGAAAACATATGTATGAATTAGGAAAATAATTCATAAACTATATTAGTTAGCATGATTAGTGTACCAATAAATAATCACCAAGGGATATTATAAAATATAGGATACAAAAGCTATAGCTATAGAAACAGATAGTGATGCTTCCTTGAGGAGAATGGTAATCTAGAATTTCAAAGCACCAATAAGGCCATCAAAGAGCTAATAGACATATAACCAACAACTTGACATGGAAAGGTTAACGAGGTTAAACTTTTATCTCCAAATGAAGCCCTCATAATTTTAATCAGCGAGCGCGTGAGCCTATTAAACTTCAATCACTGATAGATCTTCTTCTTTCTGAACAAGGCAACCTACATCAGAAAAAGGAATCCTAAAATATTTCAAGATGAAGTATGCACAAATTGCCGCAAATTATTATAAGATTAACCAGAAGATAGATGATTCGCAGTACCTGTTGCTACAAGACTTACAAGCATGATGCATACAACTATAGATAACAAAATCTACAACAGGGGGGAAAACAAAATACAGTGGCGGCTTTTTAATTACTAGTGACCCTTAACCTTGTCATCTGCCACGACATTGAGAATGGGCAAGCTGTTGAGGAATTCATCAAGACCCTCAAAAAATGCATTCCCTTCTATATTCTCCTCAGGATTTCCAGCCACATTACCATCTCTCATCGCCGGGGCCGGCTCTTCCACCTCATTACTAAACTCCACATTCAAATCCAATTTCCCCAGGTTCCCTGCACCCCTTCTTCTCGAGCTGTTAGTAGCTTTTTTACTCAATTCGGCCCTCGCAGTGTTTGGCGCACCAGACCGACCGCCTTCCCCAACTACACCATTTTCTAAATTGGCATGTCCTGTCCCACCCTGGCTCTCTCTCCTAGTTCTCTCAGAAAATGCCCTTCTAGCTTCACCACTAGCATTACCAGAGTTTTTTCCTTTGTTCCTAGCCCTCTTCTTTGCGCTCGCAGCCCTTGCTCCCCAGTCAGCATCATCCGAATCATCATCGCTTGGATCAGAAAGATCAATGAATGCAGCAGCAGCATCATCATCATGATAAACCCAAGGTCCTCTCCCAACTCCCCTATTCGAATTTACTCCTCCTCCTTTCAAAGGGCATGCAAACATTGCAGAAAATGGGTTCCACTTGGAATTAGTTCCACTTATGTCTTTGAAATCCCCTGAAAAACCTAACGGGAAAAACCCCCAACAGCAATAATACGAATCTTTCCCCGCCATCGGCGGCGTCCGCACCTTCATCGCATGAAATCCCCTCCTACAACTCTGGCACCTTAGGGTACAGTCCTCGTACAAAGTTGGGTACTCATACATAACGTAACAGTATGGGCACGCCGTCCAGAAACTCGAACCCGTTTCAGACTCCACCGGGTCGCTCGTCCGAGCTTGCGTGGTCGGCTCCGCTGCTGCAATGTTAGGGCCCGGCCTTTGCTCCCCAGTTCCCGACCTATCTTTCGGCTTCGGGCCCCTCTTCGCCGGAGTTTTCTGCGGTTGCCGCTGGACGGGGGCTGGATTCGGTGTCGGAGTTGGGTTCGGAGCCGAGACTGGGTTCGGTGCATGAACCGTTGCCACGGGAACAGGCTGCGGGGGAGGAGCCGTAGGAGGAGGAGCGGTGACCAATCGCAGCTCGTTGTCGTACATAGCCTTCTTAGCAGGATTGGAGAGTACAGACCACGCGTCATGAACGAGCGTGAACGCATGGCTTGAAAACGCAAAAGGGTTACGGTGCGGGTCGAGGAGGAGAGCGAGACGACGGTACTGGGAAGCGATGTACTCGATGTTTTGAGTGTAAGGCAGAATCTGGAGGATGCTATACCAGTCATGGAGGCCATTGATCTGAGTCTCACCAGCGAGGAGGGTATCGATGACGGCGAGGAGCAACTCAGAAGCCTCAAATGTAGGATCGGATTCACGAGCTCGAACCGCAAAAGACCTAGCCCCGTGCAGATCACGCGCGCTGAGGAGCTTATTGGCAGTGTAGAGCCACCGTTCAGCTTCAGCTCTGCTACCACTATTGTCCATTTTCTCGGCGGTGGTTTTGGCCTTGGGGCTTGGATTGACGCTGTTTGTGAGTGATGTTGGGTAGGGGGTTTGAGAGAAGATGGGGAAGACTGGGGGGGGAGAGAGAGCTTGAACGGGAAATGACGAGAAAGGACAAGTGGGAAAGGGAAATTTTGCAGGTTGGAAAGAGAGGGAGGGCTGGAGGAGAGAAGGGCAAAATGGTAAATGAAGTTGTGGGGATAGGAGCTGCTGATGCAAAACACTGCCACATTTACAACATGAGGATCTGTGTAACAGAGAACCGAACGACGAGAAGTGAAGTGGGTTGGATCCTCTAGTTCAGTGACTCAGTGCTGTGACCGTTGACTTAGGTGTTTTTGTTGTATAAGAATTTAGAATGAAAAAAAGTATTTACCATTAGTTCCTTCCAAGTCCAACCATGTTTTCATCGTAACCTTTTTTTAAAAAAAAAATAATAATTAATTCTCACTTAAAATTTAATAATATTCTTAATGTTATCTCCACTACTCTTATTATAGTCATAAATAAATTCCAATATATTTCACACCAACTAAAAAACTTTAAATTTTAATAACCTTTTGAATTTATTTTTATTTAATTCACATGATATGTTAGGAGAACATAATCAACGTAATAATAAATTAAAAGTAAAATTGTACATTTTTATAAAAAAATTAATAAAATGTCTTATGGATACGATAAAAAAAGGGAAAATGACAATAAGGTTCTAAATATGGGACTTAATATTAGAATGGACCCCTATAAATTGTTAGTCACACTATTTAAATTGTTAATTGTCACTACTAAGTTATTGTTATGGACCATTTTGTTATTAGTTTCCATTTTGAGACCTTTTTGCCATTTTCCCTAAAAAAAACTTGTCTCCCCCCATAAATAGGATTATAAGAGTATTTAATATGATGATAGGAGTGAGAATTGATAAGTATAAGAACTCTGTTTAGTTCACAATATAGGACACTTCTAGAAGAATGATTTAATATAAAATATAAGTCATTTATAAAATAATCAATACTCATTTTTAAATTTTTTTTCTCTCCATTAAATTTCAACCACACTTTCCCGTAAAATGTAAAAGTAAAAAAAAAATTAATTTAAGACATATTTAATGAGTTAATTGTCACTTACTATTTCCTATGAATTCATTAAAGTATTTGATATTGTGGACTTTGGGAGTAAATTCAAAATAAAATTGTGTGTTTATATAATAAATTTTATAAGGTAATTTATAACTACATGATACATGTGTGTGTATAATTATTTCTATAATTGTTTGACATATATAAGGATTGTGTTAAATAAATAAAAGTTAAGTTGTAAATTATAGGAGATATTTTTGCAACTTTAGATTGTTTCTTTTTTTTGATAGAACTTTAGATTGTTTCTATGTATGATACGTCTTTTCTAATTTTTCTACTGTCTTTATTTATTTTATTTTTTTTACAAGGATGCCCCCTTATAATGTAGGTATTCTCAAATTAATTAATTACCAAAAAAAGGGACAAGATATTTAACTATAAGAGTATTTTTGAAAAAATAGTGTTAACTATTGAAGAATTTATTGCTTTTAACTAAAATAATTATTCCTTCTGGCTCTATATATGAGATGTTTCTAAACGCTTTAAACATATTAATAAAAGTTGGGAATTCAATTAAAATGGTATAAAAGTAGGGTTAAAGGTCCTTTTTTTTTTTGGATGTTTTCATGAAAGGGCTATTTTGTTACAAAAGTTTTGAAAAATAGAACAATCTTACCCTGATTGTTAATTCTATTAGTTAATTAAATATACTAAGTTGACAGCCCATATGTCATTGTAATTATTTTTTGTTAAAGTATAAATTTGCTCTGAAAGTCCACGTGTCATCTATTTTATTTTTAAAATTTAAATTTAAAATTTTTACATAAATTTGCACCTTAACAAAAAATAATCAGATAACACGTGAATTGTTAGTTTAGCATATCTGGTTAATTAATGATCAAAATCAACAAAATTAACTGTCAGAGTTTCTTGGCAAAAACGACCCGTAACGCGTAAAAGTAATGGCAATGTTCCATCCCTATTCATTAAAAGCACAAGTTTTTTGATAAAAAAAAAAAAAAGAGGTGAAAAATCCAGCTTTAAAAAATATATGACAAAACTATATATAATATATGGACCATAAATAAAATTTATACGACATCTTGTGTGAGTTTTATTGTTTATAACTTATAAATAGTATTGTTTCATAGAGTATTAAGTATAAAATTATTAAAATGGTATATAAATTTTACGCCTAGCAATTATCAGTACGAAAATTGAAGTCAGCCTTAAAATCAAAATGAAATTTCAATTGTTTCTCTCTTTAATTAAAAATATACTTGGCCATGATGATATTGATATCCTTATAGAAAAGTATAAAATATATTTAAATTTTATCACAATAAAACAATTATATTCTTATTATGATACGCGCTAATGATGAGGACAAGAGGTAATTTAGAAAATGAACCCCTTTAACCCTGACTCAAAGTTTGTAGTTTTGTTAAAGCTCCTGGTCAGTTGTTTTTCTCATAGAAGAACTCACAATGAGTAAAGAATCAGCTTTTACCCTATCGGATTTGGGGATACTTTGTAAAAGTTTAAAAAAAAAATTATAGTCTTGTTTCTCTTAGCCACTCTTGAAAAAAAAGATCAGAGCTATAGATCGATGGCATCAAATCTTAACAAACAAATTAGCCAATGGATGTACCTTTCAACTTATGGAGTTCATAGCTTATATATGGGATTTTCAAGCATCACACAAATTTTCAACTATAAAGGGCAACCAGTGAATACATGGATAACTCCAAAAAGATTATGTTCGTTTTGGACAGTGATAATTTGGTTAATAATCATAGGCTTACATGATCGCTTCAAAAGTATTAGTAAAATTTCAATATTGTGCTGGAAGGTTTTTTTTTTCCAACTAAAAGCTTCAAAATATAGTGATGCCACCCCAAGTTAAAAGTTCAAACGCTTAAATGTTAATTGGCCACATTATATTAATGTGGCATGCCCACATGGCTACTCTTCCACTAGCTTCTCTTGCTTTTTCTATCTAAGTGTTAGCGTTGTAAACCTCAAATTCTAAAATTAACCTTGTTATTAACAAAATGAGTCCCCTATATATCTAGTGCACATTTGATAGAGTATATTCAAATCAAACTTACAAGTTAAATGTTAATAACATTTTTCAAAATTAAATATTTTTAGTTATGAAGATAGAATAGCTTGGATCCAGTTTGAGCTTTATAGGCGCACCATGCATGGTGCAGTAGAGGTTTACATTTTTAAGTATTGGTAAGAAATCTAAAATATAACTAAATATAGAGTTTAAGTTAAAATTTAAATAGAGCCCTTTTATTTTTTTTTCCTTAATAAAAAACAAATATACCACAATTTTATTTTATATATGAATGGCAGAAACTTTCATTAACTTTAAACAAATTATTTTATATATGATTTTTTACTCTTAACGATACTCTTAGTAGGAGATTAGTCTTTTATACTGAACTTTCTTCTGGTATAAAGAAAACAAACATAAATTGCTAAAAAGAATGTCACAAAAAAATTTACAATTGTCTCTGCCACTAATTAATGCTCTTCATTGCGATCTTGAGGACAAATTATAAGTTAATCAGTAAAGCCTATTGAGAAAACTTTAATTTTCTATGAAAAATAAACGCAACTTTTAATCAGAAGTTTCTATAAAGCAACCAAACTGAAAAACGAATTGTTCAGTCCTTTTTCTCATACTTTTGTTTCAACCTCCTTTGTTGAACCATACGGTAAAGCTAGTCTTAAAAGTTTAAAGTTATAAAAAAGGTAGGGGAAAAAAAAAACCCTAGTACTGTTTTCGGACAAACTTATGTAGGCCCATTAGGCTATCGATCCATATTTCTATTCCTGGCCCATTATACATCAATGGGGCTGTTTGGAATGTGAGGGGGAATTTTTTTTTTTTTTTTTGAGTTAGCATAATCTTTAGTCTCTTGAATTTACCTTTATTTTATTTTTAATCCTTTAACTTTCAAAGTATCCTTTGATCTCTCTGAATTTCATTTGGTTTAAAATATTAGTCTTATGACTCAATGAAAACCAATATTATATTACCTTTAAAGGGATCAAAACTAAAATATGAACAAATTTAAGAATCAAAGATGATATTAAGCTTTTATTTTTTAGAGAAAAAGATAAATAAATACCCCATAAATATAAAAAACCCTAAAAGATAACTTAAATTTGATAAATGATAAATGAAAGATAGAAAATTGGTCAAGTTTAGTAATTTTCTGTTGAGTTTTAGTCATTTTGTTTTAGTTATTATCTGCTCAGTTTTAGTCATTCTCTGTTGAATTTTTGTCAGAGCCTCTCATTTATCATTTACCAAATTTGAGTCATCTTTCTGAATTTGTAATATTTAGAGTATATTTATTTGTCTTTCTCCCTATTTTTTATCATCAAAATTGTAGTTAAAATGTGATGGTAATATTATGACAAGTACATGCTATTTTATGAAACAAGCTTGTATTTTACCAACGATAGCCAAATAGCCAATGGAAAAATGGGTTGGGTTCCAAAACTTAGCCAATGTTTAGTACTAAGCGGAGTTTTAATTAGTTGTGCTCTATTGTTTTCTTTCCGAGTTCTTTTCTGGTTATTTCCCACATTGACTGGGTAGGAATTAGAAGACGTTTTACAAGCCTCTAAATACATTCCTTGTGAATTAATATATAATGTAATAAAATGTGATATATGATATGATTAAATAATATAATTAGTTTTCTTAAGATTTTTTTAGGATTCTCTAAAAAAGTCAACTGGGTCTTATAAATATGAACGGAGTGAGTATTTTATAATTTTGAGGGGTAATGTGGTCCTAAAACGGATGCCAATATTAAAAACGAGGCATATCACACAATCAAAGTAATTTATTCTTTCAATATCTGGTCATTATTTTATTTTCTCTATGGTTATGTGTAGATGACACTTTTCTCTCCCATTTTCTTCCATTTCAATTTCTGTTCTTTAACTTACTGTTCTTACCTAAAAAATATTTATGTTGATATTTAAAAGATTGTTTTTATTAATATTCTGTATTTATTAAAATAAAATTGTATTAAAAATACGAAATGTAGTTGGCAACTCTTCTTCCCATTTAACGAAAATTGGTTTATTTCCAAGATTTATAGCTGCAAACATGGGTTGCTATGGAGGATTCATATTGGTTGACTATTATGTAATAGCTAGTTTTGTCTAATTAATATCCCTATTTGGCTATTCATCAAAAAAAAAATCATACTTAGAATAAATTCTTTATATGTATTATATCAAGTTCTCCTATCACAATGTATATGTTATATTTTTAAAATATTATAATTTAACTATATATATATATAAATATAGGTATTTATCGTCATCTACTTTTATTGTTCTCTTCTCTTCCTCTTCTCCCGACTATTCCTCCTAACCTTTATAATAACATTTGAACAATCAGTATGTTAGTAGATGCGTTTTGGGATAATTCTTTATTTCCTTTTTACAGCATGTTTAAAATTAAAAACTTCCTTAAAGTCTCATGATTTTTTAGAATTGTTATTATATCAATTTTTTTTGGTAAAATTTCTGAGATTTCATTGTTATCTAAAATCTTTTTCTTTTTTGCGGGGATATCTCAAAGGGAAAATTAAAATAAAGGATTTACAGTAAACAATATTTTTGGTAAAGAACCATAAAAATTGTAATTACTTAGTTAGAATAACCAAACATCATAATATAAATTTAAAATGACTAAATTGTCCCTAATAAAACCTTATGCATTATCTCTTGTATTTATACTTAGAAAATAACTAAAATTAAAACTAAAACCGCTTATCATTTGAGTGTGATATGATATTATGATCTCATTTGTTTTCTTACTTTTTACTTTTAACTACATTCCATATTCATATAATCAATATATTATTAAGAAGTTGGGCAATTTATGTTATCAATGTCAATATCAATTAAACTTTTTTTTTCAGTAAAAATCAATTAAGCACTCTTTATAAAAATAAAAAGCTAAACTCATTTCATATTTTTATGATATAATATATTTATATTTTTTAATATTATCAACATTAAACATTTTAAAAAAAATAAGTGCTCAAAAATTTCTTTAAGTTTTTATTGTGATCATTTTCAATTAAAAAATTACTTAATTTTTTTTTGATTTGGTAAAAATATTAAATAGATCATTAATATGTATTGATGCTAATGAGGGGTGAATCAGTAAACAAGATTTTTTTAGAATATAAGTTTTTAATTAAAAATATAATTAAATAATTTTTTTTAATATTCTTTAATGACGTTAATGGTTTACACTAAAGTGTATGCTTTTAAAATTGAGGGGATGCTAGTGTAATTGAGACAAAACAAAAGGGTGGTTAGTGTATTTTATTATAATAAAATTAAAAGATTTCCTTTGCTAAAAAAGATCTTACAATATTCACTTTTTCAATACTTGTGAATCTAATTAATGGAGTTTATTTATTATAAAATAAAATAAAATATGAAAAGGATTAAAATTAGTTAAAATGCAAGAATTTCTCTGTATTCTGTTGTTACCTCTCCTACTTTTTCAGAGGCAAACTATAAATATATCTTCTATAAATCTATCTCTTTTAGAGAAAATAATTATGCTTATGTTAACAATATTAGCGTATTCTATATGCTTTGACACCAATAAATATTAATATCCTTATTTACCACTCCATTTTAGCTATCATAATTATTTATTGCCCTCTCTTATAATTGAGTATCAATATTTTACATAGGCAGGGTTATCTCCTCTCCAAACGAGAGGGTTTCCTAAAATTCGAACACACATTTTCATCCTTACGGAGATTCAAGCCCACTTACCAGTTAAGCCAACTATTCATTGGTATACGAACGATGTTAACATATATATATATATATATATATTAACATCGTTTGTTTTGGATTTTCCATTCTTCATTGTTAGTGAATCCTTTGATTTGATACACATGCATTTATGATTTAACGTTTATTTAGTTACCTTTGGCCATTTGATTTTCAAATAATAGTGATGGGAGAAGTCGAAAGAGAACAAGAGATCTTATAGACGGTATAAAATTGTTGGTAGTTTATTCAAATAGATTCTTTCTTGTAAATAAAGCTAATTAAAACAAGGATTCTATGGATTTTTTCACTCACCCTACGTTGTTTTACCATTCCAACATCATTACGGCGCCATATAAAAATTTCCATGTGCAACGCATGGGTAACAATACCTTTTTTGTTATAAATAGATTAATTATCAAAGTTTGAAAATGAGAACAAAATTTAAATTAAAAATGAAATTAAATATTGGGATGAAACTTATTAAAAATAATTAAAATTTAATAAAAGAATTAAGAATTAGGAATATAATAAAAAAAGAAGATTAAGAGTTGTTTACCTTTCATTTCTTAGCCGATGAGAATCAAGAGTTTATAAATATAATAATTTACCTATAAACATATATATTAAAAACAACTCACATATGTCCTTCTGCAAAACCCTTGTTCTTAAATCTGCTAAGAAAAAAATCTTGTTCTTAAAAGATATAGATATATATATATATATATTTACACCACAAGTTGAAATCCTAAATGCTGAGCGACAAGAGAAACAGATAGTCTAATAATATTTGCTGAGAAATGTTGAACAAGGGCGTTCATGAGACGGAATAGGATGGGATAAGCCTATTCTGTATTCTACATCCCATCCCGCAAAAGGTGTGGGATAGCAAATATTCAAATATGTTCCATGTCTCGTTCCATTCCCATCGGAATGGGACAAGATCGGGTTTGAGACAGAATTGGGACGGGATTGGGATATCTCATATATTCTACCATCACTTTTTTCCTTTTTTTTTTTTTGAACTTGTAAAAACTAAAATGAATGAGTATGAGTTATACAATGAACTAATATGATTAAAAATATGTAATCACCCTTTTATCATTTTTAGATAGAAAGCATAATAAAGAAAAATAGGGAATAATGAAAAATTTAATAAGTGCTATGACAATTATCATAAATATTATAATATTAGCGGAGTGAACTAGACCGTTAACGGTTGGGATGAGATAAAGTGAACACCCCTAATGCTAAGCAACAAACTTCCTGAAGATCTCATGAAAGAGATCATTGTGAGGCTACTGGTAAAATCCTTGCTTCGATTCAAATGTCTATCCAAATCCCGGTACGCTGTTATCACTGACCCTCTTTTTATCACCAAATAACTTGAACGGTCCACTTCGATCACCAAGAATCGTGGTCTAAAGGTCTTCTTGCACAAGCGCCATCATAATATCCCTTACTCCATATCATTGATTCCTATTAGTGAGGAGCCCTATATGGTCCAA
>JBAGKO010000001.1:5913927-5926787 GCA_037177275.1 Acacia concinna | reverse complement strand
CAAAACTTTCACATAAAATAATAAGACTTTATCTTATTATAACTTGGAGAATTTATCCAGAAAATTGGGATGTTACAAGAATAACCTAAAACAGAAAATTGTTATTTTGTGAGTACAAAATTTATAAAGAACCATACTTTTTGTGTATAAAAATTTATCAATTTTTCTCACTAATAAATTTTAAATGAAAGACTATTTTCCAATTTTTCCGGATGAACTACAAAAATAATGATTATAAAAAAAAATACCCTAGTCACTTGTATTCTTCACAAGATATGGACTATAATATACTAACTAATAATCATAAAAAAGAAAAACCTGAATAATATAAAAATGGTGTAGGTAATACTCACCTAGTTTAACATGCCTTAGGCTTTTAGTCTTTATTAAAATTTCAATGGAAAAAGAATAAATGTACGAAACGAATTAAACCAAATTATAAAAATTGCATTATAAATACACTACTAAAGTTCCTCACAATCCAGTGTATGCTCCTCCCCTCCTTTTGCCAAAAGAGGGGTTCTCTTCAGACGATCTGTCACAATTTTTTTTTTTTTTTGGGCCACTAATCTCTCACAATTTAACTATTTCAATTCTCCATGAAAGTATAATTGTTTCCACTATTGAGCTATACATCATTATTGAATTCTTTAAGAATATCACACCATATCATAATAACATTAAAAAATGGCAAACCAAGCCCTATATATAAAAGTTGTCCATATCTAATCCCAATATATATATATAAAGACCATTAGACATTAGTATTTGCTTTCTCTTTTACTTTTTCATGTCCACCGTTTCAGCTGATGTTGACCAAAGCACCTTTCTCTGTATCAGCATGCAAATATCATCATTAAAAAGATGGCAAGAACTATAAAGAAAGCAGGGAAAATAATCCTTTTTATTTATTTATAAGACTTGTCACGTCATTTTTTCCTCCTGCACCATACATAACACGGAAAGACAGTAGAACAAAGTCAACTACATCCACATTACACTCCTAATTATCTCCCCCACCCAAAACTTCAAATTCAAACCCCCCAGAAACATTCAAACACAGAACAATGCCAACAATGTCCAACATTTAAATACTGCAAAATTAATATCAGAGCAACCCCCATTTTATAGGTTAATACTAATCAAGCCCCATTTGTAAATAAATATGACAATTTGGTCATATACTCATATTGCATCATGTTATGTCCTGTGTTTTCTGATAATATGTTATCTGATGAGTCTTTGGAATAGTCTGTCAACCCCACCATTGATGCACTGCAACTCCTTTATCTCTAAGTCTTCCATACAAAGCTAAGCATTCCCAATATGCTCTGTGATTATTCTTCTTCCTCTTCCCAGATTTCCACCATTCATTCTTGCACTCTAGAAACAGTTCATCCACTATGCAGATTGTTCTCTTCTTTATCATCTCCTCCACTACCTCTGCTTCTGCCTTCATCACCACAAAGTCTTGTCCCTTCTTCACATGCTTAGTTAACCATTCAGAAACATCAGTTTGGGGAACAGACTGGTCTTTTGGTTGGATTTCCAGATTGTGAACTTCAAAATGCTGGCTCTTTGGGTAGTTCCTTTTGAACCATTCAATGGTGCCTTTGTTTTCTTGAGACAAACCTACACCAATGAAGACTCTTCGCTTGTAGCCTTCAAGAGAATTACCCATCAAGTTGGGTAAGTACTTGATTTTCTTCAAGTATTTGTTGGATTTCACTAGAGATTTTTTTGGTGGCTCAAGAAAGACATCTTCAAGACCATTTAGAACCACCTTCTTGGCTCCTGTTACCAACTGGCAAAGCTTTCTCTTAGATGAAGGTTCAGTGCCAATTTTCTTCAATGCAACTATGATAGAACTGTAGGTACGGAGATACACAACTCTGTAGTTTGGTTTCTCTTTGAAAGCATTTGATAGGTCGGTGCCCAATGGAAGAGCCACAATGCCATCAGATTTCAGAATGCGATCCACAAATTCAGAATCTTCAGAAGTAGAAATGAACACAAAATCATATGACTCATTTGGTATTGAGATTTTTCTCTCCAAATCAGAGCCCAAAACCACCTCAACTTCATTGTTGAATGGAATAACATCAACAAATCCATTTGGAGGAATTATAACAAGAGCCTTATCGTCCTTTTTGAGAAGGCCCTCATCAGCCAAATCATGAAGAAGGAAGTTCAGTAACACACCATTGATCGAAGGAGGCTCAGTATCAAATTTAGGATAAACTGCTGAATGTGAAAAACCTGATGATGATGAAGACGACAATCCCTTGAGAACTGAACCCAAGAAAGGTAATGTGACCAGAGACATAGCCAAAAACAGTGAACGAGACACAATGCGCAAGATCTGTACATCAGGAATCTTTACCACTAAAACAGTATCAGAATTCAAAGGAATTCTTGGTCCATTCTTGGGTTGATCATACCCATGAACAATCTCCATTTCCTTCATGCGACGATTAATTCCTAACCCTCCGAGATAAAACCCCTTTACGAAAAATTGAAAGTATGGATGTACAAGAAGTTTAAGATTGAGTCAATTCGCGGCAAAAGGGACGACCCAGATGAAGAAATCGAAAGAAATTTCGCCGACGACGAAGGAGAAAGAGACTAAAAGCTTTATCGAACCTTGGTTAGCGAGTGCAAAATCCGGAGGCTGTGTGGTTTCCACCCACAAGTACGACTCTTCTACTCAGCATTCTACACCACAGGGACATCAATTGCTTCATCCTCTCGACCTCCATTAACCCTCCAATCCAGATCAGGTTGGTGGGAATTCCAGACTCACCCAAAATACCAGTGGGAGAAGAACACGACGACGACAATTATGTGAGTATTTCTTTGAGAAGAAGGCAAGAAGTACTGTGATGGAGACCAGAAGTGAAAAATGTGGGGAAATTTATACAAACTACAAAGAGACGAAACCGATCGAAAGAGACGAACTTGCAAGAGAACATTTGCTTAATATAGTCATTAATTAAAATTAATTACGTGTAAGATGTATTTTCGGTTTTTTTGGCCATTACGGACGACAATTAGGCCATAACTAACGGCTTTCACAGTGCAAGAAGCGAGTGTTTTCCGTGTTTTCTTAATTTCTTTCTTTCTTTCTTTCTTTTTTTTTTGATGAACTATGTTTTCTTAATTTCATTTTAGTCCCAAGCTATTTTTTATAATTATAAGTATTCTTAGGAGTTTCTTATTAATTTTTATTAATAAATAAATTAGTATAATTTAATATCCCTCTGGTTCATTTTACTTTGCATGTGTCATTAATTCACTTGTACCAGTAAAAATAACTAAAACATCAAATTTCTCATAAAATTTAAGGAATCCTCAAAATTACATTTATTAATTACACTAAACTCTTTTTATAAGATAAAGTTTATGTGAGTTGGATATAGAGAGTCAGGCCAAAAGTATGCATTTGAATTTAAAGAGCACTTGTAAAAATATTTATAAATCATCCAAAAATAAAATTATCATATTAGTGAAATTTAAACTCACAACTTTAAAATTATATGAGTTAACCCCTTTATCACTTTGACCAACATTTGTTGGCTAATTACACTGAGTAAGACCATCATAGTAAATTCTACTCTCTCACACTACTCTCATTAAACATAAGTGCATATATATATAAATATTTAATACTTATTGCAATTATCGAAACATATTATAAAAATGACTAAAAATATATTCTAAATGATATTTTAAAAAATGGATCCCCATTCCAATATATATATATATATAACCACATGTCTCTTTGTTAAGAAAAAATTTAGGTTTATTGATTAAATTCTTTAAATATGTCATAACTTATTTTTTGGGGAGAATTTTATATAAATACCATTTAAATTTCAAAATCTCATATCAGTCCTGCTAACTATAAGAGTAATGTGTTAAATAAACTTGTAATACAATTAGCAAGTCAATTTTATAGAAAATCACTTATTTAAAATTTTGAAATTGAAAAAATATTTATATGAAATTTTCCCATTTTTTCCCATTTCAAAATGCTTCATTGCTCATATTAAATTATAATTATTTAAAGAAGTCTCATCTTAAGGTCCGTTTGGAAGCTCCATATTTGAGGTATAAGTCACTTTTCAACAAAAAAAAAAACAACTTATTATATTTGGGTGTTTGGCAACAACTTATAGAAAAAGTAACTTACAGATAAAAGTAGCTTTAAAAATATAAACTATAATCTTACCTCCAATAAATCACTTTTTTACTTTAATTCAAACACAAGTTATTTCTCCTACTTTCAATAAGTCACTTCTTCTATCACAATCTAAACACAAAAGCTTCTGATAAATTACTTTTTTTTATATAAAGCCACTTATAATAAGCCTATAAAAAAAACTCTTATGATAAGTCACATCTAAATGAACACTTAGTTAATTCATAATAACTATATGAAGCGCAAATAATGAGAAAGGTGGGCTAATTTTTGTTGCTAACTTAATTACATTTTCTTATAAGTCAAAGAGAGTATGCATAGTTGTTATTACAATGTGCTCTTTTCGTGAGTTAAATGACATTTTTATTTTGAAAGTTTTCTCATAAAGTCGATTTTGTCCTGGAATTTTTTTGAGGAGCAATTTTATCCTAAAAGTTTTAAAAAGGAAGCAATCTAGCCCATGACCCTTAACTCTGTTAATTTTAACTATTAGTTGACTAAATAAACTAAGCTGACAATCCATATGTCACCTAAGTTATTTTTTTAATATGCAAATGTCCCTCCGAAGTCTTAAATATAACTTCATAGAAAATGTAGTAGATGTCACATTGACTTCTAGGGTAAATTTGCATTTTAAAAAAATAACGTAGGTGACATGTGAATTGTCAACTTAACTTATTTGATCAACTAAGGGTCAAAATTAACGAAGTTGACAACCAAGGGTAAAATTGCTCCCTTTTTAAAACTTCTAAAGAAAAATTGCCCCTGAGGCAAAACACTTTCAAGACAAAATTGTCTCTTTGAAAAAACTTACCCTTTAACCCTTTTTTTCTTAGAAAAGATAGATGATTTTATTATGGGAGAATTTCAATTGAAGAATAAATCTTATGAACAAGTAAAATCCTTATATAAACAAGTTTACAATTTTTCATGAACAAGTATAATCCACCTATGAACAACACATTAATTTTTTTGTTGTTAAAATTATACATGTATTTATAGTAGGATTTCACTTGTTTATGAAGAATTGCATACTTATCCGTAGGAAGATTTCATTTGTTCACGAAGTAAGGGGCATTATTGCCTTTTTACCTGAAAAACTTATTTTCATTTTTGTCCTTTATCTTTTGTCTTACAATGAAATTTTAGAATGTTTTGGGGTTTGACTAAAATAAATTTAATCATCAATTAAAATTCTCCATTTTATTCTAAATCACTAAAATCAAAAATTGATTTTATTTTTAAATAAAGCTCATGATTTGACTACTTCCCTTTTGGTGAGGGTGACCTGATTAGATCGGGGTGCTTTATAATATTGAGGTGAGGAGGAGTTCTTTCTTTCTTTCTTTCATTTTTTGTCCAATTAAATATAATAGAAAATGATATTGGAATTTGGAAGGGATTGAATTGAATGCAAAATTGAAAAATAATTTGAAAAGATAAAATTTAAAAATAAATTTACATGATGAAATAATTATTCCAAATAAAAAATTAACTTAATGATGAGCGGATTATATCACTATTCATGTCTCTTATTATCTGGGGTTAAATTCCTGTTTTTCTTGGCATTACGTTGATTTCATCATAATTATTCAAAGTATGACTATTCAAAGCATGCTCATGTTTCATAATAATACATCTGCTTTTGATTTATCCCCAGTGGGTCGTTAGCGTCAATTTGTTTCTTAACCTAATTATTCAACTCTTAAATCTCCAAGTTTGTGACTTCCACTCCATTCAATTTTTTATTTATTTAAGAAATGATAATATTTTACAAGCACTTATTATTCATTATGTTTGAATAGGGCCTTCATTGTTGGATCCAATAATTTTATTTTTATCTATCTCTCTTACTTAATTATTGTCGATAAAGTATCAATATGTGTAAATTGAGAAATGCTTGATAATTATATGAAATAGGTATTATATTTAATATGAAGAGATCAACTCTACAATTATGTCCTATATTAATAATAACCCTTATTGTTTGAATCGGTCAACATCAATTGGCAAAGTTCCCTTGCTCCAAATTGGAGTTCAACTCAGCCCAAATCTAAATTTGTCCATAATATTTGATCATATATAATTTGTTTTCCAGGGGGAAATTAGACTATCAGAGTGAGAATTATCTTTGTGGGAGTTCAGGTGTAAATGTGATATTCATTTCTCAATCCTTTGTTTCTTTTTTCCTTTATATTTTAGCAGATAAATACTTTAAAGAATTTTGGCTGCAAATTCAAATTCTTTTGATCATTATTAATTAATCACATTGTGCTAAAAATGAGAACACATTGATGTCAAAATTAAACTAAATATTGTCCCAATGTGTGTAGTAAAGATTATTTTTAGGATTTAAACTAACTATTGACAACAATTTTCAAGTTATTCCGAAGCACACCCCTCTAAGTTATTATTAGAAAATGTGCAGATTTTGTTCACTTTAATCATATAAATTGGTAAGCTATTAATTTACTTTATGAAATATTTTCTTAACATATATATGATCAATAATGGAGGGAATTTAAAAACAAAAGTATAAATTCGTGAAACTCGTTTCTTAGGTTTTCAACTTGCTCTTAGGCTTTCAACTTGCTCTTAGGCTTTCAACTGAGAGAGTAATTAATTAAAGATGAGAAAATGACAAGTGAATGAACAATTGTTGGCGTTTTCTTTGTCTTATTCCCATGTTCAAGTCAAGGCACCTGCTTGATTTGAAAAAAAAAACGGGAATCTTTCAATCTGTTATTTTTTGGGATTACATGATACTTTTATTCTGCTGCATATTTCTGCACCCTATTTTTGCCAATAGATATGCTTGTTAAATAGTAAGAAATATTTCTTTTGTAAACGAAATATCTAGACCAAAGAAACATTGATTTCAGTTGAAGTTTTGTCAGCTTAAATATAGTTTCTGACTTTGATTCCCGTATGAATATGAAAAAAGTCTTTAGAAGACTTACCTCAAATTAAATCCAACAATGTTTGAAATTAAACCAATTATAGTGCCATATGAACAAAAGAAAATATTGAAGGATATACATTAACAATACAGAAAATGTTGTTAGAAGAGCTATCCCTAACAATTCAGACCTGACAATGCTGAAACCTGCCCCAATTTGATAATCATATAATAAAATTAGAAAAATATTCAAGGACATCAAAATTGATCAGGCTTCAACCTGGTTCTGTATCGTTTTCGATCTCCTAAATTTGTTATGCCTTTGGATTCTTTGCAGGGCACTTTTGTCTTTTGCTTAAAAATGTCATGTAGATTAATTTTGCAGCATTGAGTTAGAAGTTATGTTCCTTAATACTTTTTATTTGTTATTTAAAATTTAGACGTGTTGGATCTTGAAGGATCACCAAAGTCAAGAGACATGCCTCAAGACTGAAACAAAAAATCTATAGAATTACTTACACAAATTGTTCATCAATAAGTTCATCTTATGAGTGCCAAGATTTAAAATCATGACCTTCTAAATTATGAATCCACTCATCAATTATGTTAACTTTTATTGGTTTAACGTTATAATACTTTGTTCTTGAATTAATATTTGACATCAAAGCATGCCATAACATATCCTGGTTGTGCATTTTAAAATAATCAAATTCATTATTAAAGTTAGAAACACACAATAGTGGAGCCATCAAATATTGTTTGGTTGGCTCTTCAACTCAGCTAATTATTATATTATATGGCAGAAAATTTTGAATTCATCAAGGATTGTTCCTTTTTTATTTTCTGAGTATCATCATATATCCTCTAGAAATGGGGACCATAATCACTTTCTCTCTCAACTTTGGCAAGTTGAAAAAAGATTATAAAGTTCATAGATGGAGCATAGTGAAGATGACAATGGTGGGGCTGTAACTACAGTGTGAAAACACACTTTTGAAATCTATCTGTTGATTGAAATGCATTTTTGTTAGGTAACTGGGTCCCACATTTTACCCTTTTCATTTCATTCTTTCATTGATTCTGTGACTCTTCTCTTCCTCACCAGAATCCACCTTAAGCGAAACAAGAGATATTGGAGGTGGGTCCTTTGTTTCTCCTTTAGAAAAAGGGCATCCAATGAACAATAAAGAGAGAGAAGAAAAAGGGATTGTCATTGGAGGTTATACTTATAACTCTCATTCCCTATTCATTTTTTAATTAGAGTGGCAGAAATTTATTGTTTTTGAATTAACTTTTGAAGAATATCTTCTATCTAGAGAAAAAGTGATAAAAATGATTTTAGATAATAGATTTTATAAAAAAAGTAATTGTAAAAAAATGTTTGCATTTGAGTAATTATTTTCAAAATAACTTATTGAAAAAAATCTCAGAAAAACACTATCCAAATCTATAAAGGGCATTTCAATGTTCCCAAATCAGCAAATCTCCATTCAGACTTTCGCTAGGAATCTATGATTTTACAATGTGCCAAAAAGACCATAGTGGCCCTAAATTAACTCTTCTAATAAACAGAAAGGTTAAGAGTATCTGACCCTCATGTGGTGGGTGGGGGAAAAAACTTACAGAAGGAAGAGAAAAGAAGACATACAGCAATGAAGGTAAAGGTGAAGGTGTAAGGTAGGTGGTGTTTTTTTTTATCCTTCTTGACTTAAATCTTATTATTCTCTAATCCTTCCACCTTGATGGGGCAAAAAAATTATACAACGATGATGCAATTTATGTTCGAAAGTTAGCTCCTTTTCTTTTAGAGTCTCTTCGGATTATAAAAACAAGTATTGAGACTTCAAAAAGTTCTCTCCTTCATTAGAATGTGAGTCAAATGGATTTTCAATCAACATAATGTAATCCTCTTCCTCATCACCATCCTCATAATCAACATGCCTTCCAAAACCCTCATTTACCATCTCTTCCTCGGTTAGAAATTGAAGAGGTTCCCCTGTCAGAGGATACAATATAGGTTTTCCAATCTTAATCTTTGAGCCCGTCAATAGCTTGGTCCTTGAAATGTATTGTTGAAGTTGTTCGATTTGGGCTAGCAACTCTTGACCCTCTTCATCATTTGAGTCGTTTTTTTTTTCTCAATGTAGTTCATCATCTTGCTCGACTTACATAGACCGCCCTCAAATCTCAGAGCCGACAGGATTTGACTATCATTAATTGAGTAAAAGCAAAACCTTTTTGGCGAAACTATTGAGGGATTCAGAGGTGCTTAATGTACAAAAATTAGAGAATATGTATCTGACGAAGGTGGATGACCTGTTTTGGTAAGAGGAACAGATAAGGAAGTTTTGTTGTTTCCTCCAAGAAGTGCCTATTTAAGACATTAGATTTCTGAGCCTTTCCATACACACAAATAATCATATCCATGTGTATCCAAGTTAGGATGATTGTAATTCTTGCACCCCAAAAATTCAAATGCACGTATCTACAACATTGACTATTGGTTCAATTAATTAAAAGTATAATACGGGAAGTAATGGAAACCATTTGTATATCTTGGATCAATAGCATCTGCAGTTACTTCTAAAAAGTGGTAAAAGCAACATTGCAAAGTCTGCACCTTTTCCTAAAATTAGGTCCTTTTTCCTAGAAGAAGATCATTGTATGACTTCTACTTGGAGTCCATTGTACTGTGCTTGCTTGGCGATAATGACTCTCTCCTTCCGCTAGATCTCAACCAGAATAGAGATGGGGTATACAAAATTATACTGTGATAATGGTTTCTCCTCCAGCTGAAGAGGACACGGGGTCACAATGGTGAAGAACACTTACACTAGCAAGCACTTGATGGCGATGATAGTGCTCGCTTTTAGCTAGATGGAGACTAAGAATAGAGATGGGGCAAGAAAAAATTGAAGTTGGCCCTACCTCTTTTCTCACTTTAATTTTAACAGTACCTGAGTGCATTATGGACTTTTTGGCATATTGTAAAATTCAAGATTCCTATAAGAAGTCTGAATTGATATTTTCTAATTTAGGAGCACTGAAATGTCTTTTATAGATTTGGATGTTATTTTTCTGAAATTTTTTCTAACTGATTCATGTTATATTTTTAATTTTTAGCCATTCATGTTATAATTACAAAAAGAGAAGGAAAGAGAGAAAATGAAGTAAAAGAATTGAGGCCATTTTGGGTAGAAATTAAATTCTATCCAGAATGATGACCCTACCTACCACAAAAAGGGAAAAAAAAATTAAAACCATAATTTAAGGGTCAAAACCATGTTTTAAGTGAAAAAGGGGGAAAAAGATAAATAAATACTTTCTAAATATTAAAAATCTTGAAAGATGACTCAAATTTGGTATATGACAAATGAGAGGCTTTAATCAAAACTCAATAAGAATGACTAAAATCGAACAGATATTGACTAAAAATAAAATGATTAAACTCTTGGTATATGACAAATGAAGGGCTCGTGAGGCAAATAACGAATTTGTAATGTTATAGGAACCACATTTTTTTTGTGTTCATCAGATGGCATTTGATCTTAGTTTCCATTAGCTAGTTTTTTTCTAGCTTTTGGTTTGTTTTATAATGTCATTTAGAGATAACTCAAGATAAACTCTTGTCTGTATCACTAAAAAAAATAATTAAAGCTCAATAGTAAATGACTAAAATTCAACAGAATATGACTAAAATTGACCAATTCTTCACCCCTTATTTATTATTTATCAAATTTAAGTCATCTTTCAAGGTTTTTAATATTTATAACGTATTTATTTGTCTTTTCCCCTAAAAAAATACTTATGCAATATTGTTATATGTTTAAACTAAGGTTCTGAAAATCAGATCGGTGACTGAACTAGTCAAGATATTGGGTCAACGGTTAATGGATCAGACCGGAGTCAAACTAGAACAACATAGGGCCAAACCGATAAAAAAGAGAAAATCTCAAGGTTATTAGTGTAAAATTATAAAAAGAAAGTTAAAGATTTGATTTTTTTTCTAAATAAAAAAGTTAGACTGGTTCAACCCTAAATCTAAACTGGTTTTCTAACCAATTCGCTGGTTCCTAAGTTAGACTGGCCCCGAATCTAAGAACAGTAGTTTAGACACTAGTTTTTAAAACCATAATTTTGGAATACAAAAGTGCGTGCTTGATTTACCTAAACACACAACGACCTGTCACTTACAAAGCCGTTGTTATTCCCTATCCATGTAAACTAACTAGATCATCGTTTCATAGGCGTGACATTAGAGAGAGAGAGAGTTATCTCCACCTCTACATTATAATAATGGCTTTTGATGCATTCTTTTTCAGGCTTGGTTTGGTTAAACCATTATGAATTCCCTGTGGAATTTCTAAAACGAAATTTCATTCTTGAGTTTATAAACCTTTGTCCTATAATAAGTTAATATTTTATAATAGAGATTATGCTCATAGTACAATCTTGGCTTGTGCCACAGTGATTGAACCTTTTTCTAGTTGCTTGAACAACCCCAAGCCTCATAAAAGTGCGTCTCACTCTTCTTTTATATATACTTGATTTTTTTTTAATGAAATATTTGAGTGACTTTTTTAGAGGATGGGGGGAGCAGTACAAGTTTAACAAGATATGTAATTTATTATTTTTTAATAGAACATATGTAGTTTATTTTTTAAAAAATGTATAGATTTTAGGAAAAATCTCACTAAGATTCCAACCAAAAAAATAAAACTCCTTTAGTTTTTTTTTATTAAAAGCAACTACCAAAATCACGTGACTATTAATTAAAAGCAATAATGTATAACTTATGTACATTAGATTCCAATTATACCATTTATTTAAAAAGAGTGAGCATGAGAGAATTTGAGAGCAAATTTATTATAGAGAGATAATAGGTGGCATATATGAGGCTAAAAATGAAAAAAAAAAATGTTAAAATTAATGAGTAACAACTTGACCCAATAGGTCCGAACGATGACCGAAGACCGGAAGGCATGGCGGCTTGTCTAGTGCGGTTCAGATGTTGTACTAGTTGGGCCGTTTTAGACCGCTTCAAGTTGGCGGTTGGATTGAAAACCGCCTTTGACTTGGGAACTAGGGCAGTTTTTGAAAAACCGAATGGTTCAATTTGTGGCCTAAGAAAATTAATTTAAAATCATTTTCTCAAGGAGATGTTTATTCTAACGATGTAGATGCCTATCAAGGAACTCAAGCTTGGATTTCAATGCTTTTTAGGTCGTTTCAAGCCAGTGGTCATGAGGCCATGTTTGTTCTTGTTAGTGTGTCATTTTTAGAAGTAAAGAATTTAATGCGTTAGGAGTTGGGACTTGGTATTTTAAAACATATGAACCTTTTTTTTTTTTAACCAAAGAGACATGTGAGCTTGATTATATTTACTTTTCATAAGTTATGGAAAAGTTTCATATTAATTTTTTATATTTATATTATAAATATAGCTATGTCATATGTATACATACACTTAATTATTATATCATCAGTTTGCCCTCCTGTCTGACTGGTTGGATAGTGAGAATTGTGACTCGTTAGTATTTCTGTTTTGACATCCTGTCTGATTTTTTATTCATTGGTTAAAATTAAATTTTGGATAAATAAAACTCATTCCTTATAGGGAGAAAGACAAACAAATACCCTGTAAACATAAGAAACCCAAAAAAGTGACTCGAATTTCGGAAGAACAAATGAGGGGCGATGACAAAAACTCAACAGAGAATGATTAAAACTGAGCAGATAATGACTAAAACAAAATGACTA
>JBAGKO010000001.1:5899525-5913827 GCA_037177275.1 Acacia concinna | reverse complement strand
TATTGAAAACCCGTGATATGTTGTACGATGAATGGGATGTCCAGCTTCATCAGACTAAGAGAGATATCCTGGCTTGTACGGATTTTATGGCTAGACAGGGTCATGACCATGACAACACGATCACAATGGTCCAAACGATACCTCAAGGTTGTAGGGCTCTGTTCCTGAATGATCTGAATTTCTGCTGTAGTATTTGAATGTCTGGGCTCTCGGTTTATTTAGTCTAGTCAGCTATGTATCTCCTATTCAAGCTTTGCTTGCCCTCTTATGGGAAAAAAAAAAAAAAGAAATCCCACTTTCCATTTTCATTCCCATTCCTATTCTCTTAGAACCGGTCTATAGTCTCAAATGCAAACTATATTCTAGGTCTTTAACTTCGATTTCCCAAAAGCTGGACTCAACCATTCTGCTTCTCTTAATGTACTTTTTGTCATATGGAAGGCCACACTCTGAAAAATTATACAGTGTCATTGGAAAACATGACAAAGATACAATTTACATTTATGGAAAGTCGCAATGATCCTATGATTCAGCTATAAGAATCTAAAGAAGCCCCTATGAAAGAAAGAAAATAAAAGAAAAGAAAAGGAATCAGATGTGACACAAGGGAAGAAAAAAGATCCAAAACCCAGAGAGACCACAAGAATTCTCATCTTTCAGGATATTGAGTTTCTCCACCTTCTATTATTATGAGCCTTTATATTGTTTTGTTCTGCTGAAACTGGAATCTGTGGTCCCACATCTTGATGATTCTCAGCATTTGACATTCTAGTAAGCTTGCTCAGCCTTTTCCAACCACTGCTCCAAGCTGAACTTTGTTTTGGCTTCACCATCTTATCATACTGTTTCTGCAGAGTTTCCATATCATTTTGAAGCTCCAAGTACTTGGCTTTCATACTCTCAAGCTCAAATTTCAGCGCATTAATGTCTTTCTTCGCGGCTGCCCATCCTTCTTGGAAGGACTGTGGTGTTCCTTCTAGAAGTGTTTTCCGGTTCATGACCATTGGCTGGTAGTAGTGAGGTTCCATACCATCATCTCCTAGAGATGCATTGGCCAATGCATTGCTTATCTTTACCTGTTCACAGAATAGGACTTGCACCACTACCCTTAATGGAAGCCTTTCGTTTTGTGCAGCGTGCATGCAGGCATCAATGGAGAGTTTCTGACAATCCATTATGCGACAAAGCCGCTTCCTTTCGTGCTCAGAAAGTGTAGGATGTGCCTGTTAAATTTTGATATTTTCACAGATAAGCAGACCAGCATGTAGAAAGCCATTGCAATTATGAGCAAAGCAAACACAAATCAGTGAAAAGTTCCTCAAAATATCAGCTTCTCATGATGATAGTCGGTAGCTAACCTTGAAATTACCTATGAAGCACATAAACTTCAGAAAAGAAGAATTGGATCAGTGGTTGGACACGTGCTACTCTCTATAAAACAACAATGTGACACTTTGCATTGCTTTTGGAAGCTTTAAACTTAGTTCTGTAGCCATGTTTATGTTCACATTTAGGTCCATGGTTTTAAAGAAGTGGCTGATTATGTCTAAAATCAATAACATACAAATCTTATAGTTACATCACCAAATGCCAGCAGGTTTATTCTCAAGTCATGCAAAAATTGACCTATTAAACTTGAATGGTAAGTTGCATTTAGATTGAGTAGATATCTCTGAGCTACTTGCATGAGAATTACCAGTAAGTATTCACTAAAGTAGCACAAGACACGAGAATCTACAAAATATCACTATGTAGGTTTATTGGTTTACTGAAATTTGATGTTCAAAGAGCTAAGCGTAGGATTCTTCTTTTAATTTCAAATGGGAACAAGAATTAATTACCTTGAGATAGGAATCAATTGCTCTGTAAAGTCCGTCATCACAGGTCCTAGCTGACTCAGGCAAGGCTTCAGCAAGTGCCTGAAATTTTGTGAGGGAAAGGTTTCTATCTCTGGATACCTCTGTAAGATAACTATCAACGAGTCTTGCCACTCTGGTCTTGGCGTTGATGTTACTAACCAGATTCTTGTTCGAAAATGACAGTCGGGGTGGACTCAGATTCTCGGTTACTTCTTGAACAAGAAAGTGCTCTAGTAACCTCTGAACAAGATCCACATCATGCATCGTCTCGCTTTTACCATAAGAAGGAATCAGAAGATCAGCCAGCGTAGCTTGTTCAAATTGCATCCCCACCCTTTTCTCCAGCTCAGTAATTAATGCCGGTGCGACTTTTAGCATGTTTGCCATGTTCAATAGCCTAAGAAGGAAGCCACATGAGACACTGTCCTTCTGTGGTGGAATTATACTGATGAGGCTCTCAATGATCATCCTCTGATCTTTAGCCTGAAGACTCGAACAGTCATCTCTAACTCCGGCCACAATCATATGAAGCCCGCCTTTCCAGCTACCACCACCGCCACCTGCGCTACTGCTATTACTTACACTGCAGTTGCTAGATTCATCTCCTGGTGTTGTTGCGTCACTTATCAATCCAGGAAGCCATTTGGTACCATAATGTATTATTGCAGCTCCAATCAATTCAAATCTCATACCCTTTACCTTAATAGCAGTGATGACTCTAACAAAGTGATCAATCCTAAGGATTGAAACATCTTCAAACCACCAATCAGGAGGAACTTGATGATTCTCACTAGGGCTTGAAGAATCTTTCATGCCATTCCATTTTGGGCTAGTGACCTTAGGGTGCCTTCCAGTATATGCCCACCTTATTCCTTTCGGGTTAGCGCAAGCCTTCCAAGCTATGGACTCGCTGCATCTCCGAACAATTTGAAGGTTCTCGGCCCATGGCGAGAGCTTCTCGCAGCTCTTGAGCACAACTATGGAGTCTCTCCAAGAAGACAAAACCACATAGCTAAGGAATGCTTCAGTTTTGAATATAAGATTGCCTTCTTCTAGGTCCTCTGTCATTTCTAGATACTCAGCAGCACACCTTAGGCCTGAAATATTGCCCGCTGTTAATTCAACAGCAATTCCATAGCAGAATCTGGCTGCAAGTGCAAAAGCCTCAGCTCCACCAGGCAAATCATCCATGGCTATCTTATTCAGATCCGGCTCGCGCGATTCGTACACGATTCTGTTTAGCTTTCCACATCTTGACAGCAAAGGATACTTCCACAAGAATAAAAAGGTCTCAGAATTTGACAGCAACAAATCATCACTGTATTCATTCACTTTTCTACTTTGTCAAACTTGTTCAATATGATAAAAAGAGATAAGCTACCTTATGTAAGTGGAAGCTAGCTTCTCCAATTTGGACAAGAAAGTCACTTGGTACATCAGTATCAACATACCTACAAACAAAAAATGAAGAGACTAAATGTTCAAACAGCTTTCAATCATATCTTCAAAATTCTTCTGTGTTCCATCTCAACCAGAGTTGTTCAATAATTGAAAAGTTGATAAATCAATGGGCAAAACAATATATATCATAAAGAAACCAAAAGATAAGAAAGCACAGAAAATTCTGCAGATTTTGACATACCAAGAGTGACCTCTTCTCTGAATTCCATCATTCTTGACCCCTTGATTGGTTGAAGTGAGAAAACCAGACCCATATTCTCTTGCTGAAGCTGAATCGCTCTCAGATTCCCACATGCTTAAAGAAAACCCCGATTTTTTCCCAGAATGTTTAGTACTGTGCTAGAGTTTCCCCGGAAAAGTAGTTCTGAATCAGGAAAAAAAAAAAAAAAAGTGAACAGAAACAAACAATGAAAGAGTAGGAGGAAGATAGAAGAGGGAAGCAAACCCACATGGGGTGGTTGGATTTATCTTCAAATTGTCGGCTTCTTGAAGAAAACTTGAAGATCTCTGCGGGACATGTAGTTACTGGGGATAAAACTCCGGTTTGTGATTTCTTTCAGCTTTGGAATTCATGGAATAATTAGAAGATATGATTTCATTTGTGTAAGATGACAGTTCGTTATAATGACGGACCCATTACATGTCTATAAAAGAAAAAGGCCCTTCCTTTTCACCTTAATTTTTCTTCTTTTTTGTGATTTTTTTTTTATTTTATGGCAATCCCGATGATACATTCTTGCATGAACAGGATGGATGATGAAAGCCAATTTCCAATGACATGTTTGGCACTTTGGGTTTCGTAGTTGATGAAAACCATAATCACCAATTTATCACTCTCATTATCAATGAAGTCACTATCTTGCCTGGTAAAAAGTTAAAGACGTCTTATTCTCTCTGTTTTTTTTTTATTGTACTAGTATTGAACTGTACTAGTACAATGTAAATAACTTCTACAAGTATTCCTTGTTCCCTTTGATTCATAATATAAGTTATTTCTTTAAAAAATTTAGTTTATAATAGGCTAAAATTCAGAAAACTCTCATGAGCTTTGAGTGTATTGCATATATCCTTTATGAGTTATGAAAATTTAAAGAGTGAAAGTGCTTAAATAATCATAAACTATTTTTAAAAGTATTAAAATAATTATGAAATATTTTTTAGAGTAAAATTAATAAAGAATATTAGAAAATGATGTAAAACTGTTAATTCTGGTATAATAACCCTAAACAAAATTAATGACCGTTATAATATATTAATAGGTTTATACTATTTTCTAACATTTATGATTACTTTTATTTTAAAAAATAGTTCATAGTCATTTTAACACTTTTGAAAATAATTTATAGTTATTTAAACACCTTAACCCAAGTTTAAAACTAAAACTAATAACTTACATATTTTGACCATCAATTCCCTTGTTGTTAAAGTTGCCATTAACTTAATGATTTATGCCATCTTATTTTATTTTTGGAACAATTTGCCATATCACACTAATATATAACAGTTGGCATTGACATGTAATTTTAGATATTTTAATTTTTTTATAAAGATGTAAAAAATGGTCAAGATATAAAACTAAGACTAATAACTTTCATATTTTGACCACTTGTGTTTTTGGTTTTTTCACTTTGGTTCATGACGTGAAAGTGCCAGTGCTTCACCAATTATAACTTCATGGAAGTTCTGCAGAGGGCGTAGCATTTTTTAAATATTAATAAAATAATTAAAATACCTGAAATTCCATGTCAATGCGAAGTGGTTTTTATTAGTTTGACATGTCATATTGTTCAATAAAAATGGATTAGGTGGCAATGTTAACGGTAAGGGAGTTACTGGTCAAACTATGACAATTTAGGGTTTTAATTTTAAACTTTTATAGTTCAGGGAAGTTATACACAACGCACCCAAAGTTTATGAGATTTTTCTGAACTTTAACCTTTATAATATAAGTCAATTGGGAGTAATTGATGCTTACTTGTCAATTTATTTATATAATTAATATTCAAATGTGACTTTTTTTTTATATATTTTGCTCTCATTCAAAACTTCATTTAATATGTGTGAAGTTTGAAATTTGTTTAGTTTAATATACATTTAATGAATTAAAAACTATTTATTGGTTCTTAATGAATTAGTTGAAGTGACTTAAATTATTGATAAGAGAGAAGAATGCTTATTTGCTATTTTAACTTTAGGAGAATAAGTAATGTTTATTTGCTATTTTATCCTTATAATTAATGCTTTAATATAATTTTGTTACTCTTACTTGATCCAAAAACCTCATTGATAGGGGTTAAAGTGATTTTTTTTTCATTTTATTTTGCACATATACCATTCAATAAGTTAAATGTTCTTTTTTAATTTGAGCAAAGTTAAAAAAAAAGTATACAACTAGTATGATTACACTAGTAGAGAAAGGGGCAAAAATATCATAGAAATATGTACACATAATTTAAATTAAATAGGTAAGAAATTAAAAAATTCATTCTTTAGAAAACATAGGTTTTTAAGTTAAAATTATCATTTACATCTCAACCCATGCAAGAGTAGAGGGTATTGGAATATTCTCCTTTTCTCTCTCTTATTGAAACAATTAACTTGTCAAGTGATAACAATCACATATGCCAGATTAACTCTGCTTATATTCCTGGTTTAGTCTATCGAAATGAGCTAATCTCTCACAACATGATAAATTAATGTTTGAATCATATTGAAAGAAGTGTTCATATTTATTATCCAACAGTGTCTTAAATAAAAATGCTTTCAATAAGAAAACACCTATTCTTAGAGGGAAAATAAAACTCTACATATAGGAATTGGCAGTTTGTGTGTACAGAGAAGGCACTGCTACTGCTATTGATGATTATTTAGCAAAACCTTTCCATAGTTTTACATAGGAATTATACATGCAACAAAGTTTAGTGTTGTAGATTTGAAGCTTAGTGGAGCGTAGTTGGCAGGTAGAGATTTGTCACATCCTAAGGAACCTAAACTTGGTTGCAGATAATCTTGTGAAAAGAACACTCAATATAGAGATTAGATTCTATTTGGTAGATAAGTTTGACATTGACTTGATTCACATAGAACCAGGTTAGCAATAGCATTTTATTTCTGTTTGTTTCATAACTTTCATCATGTAATAAAAAATATAATATCCCTCTCTATTGTTTCAATATCAAAGGGTAGAAGTTAATGAAGCATATTTTGGCGGTTTGCATTTTTCATTTTAAGTATATGTATTTTTTTTATTGGAGACAATTATATATGAGGCATCGCTACGAAACAAAATATGGGCACTTCTCTGACTAAGGACTCTAAGTTTAATTCACTCACTTTATGAGCAACCCGGGCTTCTTCAGTTAGACCCAACATATTAGTATTTGCATATTTGTTTGAATGTATATATGGAATTCAAAAGTTATAAAAAATGTTACAATTTTTGTTTCCCATTTTTAGGGACTATATTAAGCCCCACCAACCCGTCAAGTCGAATCATACAAGTATAAAGGATCTTAGCCGCAGCTTTTCTTATCCATAATACTGAAATAGTCTCAATTATGTGAGAGATTAAGAAATGGAAAGATACAGACAACCCGTCTGGAAGTCTGGAACCAACCATTTTAGGAGAAGTGCTTTTATATATCCAAATCCAGTTAGAGATTAAAAATCCGTGCAGTCAAATCAATATATCAATATGTAATTTATAATTTATTAAAATGAGATTTTATTTATAAATTACTCACTCTTTTAAATTTGAAATGTTTTTAATCTAGTTATTTCACTAAATAGATACAATTGGTCATCGCTCAAATTTACGATGCCTTTTTTAAAATACATACCCCTCGGATATAAAATATAAGTTTTTTTAATAAAAAAAATTCATCTTTTAAAAAAAATTTTGCCTGTAATATAAGTCATTTAGAGAGTAATTAATATTTAATTTTTAATTTTTTTATATAATTAATACTTAAATGTGGCCCCTTGTATTTATAATTTTTAATTTACATTCTTTAGTAAGGGTAAAGTTAAGCAAACTTTAATTTAAGACAGATTTAATAAGTTAATAATTTTTTTCTTTCTTTCATTCTTTAGGTGCATAATATATCATGTTTACCATATTAGTGAAGAAGCATAACAATGAGAAGCAACTATTTTTTTGTCCACAAAAAATAAGCAAGTAATTTTAATACACTTCCAAGTACATTTAATGTCTTTAAATTTTGTAAAATACATTATATAATAAAATATATTATTTAAAAATACCTATATTTTAGATGGATAAATTATAAACCATATACATCTGGTTTGAGACAAAAATTAAGGCTACCAATCTGAACTAACAATAAAGTCCATCTGGATTGCTATTTCATTAATGACTGTTATTGTCACCATAACGTACGTGCGTGAGGGCCTGGGAATTTGTAGTATTACAAATAGAATTAGTTATTATTAATATTATAAAATTAAAAAAATACTACAAACAAAACAAAAGGAGGTTGCTATCAAATTTATTGCATGTGGACCCCTCTTTATTAACTGCGCGACAATCTCATTCAATTTGATGTTACACTTCAATTAATTATCCCTACCTGAGTCCTCATCTTGATAAAATAATTAAACCAGCACTTTTTTTTATAAATGATATATATATATATATATATGTATATAATCATTTTCATAACACATTTTCTTAACAGTTACAGTTTATTTATTAATAGAATAATCATTTTAATACTCATTTTATTTTTTTTTTATAAAGAACAACTACTCAAATCACGTAAAATGAATTAATGATTAAAATTAATTAAAAGTAATGAATTTGTAAGAGGTGTTATTTTTTCATAAACATACTTAAAATCATAAAGATTATGAGTGAGAGAAAATGAGTGGGAAAAATATATGAGAGAGATATGTAATTAATTAAGGGTACAAATTGAAAAAATGCTTTTAATTTTTAAATAAAGAAACTTTAATGTTTATATATAGGACCAATCTCATAAAAAATAAAGTTTTTTATAAATAGGAAAGGAGGTAGTAATGAATTCAAAATAACTATAAAGCCATTACCTATAATTAATAACTTCCAAACACCTTATTATAACCATTGGCGAGGGACTGAGGGGTTAAATAGTCATTAAATTTGGTTGAAAATAAATTTTCACAAAGGATATATACCTATATTTAAAACAATGACTTGCACCTTTTAAAAAAAGCACTAATACCCCCACTTCAAATAGGGTTGATTTTATGAAAGAAAAATGTAATTAATATTTCATTAGAGACTTAATAAGAATAATGTATTCTTTCTAAAACATGTCATATATATATATATATATATATATGTAATAGGGACAAAGAGAATACTTCCTCCTATCTTTTTTTATAAGAAAGAATGCATCATAAGAGTGATCTTTAATATGAGAAACAAATATTTTTTGTTTCAAAATTAAGATCAGTCTCCCCATTTTTTCTTGCATTTAATATGTCACTCATTATCACTTTTTAATAAATTTATAGAGTTATTCTCTCTCATGTACTTTCTTTCTGAGCAACTGTATAATTAGGAAAAAGTATATCATACATATTTATTGATTTTTAGCAATATTTTGAATCATCACGTGATCACGTGTTTAGGTTGTTGTTGTTTGGTAAAAAAAAAAAAGACACTCCAAATAAAAAAAAATTATAAGTGTGAGCAAAAAAATGGAAAAATATCAAATTAGTCACTTTTATACTTTTTTTAATTACAAAAATGCTACTGAATTTTTAATAATACGGGTATCTTAATTCACAACAAGAATATCTTAATCAACAATAATAACACAAATAATTCACAGTGTAAATATGTAGTACCTAAATGCTTATATTGTTGTTAATTGAGATACTTTTGTTGTGAATTAAGATACCCAGGTAGTTAAAAATTCAGTAACATTTTTGTAATTACAGGAAAAAAAAAAGTATAAAAGTGACTGATTTAGAATTTACCCATTTCATTTATCTGACCTGTGTTTTCCGCATTTAGAATATAAATTTTTTAAAATTTTCTCTTGTTTATAAAAAGAATTGGAGGGAGAGTTAATCGATCTAACTTTACATCTAGTAATTTAAATTGCATAAAAGAAATTTAATAATTTGCTTCTTAAAAAATTTGTCGATGAAAGCATCCTTTTGGTATATACTTTCTTCAATGAAATTTTGAAATGAGTTGCTATTTATTTTACTCCTCAAGTATAAATTTGGGAAAATCTCAAAATAAGACACTCCAAATAGAGAAAAGATAGGTTAGAACAATAAAATGGAGAAATCTCAAATCAGTCACTTTGTACTTTTTTCTTGTAATTACAAAAATGTCACTAGATTTTGAACAACACGAGTATCTTAATTCACAATAAGAGTATTTCAATTAACAACAATATCACAAACAATTTATAGCGTAAATAAGTACTACCTAAATGTTTATATTGTTGTTAATTGAAATACTGTTATTGTAAATTAAGATACTCGTGTTGTTAAAAATCCAGTGGCATTTTTATAATTAAAAAAAAAATACAAAAGTGACTTATTTGAGATTTCTCTATTTTATTACTTTGAGTGTCTTTTTTTTTTTAATTTTCCCCATAAACTTTTGATTTGGTACATTCTTTTTAGAAAATTTATCACAAAATTGGACTGGCCTTGGTAGATTCTCTTTGACAATTGTTGTTGTCGGCCTAGCCTAAAAAGATCAAATAAAACAATTTTATACAACCTTTGACTTGTCCCCTTTTAATGACATTTTGGGGCCCCTCCACTCTTTTTTTTTTTTTAAATATACAAATACTAATTTTATTAATTACATTAAGAAAGTGGTATTTTCTAGACTTGTGAATATTGCATATGTCTATATATATAGACCCGTTTCTACACAAATTATATTATATGAGAGAGAGAGAGAGAGTACATAAAGATAAACACACATAATATAACATATGAACTAGTTTACAAGACATAACTTTTCTTTTTGAATCATTTATTAGCCTAAAAATACAATATATTATACATATTTGTATTCTCTCTCCCAAATAATAATAAGGGCAAATCCCATTTAAATACCACTTAAATTTTCAAAACCCCAAAAGATCTGTTAGAATATCAAAAATTTAAGGGAGGAATTTGGGTTTTCAAATTTTGGATATGAACAGTAACATGATTTCGCTATAAAAGTAATGTGATTACTTATAAGAGTAATGTAATTCACTACAATTTTCTGATCTTTGTTTTTCTCTCTCCTTCTATCACTATTTATTTGACACTGATACTAACGCATAGTGACAGAGGAGAGAGAAATATGCCCATGATAGAGGAGAGATGTGATTTTTGCTATAAGAGTAATGAAATTTGTCAGTTTCTATTTTTCACTTTAGCAACTTTGAAAAATAAAGGAAAGAGGGAATTTTTCGCTATAAGAGTAATGAGTTTATCCAGAAGAGTAATGGAATTCGTTAGTTTCCATACCACTTTTCCCTTCGGAAAAATAAAAAAAACCCAATTTAGCCTATGATACCTTGATGTCTTTTAGAAATGCTAACAGACATTTTTTAGTTTTGAAAATTCAAGTGGCATTTAAGTGTCATTTTCCCTAATAATAAACTTTTATTTTTATTTGACACACCCACATACATTAACTCCCATAGATTGCACTTAACAATATGTTTGACTCAATGGAGGGGAGGGGAGGTTTTGAGAAGGATTTTATTTTATCTTTTTTAAATGAACAAAAAAGGGAGGAGAATGGAGATATTTTAATAATGTAAAAAATGTTATCAACATAAGAATGTAATCAACATAAATTAAAATAAACACTAGTTAATGTAAAATTTTTTAAAATATAGCATATAAAGGTGAATTAATATTTGTCATGTAATAAAAAAATTTTAATTGCAACTTTCAAAGTGTGTGCATTAATTTATTTTTTTTATTAAAAATATGTATAGAGTGCTAAAAAATACAATATAGTATGATGTTAACAATGTATAATATAAATATAAAAGGGAGACAACTTAGACATATTAAAAAAGAGTAAAGATTAGGAGCATGTTAATCAATAGAAGTCATAATATTATCATTTCTCTCCAAATTCCCCCAATTTTGGAGTGAAGTGTTACTTATCTTTTCCCTCCCCTTTTAAAAGTTTTACTTATCCAAACAAGGGGAAGTGGGCAAACTCCCTCAATTCCCCTCCCCTTATACCAAACAAGCCCTAAGAGAAAATACATAGAGAGTCAAATGCCACTCGTGATATCCTATTACTCCCTCCAATTCTAATTATAAGTGTTAGTTGATTTTTTTTAGAGAAGTTAAGGAAGCAAAAATAAGTTATTTAATTATATAATTTATTATGTTTTATTGTATTATATATTAGTTTATAAGTCAAATAAAATAGTTTGAATAAAAACGATAAATTTTAATGCTTTAACATTTTTTAGGATTCTCTAAAAAAAATCAACTTGCCTTTATACTTAGGACCGAAAGGAGTATTTCCCAGTCAAATTCTTAATAAAGCTACATATGTTATTGTGGAGAGATTCATATTTTGACATCTGAAAAAAAAAAAACGCAAAGCCAGGGACACTTTAAAAGAATTATGGGTGATTCCTCAATGTTCAAGGACACCGTAGTATCCCTCAAACTGTAGTTATTTCTCTTGAGGTCATGGAATATTGACAATCAAAATTAATCCAATGGTCAAATTAATATATTTATATAACACATGGTTGTTCACTTATTTGGCGTTGCATAAAGGATTTGATGCAAACATTAAAAAAAATTATCGTGTTGTAAATTTTAAATATCATTTTAGTTTGTTTTTTGACATTTTGTAAACGAGGTTTGTTATATAAATATATATTTATATAATATGAATACAATTTACAAGTTTTATATTTTCGTGTCCCACAAAAGAATATATGAATGACTGGGAAATTACTACCAATTAATATTGGACCTCTCTTAGCTTTAGCCATGTCGTGTTGCCCTTCGTCTGTGTTAATATTGTTGTGTGATGCAATTATCCTACATGTCTGGTCACCAAGAGCGACAAATATAATTTTGCAAGAAAATCTGATCTTTCTCTAAGGACAAAAATGGCGAAAGAGGTTTTTTTTTTTTTTTTCCCGAAAAAAAGAAGTTATTAGCGTGTCATTGAAAAGTCCTCAACAGTAACATTAACAGTTTTTCTTGCGTCTTTTTTATTTAAAAGAGACAAGTAGTAACCGTTTAAGAGGTTATAAGTGGAATCACAACCTGAATCTTCGAATTTGAAGAGAGCTTACCTATTACAAGGTATTGCATTTCGAGGTGTAGAAGAAGTTTATGAGAGCTTATTTGATTCATTTTAGCATTTTTCGAGACAAAACTGCCCTCACTTATTTAATTCATTTTAGAGAAACAGATCCAAACAATCATATAAATTCCTACTTTCCTTTTAGCCATGCTGTATATTGGACGGTTCAGATTTGACTGGAGAGAGAATTGCAAGAAAGTAGCTGCAGAGGAAGGATCCGTTTCCAGGCACCCATGAAGGCCAGATGCATAAAGACCCAACAGAAATACTGAAATTTTGAACACAACTTTTGAGTTATCACAACAAACATCAAAATATGAAAAAATTTGAAGGCTCTTAATCTGAAAGATGTCAGACACCATTAGCAACATAAAATTGATGAGCAATGGAAGCTTATAATACAAATCAATGCAAAACTATCATCCAATCCCAACCCGTAGGATACACATTTAAATACATTCTCTTCTTCATGTCAGCATAAGATTAATCAGAAAGCTATGAAGTGTTTGATGCTCAGATCGCATTTATTAATGCCAACAGAACTATATATTTAGTTAATTATTTTCTGCACTGAGCTTTTTCTGGATAAGAATACTATTGAAATTGTCAGCTATTTCAGCCAACCCCATGTCTGTAAATGCACCTATAAGCTTTTCACAGGCAAGCATATCAAAATCTGTGTTTGTAGATTGCGTCCATTGATCGATAACTTCAGTTGCTTCCTTCATATGACCTAGCATCAGATATGAAGAAAGAATGCAGATATAATTCCTGCTAATCATTTTCTGTTTGGTCATTCTAAGTGATTTCCATATCTGATCAATTTTATCCTTACTCCCCAATCCGGCATGTAGTATGATTAGGAAGTCATAGGTAATCCATTCTCTTTGGGACGTCCTTTTCTCAGGTTCAACCAGTGAGTTGGAGCTCGAACTATCAAGATGCCCTACAGTGATGTATATATTGGCGAGGTCGGTGTATCTCTTCCAACTTTTGTTAGAACCATCATCATTACTCATTTCATCAAGTATCCTTTTAACCTCATCAATATTAAGAGTAGCAGCACAAGAACTAATCCAAAGATTGTAGGTGAAGATATCTGGTAAAACCTTCTGCTGTTTCAGATCTTCAACAACCAAGGGGACCTTTTCGACCTGCCCAACTGACATGTATAGAGTCATCATTTCATTGTACATCAGGGCATTAAAGGACAGGTTTGACTTCTTTATCCTCTGATAGAGCTCCTCAGCCTTCTCTGTGAATTTTGCTCCTGCGTATGAATGAAGGAGGGCAGTGTAGGTTTCGCTTGTCTTTGCAGAAGGGGTTAGGCCCTCAAAATAGCGTTCGGCGGCATCAATGCCAAAAACTTTGGTCATCAGGTCTATGCGGACCGCGTAGTCAGAGTCTGATAACTCATAATCTTCATGTGTTACTATCCATTCAGATATCTGCGATCATGAGTAGTCAATAAGTACTCGGTGAGCATTCAGACCATATTTCAAAAACCATAAACATTATAAAGAATCAAATCTGTGATCTCCAATTGCCAAGCCAAACTTCATAACATCTGATAATCATGAAAGGAGAACTATTCCTGAGTTGGGTAAAATGCATCATAGCCGCTTAAAACACTGTAATATCAAATTTCCGACAGACATTT
>JBAGKO010000001.1:5870185-5886943 GCA_037177275.1 Acacia concinna | reverse complement strand
ATTGAAGCCTTACATTTAGGAATAAAGCTCTTTATACTAGCTCTTACATTTAAGGCAAGATGGATTATATATGTTTGTAGATATATCTAACTCTATATACTGAGATGATGAAGCTATGTTGATGGTGTTGATAAGTAAAGGTACCTCTAGAAGATCAGCAGTGTTAACCAATAGAGCATTAGGAGGAGGATTAACTTTGACCCAATTGTCATTATGCCAAGTTTGAAGGCCATTGATGCCATTTTCTGAGAGTATAGTGAGGAAGCCTTGATCAGAATGGCTGAAGCCCCACAGCAAGTTCAGGCTCTGGACATGGAGGGTACAGATTTGCAACAAAAACTTGAAAGCTTGATTCCATGTTCATAGCCTTGTTTATGTAGTTTGGTTCTAAACCCAAACTTTCTGATATACCTTTCAAAAGTTCCTTTATGATTTCTCTGATTCTTTTGAAATACTCAAATGCAGTATCATTGTATCACAAAGAACTAAAGGTCAGAAAGAAAATGGGAGCACAGATTAAGAAGTGGAGATTAAAAAAAAAAAAACTAAAGCTTTTGAGCTATTGTATTATTTCCGGTCTTTAATATAAAGACACAATTGATTTGTTTATTTGTTTGTTTGTTTTTTTTGGTGACATTTACGCGTACCTAAATCCAGCAGGTTTACGAGGGAAATGGAAGTCTGGATGCACATAGACTTTGAAATAATCACTCCAACAATGAACCTTTTCTGCATCAGTATTGAAACTAGGGTCACGATAAAAAATGTTCTTCCCTCGAAACTCTCCCTTTTCCTCTTCTGGAAGATAAAAAAAATCCTTTCAATCCTTCCATCATGCCGTTTGTAAGATTCTCTGGGATTCCATGATTGACCAACTGCACAGTACAGATCATGAACTTTAGTAATCAATTCATGACATGCATAAATAAAAAATTTGAATTAATAACCACATTAACATGCACATCAGTTTGATCTCCTCACACCATTTCAACTCATCCTGCATTCTTTTAACTAAGATTTATCACTAAGCACTTGCTTGTGCTAGTTTGTTAATTCAGGCAATGCTAAAAAAAAAAGAGTTAAATAACCCACTACAAGTCCCATATTTTATGCGGTCTAAAAAACGTTGGTGCCTATAGTTTTATGAGGACTTGGATCTGAGCTTAATGGTATTTATTTTGTTAATACGCTGTTTACACGATTAAACAGGCCGACATGGATGACTAGGTCTAATATGGTTTACAACTTGGGACCAACACGAAAATTTCCTTATAGTATAGTGGTGTGGAATGGGTTTAACCTATAAAAACACATTAACTTAAACACGGACGACAAAGAAATTGATTTTGATTGGAGACATTGATTTTCAACGACAAAAAATGACTGTGCTGAAGCAGCTAAGGACCAACTAACATGCAAGCCATTTTTGAAGAGTTAACAATTCTGTTTCTACAAAAGCCAAGTTGGTGGTAGATTTCTTTTACCAAGAAGCAGCCCCATTCTTCACAAGCCTGGCCAAGATCTCGGATGGCTTTGAACCTTTGTTTGGAATTGCCAGAGGAAAGGAGAGAAAAGTCAACAATGGGAATTGCATCTTCTGATGAATCCAGAACTGGAACATCCTGAAGAGTTTTTGAGGCAAAAGAAGAAGGTATAGAAGTGAGGCCTGATTCAGACATTGATTTGCGGTGACTACTTTTGTTGAACACACAGAAGCTTTTTCTGATAAAACACTGGCGATGTTAATTGTTGCAGCCATGGATTTTTGTGTAGGAGTAACAACAGAGGCAAAGAGAAGAAGAGAGCGAAATAGTTTTTTTGTGTGTTGGTGGGTTTTGGGGAGGGTATTTATTTTTCAGTGAGGATAATATTAAGCAAGAAGTGAGGATAATATTAAGCAAGATGTGAGGATGAGATTAAGTAAGATGTGAGGATGAGATAAAGCAAGAAGTGAGGATAATATTAAGCAAGTGTACCATTTTCTACTAAATGGCTATTCGTGCATCATGATGAAGATTGGGCACCTCCAGCAGATCAGCAGTGTTAACCATGAGAGCATTGGGAGGAGAATTCACATTCACCCACTTGCCATTATTCTTTATACGGAGTCTGAAGGCCACTGAAACTTTCTGAGAGTATAGTGAGCAAGCCATGATCTGAATGAGGATGAATCCCCACAGCAAGTTCTGGCTCTGGACATGGAGGGTACAGATTTGCAATGAACACTTGAAAGCTTGACTCTAAATCCATAGCCTTACTTATGTAGTTTGGTTCCAATCCCAAGCTTTCTGATACAGTTCTCAACAGTTCCTTTATGATTTCTCTGATTCTCTTGAAATACTCAAATCTAGTGTCACTGAAGCATCAAGAACTAACCTTAATTGGTACTGGGAGAACAACAAAAAGCTGCGTAATGAAAGTTATTATTGAACAAGTTATAAAATAAAATCTGGATATCTAGTAATTAAAACATGAGGTTGCTGGTTAGTGTATGTTCAGATTTGATGACAAAAGCACTTTTTTGTTCAAACCATGGTTTCAGAGTAAATTAGACAAACACCCATTTAAAAGCCGAAATCTATTCTAAAGCCTAAAACTATGGCTTCAGAAAAACATGCTAGCCTATTCTTTAGCAAAATCCATTCTTAAAAGCTAATCTCTCCGGCAGTGTACCTTTTCTACAGCAGTATTGATGCTAGATCCAAACCTCATGGGGTCAAAAATATTTTTTCCCCGAAACTCTCTCTTTTCCTCTTCTGCAAGATTGGAAAATCTTTCCACTACTTCCGTCATGGTGTCTATTAGACTCTCTGGGACACCATGGTTGATTAACTACACAATTCATGAACTTTAGTTCAAACATCAAGATAGCTCGTACATCAGTTTGATATCGAATCATTTTTTTATATAACCTGAATATTCAAATCTTCTATTATGACATAAAATGAACTTCTGTATCATTCTGGTAGCTAATATTAATTAAATCTAACCTCATTCAGTGATGGAGGGGAAATTACAAAAAAAGAAAATTTGGATTTTTTTATTGAAATCGTTCACCGTGAAGATGATTTTCATTCTTTGTCAACTGTGTCATTCATTTTTTAAAATTTAAAAGTGAAGTCATTCCACTAAAAAAAAAATACTGAACTTCCGGCATAAATGTTGCAACAAGATCAACCTATAAAATATTATTACATTATAATATATATGTATATACATATTTAATATTGTCATATTTAATTAATTATATATAAATATATAGTTGTTATATATATATATATATAACATTTTCTACTTTAATATAAATTAATTTCAAATAAAAATATTCAAATATTAATAAATATTCTTACAAATATAGTTTTAGCCATTTTTTGAAATTGAATTTATTTTTAATTAAGATTTATAAAAACTAATAATTTAATATTATAAATGATACTGATATTATAAAATTATAAAACTAATATTATGACTAATAATGAATTTTTAATTAAAATAAATTAAAATATGATTAATAATATTACAAATATTATTTGAAATATAAATTTATAAATATAATATTAATAAATAATAATACTATAATGTTAATACTAAGAATTTATTTTTAATTAGGATTAATTAATAATAATATTGTGAAATTTATTTTTAAAAATATATGATTTAAAAAATTAAATTTATTTCAAAATAATAATTTCTTAGTTTCTCTACAAAATTAGCCACGGAATATTCCGTGCCAAAATTTCCTACGGAACGTTGCTAATTCTGTGGAAAATATTTTTGCCACAGAATATTTTTTTCATGGGAAATAATTATGTCGGAAATGTTTGTCATGGGATTATTCCATGGCTAATTCGATAGAATTTGGAGTATTCAGATTTAGATTTAGTTTTGTTCACCCTTATTTTCAATCAAAAATTATTTTTGATGCATCCCTCTCAACGTTTGTCTCTCTTTCTTGTCTCCACTCACCACTTCCTCCTCTCTCTCTCTCTACCCCATCCATTCTTCAAGGTTTCTCATTCTCTTTCATGGAAAAACTCTCCTCATCCTTCCTCTATGTTATTGAATATTTTAACACTTTTAATATTCTAAAAGAATATTTTTAGTAAGAATATGGATGAGTGATTATAGCAAAGAAAACAAGTGAAATGTATTATTAAAATTAGAGTAAAATATAGTACACTTAATTTTAGTTATCTCTTTCTAAATTATTTATTCAAATGGGTATAGGTTGATAGAGCTTCAGCATTTGCACTCTCCATTAATGGAGAAAGGATAAGGAGGGTTTTTTTGTTCTGAGGAAGAGAATTGGAAATGTTAAAGAAGGGAAAGAGAGAAATGAAAACGTAGAGGAGAGGAAGTGGCTGATGGAGAAAAAAAAGAGAGATAAATATTGAGAGGGATGCATTGAAAATTGAGAGAAGAGAGAGAATAGAACTGAACTCATTCTTTTTTCTTTTTTTTTCTTTTTTTGGATCTGAAAAATGAACTCGTTCTTACTTCTTACTAAGAAATAAGAATGATTTCACTTCTTCTTCTTTTTCCCCCTTAAGAAGTTACATTTGACATAGTGAAAATTGTTTTCAGGGCAAACGATTTTCTCATAAGTCTAGACTCGTTTGCAATTAATGAATCATTTTCAGTGTAATATTTGGATAAATAATTTCTAAAGTGTAGTATTTCAATGTTTTTTCACTCTTTTTATAGCATATCAATAAAAAAAGTTTGTTTGGGAAGACAACAATTAAAAGAAAAGGAAAAAAGGAAAGAGTGAGGGGGGGGGGAAAGAAGAGAAAACTGTGACTTCATTCGATAGACTAAGAAAAAATAAAGGGAAAGAAAAGAGTAATACTTTATCTGTTCTTAAATATAAGACATTGTTCTGTGTCTACAACGATGTCTTATAATTAGGATCGGAAGGAGTATTTAAATGAATAAAATATCCTTACTACATAAGCTTACAATTAAATTATATATGCTAAACTAAATTAACTTACTTCACACTCACACACACACACACAATAATAACGCCAAAATATATCATTGGGAGTTGGGTAAAATATTCGTCATTCGCCAAATGACGTAAATTATTTTCACAAAACGTTAAACCCCTGACTTTGAAAAAAAGAAAGAAAGAAAGAAAAGATTTTGATTAAATCATCATTTTGACAAAAAAAAAAAGTTCAAGGTCAATCCATTTGATATTTTGGTATTAATTCGCTGCAAAAGAGAGAAGAATTAAGAATTCTGTTTCTGGCAAAGCATATTTATAGCTAGCTAAGCAAAGCTAAGCAGAAATAGATTTCTTCCTGAGAAGCTGCCCCATTCTTCACAAGCTTGACTGAGGTCTTGGATGGCTTTGCACCTTTGTTCCGAATCACAGGAGACAAGGAGAGAGTAATCTACGACGGGAAGATTATGTTCTGATGAATCCATAACTGCAATATCATGAAGATTTTTGCAGGCAAAAGAAGAAGGCAAAGAAGAAAGGCCAGATTCAGACAATGACTTGATAGTGGTTACTTTGCTTGAAGGGATTGAAGAATGTTCTGAAAAATCGGTAGCAATAGTGAATGTTGTTGCAGCCATATGGATTTTGGATAAGAGTAAGAAGAAGAAGAGGCAATAAAGAAGGAAGAGAGTGATTGATAGAAGTAGAATATTGAAGCACCACTTCTTATCAACAAACGTCAGTTTCATTATATTTTATGTAAAAGACAAATAGTGACAGGATGAGGGTTTTTTTTTTCATGAAGCATATGTGGATATTTTTCTGCTAATCTATCCCTTCTTCTAAATTAGGTTTTTGTGGTATGTCTAACTCTGAAAAACATGGAAATGGAAATTGTACTGCTGGTAATATCATTAATTATATATAGTACGTAGGTGACGTTTATAGACATTTAAATGCAAAAATAAAATAAAATAAAAAACAAAATAACTTTTACATGTTTTATTGTTTTCTAGTTTATTGTTTTGTTTTGTTTTGTTTTTTTTCCTAATTCTCTTTTTCACTTGTGGCTACACACCCTACTTCATATCTCACACTCATAATCTCTCAGTCTTCTACTACCACAGAATTGTGTATATATGGCGCTTTATATATCGCGGGTTTCTAGAAACCCACCATATATGGAGAGGCAGAAATTGTCCAGATGCATATATGACGATGTAAGTAACAACTCTCATATATATGTTAACTATATATAACAGTTGTTTATAAAACCATCGTATAATTCTATAGTTTTTTGTTAAAAAAAACATATCATATATGACAGTTGTGTAACAACAACCGTCATATATACATTGCAAGTATGCGACGGTTGTTTTGTTAAAACCCGTCATACATTTGATATATGATAGTTTTATTATAAAAACCACCCTATATACTTTGTTGATATGTCCGATATACCCAGTTTTTTATTGTCATTTGAAACTTTGTAAAACACTAGAAAGCTTAGTTTTCCATCTGCGACGAAGGTTTTTGAGCTCCTTCGCCTTCCTTTTCCACTCTTCGTCGATGATTTATCATTTCGTCCCTGTCATATCATCACCTGCGTGGGTCATACGGGCTAGTTGTGTTGCATGGGTTTCGTGGGTGTTGCAGTGCTAGCACGCGCAGTGCACGTCTTGGCTTGCGTGGGTGTTTCTAGCATTGTTTTATCTACTTTCTCTTTGCAAAGGTTTGTCCTTTTTGCATTTTCTGCTAGTTGCTCGACCCCTGTTAAATTATTGCATCAACTGCTGTATATATAGTTCGACTACATTTGATTTGAGATATGTTTTACATACATTTTAATGCTTGATGGCTGTTGTATATATGTATACGGATTGGACATTTTTAATTTCTTCAAGCTATACTATATATTGTGATCAAAGGGTTGTTTTGTGATGGATATATATATATATTGGAGTTCTTTATTTACTTTAATTTGTTGTATAACTATATTATAGTTTGATGTTATTTGTATTAATGATGAAGTGAGGATATATATAAAGAGAATTTGAAGATTATATTGTTGTGTGAATGATTTTAAGAGTTTTATTAGCTGCTTTAAATTAAAGTTGTTAGTTGTGCATGTATAATATTGCGTGTTTGGTAACCAATTCAAAATAGTGTAGTGATAATTTTGAAAAGAGATTTAATTTTAAGTGTGTTTTTTGTTTGGTTTGTATATGCTCTTCTCTAGATAAAATAGCTACTAAGGAATGGGTGTATTTGAATCATTTCTCGAAGGAGTACTAGGATAGGGTTGGGGAATTTATACGATTAGCTTGCTGTAAGTCTGTAATCATGATGATGATCGTGACTTCATTGTCAAGTGTGGCATTGTGAGACATGTTCATCCATACACTTATGAGGAGCACTTAGTGTCTAATAGATTTGATCAAAGTTATACGTGTTGGACTAAACATGGTGAGGAGGAAGTGGAACACACTGATAGTTGGGCAAACTTAGAAAGTAGGTGTGACAGCCCAATTTTGAAAAGGTGTGAGAAGGCACCTAACTTGGAAAGGTATGATTCAACTAACCCCTTAAATAATGTCAATCGTATCAAAGATTTGGCAAATGCAATTGAAGGGGAGTTCAACGAGAACTCGGAAAAGTTTGAAAGGATGAAAAGAGATGCAGAGAAGCCTTTATATGAGAATTGTACTGAGTTCACATTGTTATTTATAGTGTTGAACTTGTACAACTGGAAAGCGAGATATGGGTTGAGTAATGCGGGTTTCACAAAGCTGCTTTCCCTATTGAGAAGAATGTTGCCGTCAGGAAAAGACATGCTAACAAAAACTTATGATGAAAAATAAGTTATGCACGTCTTGAGTTATGAGAAGAGACATGCTTGCCCTAACAGTTATTTTCTATTCCACAAAGAATACAAATTGGTAATTGAGTGTCCCTTGTGCTTAGCGTCACGCTATCAAGCGAAGGGAAAAAGTCCAATGAAGCCATTATGATATTTGCCCATTAAGTAAACCTGTTTGGTTTGATTACATAAGGAGTGATAACATCTAATCCCAATGCAATATACTGATTATAATGTTTGATTAAGCTTATGTAATGTAAATTGCATTACAAAATGTAATCTTGATTTGATGTAACTAGGATTATATTGCTATGAGTTATTAATGAGAATGCAGGCATCATGTAATTAAGTGAAAAAGATACTATTACTATTATATTTTTTTAATTTGACCATAGTGCTCAGCCATAAATATTTTAAAATATTAAATAATTATTACTATTAAGTATTAAAAAGAATAATTAATTATATATTTTTTTAAAAAAATATTTCTCCAATAAAAAAATTTTAAAACCATATTCCACCATTAAAAATATTAAAATATCCTATTAAATAATATTATCACCATTAAATATTAAAAAATTACTATGAATTCAATTTGTATCCGGCATACTATTTTTACCATTAAATATTAAAAAAGTATTATGAATTTGATGTGTACACATTACAAATTGATGTAGATAGGGGTAATTTTGTCTTTGAATATATTATTTCTCTATATTCTCATATTAGATGTAATCCAACCAAACGTTTTTATATATATACATCATTATTTCTTAATGATAAATCAAACAAATTCATAGAATCATCATTATATTATACTACATTTCATTACATTACCTTCAATTTTATGAACCAAATAGGCACTAAAGAATTAATTATAAAAAGCGTTAAGCCAATTCAAAAATTAAGAAAAGACAATCGAAGTAGTAGTTCATAAGTTATTGGAATAAAACTAAAAATTAGCTCACAAGCCTCACTCATGTATATATATGTCGCCCTTATCATTTTAGCGTGTCCTTGTCAAATTACCTTTGGTTCATGCCTCCTACCATGAGTGAAGCAAGAAGGTCAATATTATAAAAGTTTTCCCCTTTTTGGCAGCAAAACACACTTTTGTTGGGTTGACCTACTGATTGTTTTCTCGTACTTCTGTTAGTTTGTAATCACCTTTTTTTCCCTTTATTGTGCAAAATTTTTTAAAATCTAAATTGTATGCACATAACTTCTATGATCTAAAATTTTTAAACAAACCTCTCTTACACTTTTTAATTTATGCAAATAGTTTTCTTACATTAATCTTTCTCGTATTTCACTGATACTCCTCCTATACTTAATATAGAATATATGTAAAGAATTGATTTTGATCTTAAATATAAGATATAGTTTTTATATTTGTCAATATTTTATTAATTTATTCATATTGCTACTCTTTCAACAATAATAAAAAAAAGTAGAAGGAATTAAGGAAGATGATTAGAATATTTTAGAAAATATAAAAATATTAATTAATTTAATAACTTTCTTAATTAATTAAATCAAATAAATATATCTTATTTGAAGGAAGGGAGGAAAAATAATATAAGATGAACAAGTGTTTTCACATCACCCTTTCAAATTTCATTCTTTAATGAAATTTCTCCTTTTTATGTTTCAAACAATAATATAAGATGGAGATTGTTCGGTCAAAAAGACTATTTTTTTGGGGCAAATATCTATCCATACTTAGAGTGTTCTTTTCATCTTTGTTATATAAAAATGAGTGTTCTTTTCATCTTTTGTCTAATTTTTAACCTCCAAGAAATTTTATCGGTTCTTAAAAAAAAAGAAAAAGAAAGAAAAGAAAGTTTATCTGCATGAGTCAATATTCACATGAGCTTTGCATAATCATCAATCATCAATATCAATATATATAAATACTATTCCACAAAAACACTATTCACAATGATTCAATGGCTGAAAATTAAAGTTCAATATTTTAATTCTTGCTTTGGGCTGCTCAATAGTCAACATACATGGGAAGCTTAGATAAGTCTTATGGCTAATAACTATGTTCAAAATTTTTTTCAAAATTCAAATTTTGAATTAGACATATACATGAAGCCTGCCTTTTGCCATTGCTCTTTAACATTTCTATACTACAAATGCAAATCTTCATTCCATAACAACTCATTTTCAGTTCAAACATCTATTTTTCATAGCATCAAGGATATAATGCTGGTATGTCGCATAAATTCACATTTGCAAAGCCATTTGGATGGACGAGATTTGCTTTGCAGGATTATTCAGTAGAAACTAATAGATTAGCCTCTAAGGTCTTTGACAACATATATCTCAATAAATTGCTTTATTCAACGCTAACTCCTGAATCATGATATATGCTCTACCTTTATACCTTTAGAACAAGACTTATGTCTTATGGCTGATAACTATGTTCAAAAGTTTTTTCAAAATTCAAACTTTGAATTAGACATATATATGAAGCCCGCCTTTTGCCATTGCTCTTTAACATTTCTATACTGCAAATGCAAATTTTCATTCCATAACAACTCATTTTCAGTTCCAACATCTATTTTTCAAAGCATCAAGGATATAATGCCGGTATGTCGCATAAATTCACATTTGCAAAGCCATTTGAATGGATAAGATTTGCTTCACAAGATTATCTAATAGAAACTAAGAGGTGAGACTCTAAGGTCTTCGACAACATACATCTTAATAAATTGTTTTATTCAATGCTAACTCCTGAATCCTATATATGCTCTACCTTTATGCCTTTAGAACATGACTTATGTCTACAAAACTTGATAGACATCATGTCCCTTGGAGCACTGGGTGGTTATAATCTATAGCACAGGGCAGAGGTAGTTTCATTTCTTTCTTCTTTGCTTTCTTACAAAAATTTTACAATTCTGGTTCTAACATTGTCTCATACGCAGATCATAACAACAATCAAGTGGGCAATCCCTCGTGCTCCGTGCAAGCCAAGTTAGAAATGAAAGAGGCGGGTTATTTGATTTTTGAATCCTATAGACCAGTAACTTTAAATCACCCTGCCTTTACTTGGTTCTCCTTTTCTGACTAAATAGGCAAAAGGATCTGCAATGATGGCTTTTTGTTCCACTTCTCTAATTAAATACATGATCTACAACAATCGCAAACTTGTATGGATCTCCAACGAGGAATAATTTCCGTAAGCTTCTACTTCTTCTTTTCTTGGCAATGCAAATATGAATCTGCCATCTTGGGTTGCTACAAAGATTTTCAATGTCTATGAAGTCAGGTGATTAAATGCCCTTCACCTTCCAATTTCTGCTATAAATTTGAACTTATGTCTATGTTTTCAAGACCAAAAAACTGACTCATTGTAAAACATCATACTCCCAACCCTTGTCACTATCAATGGACTTGCTTCTCATTTCTTCTTTAGTGAGACTCACCCCCGATGTTCGTGGTGGCAGGATTGTTGTTCTATTAGATTTCTTCTTCACAAGAGAGAACATGAGATTCATTGATTCCACCTCTATTCTCCTTGTGAAACAGGTAATCTCACTTGATTTTGTCTTCTTTGATGACCAGGTATACACAATGTTGACTTGAGGGCATGCCCCTGCCGACTTATATAATGTTGTCTACTTTTATTGCAAGGGACAAGGATGCTTGGTGAGATGCATGTTAGGGTTGTTATGCTTGAGAAGGGGAGGTGTTACACCATCTTTAGATTTTCAGTTCGGAGTGGTGGTCAATGTGTTCATGATAGATTTCATTTGGTGTTCACTCCTACAATTGAAATAGAGGGGTACCATGAAATATCTATGATCTTTGACATTCAGTGGGGACTTTTGATAAGCTAATGGATTATTCATTTATCTTCTTGCTCCTTATATATCCATCCCATATTTGTCTATTTCAATGGAATATCTGTCTCTCCATATGTTGATAATGATTCAACTTTGTTTTTCCTTCCTTATCAGATTTGTTTGGATTCGTTAGGAGCTATTCACCTATTCAAATGACCAAGTTCATGGGCTACGATGTGAATAAGCTCACTCTAATTATGGAGACTTGCATGCGCAATACTTATTGGTTTGTTCATGTCCATTTCTTCTCAACTATGGCCATTAAATGTATCCTAGAGCCCAAGGTAGAAGTTGATTAATGTTTTTTTTCTAGTAAAGGATCAGGTAGAGTGCTATACTCACTGCTCATGGGTCATACAATTAGAGAGGAAACTGAATGAAAAAGACAAGAAATGAATGACTAAGGTTGTATTCTTTTTATATGTTATCTCCATGGCGCCCACAATAACAAGGTATGAAGAAGCCCGTCATTATCTTTTAAGCCTTTTTTCATGTATCTTTTAAGCTGCCTTATTATTTCTTACGACTATTTCTATATCTGTCCATGATTTCAAGTTGCACAACTGTGAGTTCATTGGGTGATTTTACAAGCTTTGAGTTCTATTCAGACATCGCTGAAGTGAAAATGATTATTTATGATGCTTAATTATAAGATGTATTTGTCTGAAAAACTCATCGTATATGTGGCTTTTTTAGTTTTATGGTTTTATGTAATATTTTTTGTCTCATTCAGTTTTAATGAAAGCCTTCTTTCACTTCTTCGAATATTTATTCTTTTATTATAACTAGCTTACTCCATGCGATTTGTTAGACGCTGTACAATTTAAGTTCAAAACCCAAATATGGTTTCCTCGAACAAGACTTAAAGATGAGTATTTTAACATACAAAACATTTTTTCCTATTATATTAGCACATTTTTAAATCTTTTACAGAAAACACATATATCTTATATCACATATTTAGACTAACCTTTTTAACATAACTATGGTTGACTCATGTATAGACATGGTATGATTTTTGTTCTTCCTTTTCCAAACACGATTCTTTATTACTTAAGCATAGGGATATGAACTTTGTCTTCACCCGTCAAGTGTTTTTCCACTTTTGTGGTGACTCTTTCCACAAACTCAATTTTCCCTGAGTCTTATGTAACGGTCATTGTTACAATGTTGATATGGTATTTCCTATAGAGAAATGTATAATAATTGACTCTTGGCACAATAAGGTCCTAGATCCTAGATTCAGTTTTCTACAAGGTTTTGCAATTTTGATATGTTTTATACAGGTCTTTTTCTTCCCCATTTTTTTGCCATCGATTGATTCCCGTATTATTCACTTATTTGTACATTTATGCTTCTCATTATATATATTGTCATTGTAAACCTTTTTAAAAATAAATTTATTTGGTGTGGGTTTCCAAGGATGTTCCGACAGAATCGAAGATGATGTTGTAATCTTACATTTGAGAGTTCACTAAATTCATGTATGTCTTCTTTAATTGCTTATTCTTCATAAATGCAAGAACATTCTATTGATGTCAGTTCTTTGTTTACAACTGCACATGGGCATGCTTTTATGATTCAAAACAACTAACATACATCCATGGCTGCAAAGGCATACTTGTTATTTTGCTCCTTGTCCTTGGTGATTTAATTTATTGTCTTTATTCGGATGTTTATAAGAATTAAAAGACATGTCAGTATATGGTTGACTGCTAATTTTACTCTTTTGTGAAAGTTCTTCATTCATATTCTGCATCTCCATGGTATTAGTTGGTGAGGAGGTATCTTATACTCAACCCTTGTATTACTCTATTATTTACTTCCAATTTCATGTTGTACATGTTTACATCAACACTTAATTTTTATTAAAATCTCTATCATACTTTCTTAATTCTTCCTTGTTTTACTTCTTCATTTTTTGTATAGGGAATCAAGGCCCACGCTAGCGTCATACCCATAATATTTAAACATAATAGTATATTTTTGTAGCTTTTGTCCATGCATAGTATGTCAGCTCCACAATAAACAAGTGTTATGTACAATAAGATAAATGGGAGCGTTGTGATAATAATGAAGTAATTGAAGACAAAAAATACTCTTTAACTGTTGTAGAATTGATAGGGAATCTAAGGTTTTTTTAGAGTGGGTGAAATCCTAATACTATAATTATGGGCAAAGTGCCTAAATCTTACTTTTTAGTCTTTTAGCATCTTTTTTTTTCCCATGTATATGTACTTTGTAAGCAATGGTGATTCTCCTCTACTTTTTTTCATCAAGGTGTTGTCAAATTACTCTTTCATCCTTGGCTTGAAAAGATGTAGAGCTTTAAGAGGACTATAATGGAGGCAACAAAAAATTAGCAAAGGACCTTTGTTTCTCTCACATGTTATCATATTAACATTTGTAAAGAAATAAATCTTATATTCTCTTCTCATTTTTTTGGCCCATCCTCATATTTTAATATGTTACTACTCATGTCAGTCAAAAGGAAGGTAACATGCTGCAATGTCTAATGGTTCTTATTTGAATATTTTGTACTTAATTGTGTTTGCTTCTTAATAGGCTTTGTTTTCACCAATAAGCAAATGTACAAAAGGTGCTGACAACATTTTGTTTTAGGGTAACAATAGTGTGATGCTGAACTTTGTCTTACGTCTGTGTCAACAAACTACCATGGTCAAAACAACTTCCAAATGAAGCATATGATATGTAACAATCTTTAGCCTTCTATATTTTTCATGATGTGATAAATATCTTCTTTGGATGCGAGCCATATAAAACCTTCACCAGAAACATATCCAATGTATATTTCACATGTTATATTTTTGTTGTTTTGTTGTTTAATTATGGTATGATGCCAATGTAGTAAAAATTGTCAATTGTTGTAGAACACTCTGAATATTATTAGTTGTGTTATCGTTGAATGTTTCTTGGAATTACCGCCATTCAAACAAAAGGTTGAAATGTCATTTTACTTCTTTAAGTATGTTAATTATAAGAAACATACATTAAGCCTTTTTATATTTATATGCTGACATTTCTCTTATTTAGAATTTACTATGCTAAAAACATCTAAGTTATCTTTTAGTGTAAGATATTAGTTAAACTTGGAAGGTGTGAATAGTTTATTTAACATTAATTCCCATAATGTTCAAAGATATGTTTGTAAGTATTGTTAGAAAACAATCACTCTATCTTTTACCATAGCAATCAATAAAAAGGAGGGACAATCATTAAGCAATGTTAACTTACATTTATATAATGATTTTAGACATGGATCCAGTATAGATTGCATAATAATCAAGAGTGAGAATAATGGATTGGCTAAAGTTAGCAATTGTTTCTTGATTATAATTAAGATGAAATGGCTCTAGCTTTATTAGGTTTGATTAGAATTAAGATTAAATGAGTTGAAGTATACAAGCTTGGAAAAGGTGGTGCCACAACAATGTAAAGCATAAGTGATTCTCTTCCCCCAATTATATTATTTTTGTCTGGAATAGCCTCAAATTAGTGTGGTGAAATTTTTTGCATGAAAATTCAATTTTATCCTTATAGAAATGCTTTCTACGCATCGCGCAGGGGAGTAAATGCTTGTTGACACAAAAGACAAAATCACCTTAGAGTTAAATATCAACCTAGCTGCCTTTAGAATTTCTCAAAATAATTTTTTTACAAAACGTATTGATCAACAATGGACCTAGATGAACTGCAAATGCCCTGAAAGGGAACTTAGACACATCAGGCTTCTGTTTATGCCCTAACTAATTTAAAGCTATATGAAATGCCGAATTATTTAGCAGCCCGTATATGTAATTGCAGCATCTTAATCTCCTTCCTTCTCCATTGCTTAAGAGCTTCCATGTACGTTCTAAAAGTCTTCAGAAGAACTAAACTTCCTTTTTCCTGTAACAACATAATAGAGTGCTGAGAAATATTACAGGGCAAAGTACAAGTCCTTATTGCTTCCTAAAGAGGCGCATTGCTATTTTCTAGCCTTTACCGATCATACAAGAATTACTTCCATCTTAAACTATCACATGATTTGCTCAAATAATCTACTTCCTGCACAAAGAAAAATGGTTTATTGCTAAATTTTTTATGGTGTACCTCTTCCGAAATCACCTAAGTAATCCGGAGGGAGCAAAAAGAATGATTTTCTTGCTTCACCTGAAAGGATTGCCGTTGGTGCTCGACTCGGTGAAGCTGTGATGACAGTTGAAGCAAGTCGATAGTGGAGCCGTCTTCGCGGGCTTTCATATTCACAACATCCGATCCTTGAAAAATAACATCTAAGTTGACGATGTCATTATTGTCTGATAGCAACACAGGACCAAAGGGACCTCCATCAGGATGATTAATTTCTGATGGAAAACTACCTGATGCTGAAACCCCACCTGTTGAAGCCTGAGAGCTTATTCCCATGATCTTTTCAGAGGCAAGACTCAGGGTGTAGTGGCCGTGGCCACCAGGAGTAACAACGGGGACCCATGGGGATTGCCGATGAATGGCTTGATGAGTTATGGGATTGAGATGACAGAAGAGAGAGAGCACAACCCGAATCTGTGAGTCCTGATAATCCCTGAATGGTTGAGGCTGTATCAAAAACATTAAAGTCTTCATTTCCTAAGAAGGTGTCTTGGTATGATGATCTTGGACCGGAATAAGCATCTCCAAGAGCAGGTGGGTACTGACTGTTATTCTCACAGAATATAATGCCGGATTCATTCAGAATCGGATATGGCTTTTCAGCAGATGAAGGAGGCAGAGATCTTGAGTGAGAATGCCCATTTATGATAGGCATAGCAGAGATATGCCTAAAATCACTCCCGCCTTGGAACTTTGTAGGTTTCCGCAAGTTATCAGAGCCATACTTGTCAGAGTACAAAACACCGCCGGGGAATATCTCTTGGCACATAAAAGACGCTGCTGTTACCATGCTACCCTGGAATCTGTTATCTGCAAGAATAACAGGATCTTTATATAGCGTCCGAGCTAAATATTTCACAAGTGGGAATGCAAATTTAAAAATAACAAATTGGTTATTATAACAGAACAATATTTTAGAACCGTTTGGAAAAATAATAATA
>JBAGKO010000001.1:5837925-5848713 GCA_037177275.1 Acacia concinna | reverse complement strand
TAACTAAAACTGTAATGGTGTTCACTATAACCATAATAGAATTATTAACACTAGGAATTATATTGATACAATTATCATATATATATATATATATATATAATTCAGAGGATAGCAAATCATAGTCCTACATGATTGTCAGTTTCCCTTTTCCTGCAACTCGTGCATTATCAGTTTCTGTTTATTTAGCTATTTGTGATGTTTATTTTTTGGGCAGCTCCAAGAATTTTTCTTATCTGAATGAGTATTGTTTTTACACAATTTTTAAAAAAAATGATAGCGTTAGTCTCATCTTATTTTTTTCAGAATTGCTATATGGTTTCAAATACCTTCCTTACAATCTCAGAATTTTTCTTATCTGAATGAGTAGTTATTAAACCCCTTCCTTACAATCTCATAGTAAATCTCTCTTCTTCTTCTTTATTAAGTAAATCTCCCATATTTGTTTTTGGGAAAATGGAACCTAGGTCCCAAGGACCAAAGATAATTATTAAAAAGTCCCACTAATAAAGATAATTATTAAAAGTCCTAAGGTCTCAAAAGAAAATTAACAATTTAGCAGCTAGAATTGACAACTTAGTAGCCCCAATTAACAACTTTGACAGCGGGTTTTAACAACTCCGTTCCAACATTTTTTAACAACACAAATGTGATAGGTATAAAAATGTCAGAACGGGGTTGTTAAAACCCGCTGTTAAAATTGTTAATTGGAACTACTAAGTTGTCAATTCCAGCTGCTCAGTTGTTACAACGCCCAGTGATATTTGTTAAAATGTTGGAACATAATTGTTAAAACCCGCTGTCAAAGTTGTTAATTAGAGCTATTAAGTTGTCAATTCCAGTTGCTAAGTTATTAATTTTCTCTTGAGACCTTTGAGACTTTTAGGTAAGAGATAAAATTGGGATGAGACTTTTTAGTAATGTTGAAACGGAGTTGTTAAAACCCGCTGTTAAAGTTGTTAATTTCCCCTGCAAGATTGTTAAGTTCCCCTGCGAAGTTATTAATTTTTCACTTTCTACTTTGATACTTTTTTATAAAGGGCTAAAATTGGTGGGACTTTTTTAATAATTATGTTTGTTTCTTGGAACTTAGGTGCCATTTTCCCTTTGTTTTTTGGTAAGACTTAGTTTCATCTATTTTATCTTATAAGTGTCTTCATACCATGTCCATTACACGTTTTAGAACACAAGATTTGTTTATACTTAAAAATTATTAGTTATAAATTAATTGGCAAGCATTATGCTTGAGGTTTACAAGAAAGTTATAGATCTAGAAATAACCTAAAGAAAAAAATCCAATCTTAGCTTAAGTTAGCTACCATTAAATCTAAACACAAAGTTGGAGGTACATCAATAAATGTTAGCTTTATGTTTGTGTCGTTTGCAATCTTAGTCAAAAAAATCAGCACATCTCATCATCTCTCTAAGCATAGACAATATGAAAGTTCTAATTTGAGAAGATGAGAGATCTAGTTTCTTTGATTTTATGTTGGAGAGGATGATAAATCCCAAATCAACCATTAGGGTCTAAATGGCCTGTATAGAATCCGAGTGAAGGTGGATCTTTTGTTTCTGTTTTGCCGACAAGTGTTGGTGGATCTTACTGAAACCCATTTGTTTACTTACCTTCCGACCCATGTAAATAGCAAAAATTTCTGTAATAGTAGGTGAGAAAATCCCCAAGATCTGCATGAAACCTCCCAACCATTGTCCTCTTTGATCTAGTAGCATCACCACCACATTTGGATGGGCCCGTGGGCATTTTTAAAGTGTTTCAACAATTTTCAAAAGTCTTCTATTCGCGCATTATGAGGTGACATCAAAAGAGAATTCACAAACCATAGAGCTCAACTTACATGCGTCCTTATTCAAACCCCTTTTCTCTAAGAAAGCAAAGTTGAGTACAGCAAGGTAAAAGGAAAAAAAGTGCTAATTGTCTTAAAATACCGATTCTGATTGGAAACTACTCAGAAAATTCTATTAATATATGCAATTAAAGTTCGTATCTTAGATTTTTGGACTGGAGGGAGGTAACTTTCCTGGTGTATTGTTCTTTTTCTTTTGTTTTCCCCAAACAATCACGCTTCTGAAAATCTATGGAATGTTGAATCTGTAACCTTGGGGTGCTTTCTGTGGGTTCTTAATTTTGAATGAACACTCTAACTAAACTGTCAATGATATTAATTGAATTTGCCTGCTGAGATGCCTAACTTCTACCTAAGCATTTGACTACACTCTTTTTTGTTTCATTCAATCTCATTCTTCTTTCTTCCCAAAATAGTTTCACCACTAAACAAGATTCCATTAAAAACATGGCAATCACTAGTAAACCTCCACCAGAAACTAATAATATTTCACACCAACAGATCAAAACTTTGTGACAGAAGATTCAAGAAACACTTTAGGACAGACAGTAGATACATAATCATAAATTCAAGTAAGCTTTATGAAACAAAATTTGGCAAAGGAATATATATCATAAACCTCAATTATGAGTAACTTTTGGTTTCTGTATACACTTCAGTATCACATGGCTTATTTTGATGCGCCAAGCAACAAGCTTACAACTTTAAAATCTCTCACCTTGTTGAGAGTTAACACAAGTCATGTCAGTTTAATTCTCAGTACATGCCTAGATTGAGGAACATAGAGAAGAAAAAAACCAAACATTTCTCTCTGTTTGTTTGTTCTTGTTCCATTTCTCTAGCTCATTTCCAAGCATGTGCTGAGATGGATTATACCTGACATGGGAAGGCCAAAATCAATCATCAAAAGCTTCTGATTGGAACACTTGATTTCCTCTGACTTCGACTGTTATGTACATTTTTCCCATTGTAGGAACGAGATCTCTTCATTGAAGTGCCTGCAACAATCTGAAGAGACTTCACCCTGAAAGAAGAAGAACCACTTTTCGAAACCCTCTTTGAGGAAGAAGAAGATGAAGATGATCCTACAACAGTATTGTGATTAGTTCTGGCAAGAGCACGATTGATCTTCTCTACAGCTGAAGAATCTAAAGACACAGATCTTCTTCTTGGCTGCAAATTCCCCAATTCCTCTTCACCTACCATTTCTCTTCTTCTTACCTCATCTCCTTCTTCCTCATCTCTATCTCTCAATTCATTATCACTGTTCTCTACAACCCTACTATTATTTCCACTTCCATTTTCAACTGTTTCCATCTGGGGTTCTTCTGAATCAGTGGAATCAACAGCATTTGGCTCCGGCGAGGCGATTACCGTGGTGGGGTTGGTAACGATCGGAGCTCGGCACATGGGGCAGTTAGTGTGAGATCGAAGCCAGGCATCAATACAAGGGAGATGAAAAGCGTGATTACACTTGGGCAAAAGCCTGAGATTCTCGTCTTCTTCAAACTCACTCAAACAAACAGAACACTCAGTCCCATCAATTAACCCTTCCCCTTTCTTATACTTACACACAGTAATCGCAGAAATTATCGATTGTTGAAGACCAGGGGTTCGAATATACCATATGGGATGGTCCACCACAGGGCCCTCTTCCTCATCGAGGAAATCGCCGCGACTATCGTCCGGGGACTCCTCGGAATTCCTTCTCCTGAGACAGCCGAGGAGGAATCTCCGGTAGACGGCGAAGCAGAGGAGGGCGAAGAAAGCGGCTGAGAGAATAGCGATAACCACGGTCAACCAGGTGGAGATATTGTGGTGGATTTTGCTGGGATCATTGAAATCGCCATACTCATCGAAAGCCAAAGGAGGAGTAGGTGGTCCGTAGTAACTCGGCGGCTCGACGGTGTAGCAACGGATGCTACATCTTTTGCAATCGGAAAGTGAACAAGGAGAGGAATCTTTAATTTTGCAGTTAAAATAGCATATTTTTTCGAGAATCTTCCGGTGAAGGAGCCCCATTGAAGAGACAGTATCAGATAGAGCACATCGGTGAATTGAGGGAGACGGAGCTTCCGTGTTAGTTGAGAGGTAAGAACTTTGAAAATGGGGATGTCTGTGAGTGTTTTGGTAATAATATTTGCGCGTTGATTCTTTGACTTTTCAGAAGATAGCTTGAAGTTTCGTGTTCAAGGCGGCTGACGTCGGTGGATTTGGACCCACTTGTCCTAATCTCCACCTTATCGGCCCAAATCCAGCTGCCACAACTAGGAGTATAGGTGAAGATTTTTCTTGTTTTTTTTTTTTACTTTGTCTTAAAAATCTTAAATGTAAAAAAATTCATCATTAACCTACGGAGATTAAGAAACACATTGTTGCGTCGAGCGAAGATACTAACCCTTAATATCTTAAAACTAAGGTTTAAAATCCTGTTAAAAGTTGTGTTCAGATTTAGTGCATGACAATACATCTAATAAGAGAATATTTATCTCTTTAAACAATCTAACGAAATGGATTGAGGTACTTCTATGGTTATTAATGTAAAAGTATGGATAGAATTATTTTTTTTCCTGATTTTAAACCTTTGGTCCACGAACCTATCGAGTATTGGTATTTGGCCGTAATCTGAGCTTCCGGATGAGCCCGCGAACCAACTAATTTTTTAAGGGAGAGAGCTCCCAACAGAAATTCTCTACACCTTATGTTCTTTGGGATCGAACCTAAAAATATATGGATGTGACGCAGATACCTACCCATCTACAATTCTCTAAATAACTCACGCTAGTTTAGATTAATTCTTGTAGAAGTGATTTTTTTTTAAACTGACTTTTATAAAGTTAAAATAAAAAAAAGTCACGCTGTAAAGTTAAGATAAAAAAAATATCAAATTGTATAAATGATTTATGTTTGAATTAAAAATAATAAGAATAACTTTTTTATGAAAGGCGTCTCTTCTCATTTATATTGAGACGTATTTTTTATATATAAAATGCCATTAAAAAACCATCAACCCAAACAGCACCAAAAAAACAAAATAAACCTAAAACAAGTAGAAAAGTGGTTTTCTTCTATTTCTACGGCTTTCTCTAACATGCTCTCAATTACCTACTACATGTAGGGTGTATTACTCAAGAGACTCGATAAAAATAATTTACGTAATTCATAATTTATAAATAATATAATTTGTTACATTCTTTGATATATTTTGCTACAAATAAATATAAAATAGCATGTCACATTAAAAAAATTAAGTCATGTACTCTTCTTCTTTTGTTTATTTTTTGGCCAACTAAGTCCGAAACTCTTACTCATAACTCCTCGCTCAATTTCTTACCAGGCTAACGTGTTATATATTTTATTATATACTTCTACGTTTATCATGCATGTATGCAAAGTAAAGTGTCTATAATTTCTAAACAAACAATAATATATTTCCTCCTGTCTTAATTATAAGATATATTTAACTCTTTTTAAAAAACCCTAAAATAGTTGATTATATTAGTTAATCATATCACATGTTGTGTTTATTATATTATATATTAATTCATAAATCAAACAATATAATTTAAAGAAAAACGATAAAATTTAAAATGTAAGTAAATTTTTTAAGATTCTTAAAGAAATCAATTACACCTTATAATTAGGACAGGAGGGAATATTTTATTATACATATTAATACAACTAAAATGAATTACAGTATTTATGATTATTCAGTGTATTTATTTATAAATTTTATATTATATCATACTATATATATTGGATAGGATTAGTTTGCATTATGCAAAATGTAGGAAAACGAGTGTGCTTATATTTCATTATCCTAGTGGCGGGGCAAAAACAACACAAAACAAAAGAGTTGTGCTTATTTGTGAATAATATTAGTTAATGTAAATTTGTGATTTTAGATTGATGTTGATATTAGTTGATGATAAAGTAAGGTCAATTGTAATGGGCAAGTTTTAATTATTTAAATAAAATAATTAAATCATACTTAACTATCATTTTCGGTAAGAATTACTCAACAAGTGGTAATCTTTTTTTGTGGTCCTAATAACAAGTTTTAATCCCCTGTTAACCACCGGATAACTTAATTAATGTAGTGGTTGAGAAAGGGGCTTGCTAACCCCAAGTTAATAAATTGATTAAAAATTAATTGTGTGAGTTGGGGGAAAAGCAAAGGCATTTTCTTAAGATACAAAAAGACAGAGAAAATGTCAAAAGATGCAAGCCACGTATTTTCATTGGATAATAGTGGTGATGATAATAATAATAATAATAATAAGACTTTTTTTTCTCAAACACTTGGAATAACAAGAAAAGTGCCATCTTTGGGTGCTCCAAGAACAAGTGAGAGAAAACTAAAGTAAATTATAACCACAACAAATGTTTGTAGTTGGTGAATTGGTGAGACCTATTGAGCAAAAGGACAAGGTTCTCCACATGTCCCATGGAATATATGCATTATTTGACTTTTCAATGATCTAATAATATAAACACATGATGTTATAACAATATGCAATTAGATCATGATGAATCTTTGTCGGTGTTTTATTATCGTATAATAGTGGCACATAAGTTAAAGTGATCTCCCTGAGCTTATTACAATTCACAAATCTATAAGAGCCTATGAATTGTTCTAAAACATATTTAAGTTAGTCATTTGTAATAAATATAATTCAGTTTCTCTAAAATACCATCATCTTTATTCTTTAATCATGTTCATTAAAATTCTCCTTTAATAAAAATTTTATAAATTTAAGAAACAAAGTGAGCTGATATCTTGTATATATTTGTGACTAATTATAAACTCCTCTCACTCCTATATTTGGGACATGAGGGAGTAATATTTTTATTTGTGTTTGTTATTTTATACGATTTTTATAAACTTATGGTATAAATGCTCTTCAACGGAGGTCATGGATTTGATATCACTTATAACTCAAATGGTTAGTGTATGAACTTTAACTAAAAAAATTCACACACTGATGGCTCATGTATGTTAGGATGGCTCATCTAATATGTTCGTATCAATTCACTAAAGCTTAGCACATAGTCATAGTGAAAGATTATTAAGTCCCTTGTGCTAATTAATCAGACTTACTAGTTTGAAATATTTAAAAACTATATTTAAGAGGCTTTATTTTAAAAGGAAAAAAAAAAGATAAAAACACCATGTGGAGACTTAGTAAAATTTTTGTCTTCAAATAGTTAAACCGAAAAAGAGGTAACCTATGAAGAATTAACTAAATGAGTGTTCGATACAAGGGATTGCTTACTACTTGTGATTGGAAAAATCCATTAATGTAGATGAGACTGGACAACACAGGGAAGGTGATATTGAAAAAAAAACACATTAGACATATAACTACAAGTTTTTTCTTTATCACTGATTATATATATATATATATATATATTTATATATATATCAAAGAAGTAGGCTTTGAGTGCATGTAAGATTGAGAAATATGTGTTCTCCTCTATCCTAAATGTAGGACCTAATTATGAATGAATTTTGGTCTTAAATATAAGATTTTTTTATTTTATCTTTTATATTTATTATTTTAAAAAAAAACTAATTTACCTAAGGTATAAACGGTGCATATAATCTAATTTTAAAAAAATATTTTAGAGATATTATGGCAGATATGTTAAAATTAAGTAATTTATTTAACATCTTCAATTACTCCAAATTGAATATTATGAGTTCAATATATAATTATATATATAATTAAAAATCCCCCATAAAATTATAACTGACATGAAAGACAGACCCACTATATGGGCTATTCAACATTGGACTAGGATGGGCCTTAACCCAAGTTACTGAGCCTTGTACTGACTAGGATGAGACCCACAAACATCAGGCCTAAAGAAAATCATAGGCCTACTTTTAATCAGGCCCAAGCCCAAATGACCAAATCAACTAAAATTCCCACAAACAAAAAACTCGGTATATACTGGAGAATCTTTTTTTTTCCCCCAACTTTTATTTAAAGAAGAAGAAGTAAAACTCTTCCGAATGACATAAGAATAAACTAATATGTTTGACTAAACATATCAATGAATAAATCAACAAGGAAATGAAGTTAGAAAAGCTTGAGAGATTAGCTTTGCCTTCAAACACAGAAAGTTGTAACTTATAAGGAAACACAAATGACCCATCGCTTAACGTTTCCTTTGCTTGGAGTAACCAAATTCATATGAGGCAATAAAAGAAAAATCCCATCATTTTTTCCTCCCCACTTTCCCTCCTTTTTCCTTCATTTTCTCATCAGATAAACACAAAAGTTGGAATCTTTATAAGCTATTTGGGTTGTGACTTCTGTCACAGACATCCCCATTATTCATATTTTTCTCATCCTAACTACCTTGAAAACTGTGAAGAAGAAATCAAATTGATGCTGATTATGTCATCTAGAGGTTCCTGGCTGAATCAGAATTTCAGACATGTTCTACAGATTCTAATCCCTACCACCAGAAACAGAAGATTTGAATCCAACTATGAAAGATTTCAAAGAAACCGTTTAGTAATGTCAGGATCAAGACTAGGAGGTGGGTATTGGATGCATCCTGGTGTAAGCTTTTTCAGCACAAACAGAAGCTCAGGTTCTGATTCAAATGGGTAAAAATTATGTTCACCGAAGTTTTGATTTTTTTTTTTTTGTTTTGTTTTCTCATCTCCAGATAAATATATGTATCTGATCACTATTGCCTATTGAGTTTCTGTTCTGACTTTGAAGGGTAAAGAGAGATGTCAAGGTTCAACCAGCAGTTACTTCCCCTGCAAGCTTCATGTTCAGTGGCTGGTATGAATTTCTGGAAGAGAAGATTATTTCATTCCATGAATTTGTTATGATTATGGATACAACATACAAGAATACAACAATTCTGGTTGTATTTAATTTATAAACTTTGCAGGCTGAAATGGGCTTTTGGGGTTTGTGGTTCTGTGCTTTCCTTGTTGGTAGGTTTCAGTAATAATTGGCAAAAACTGAGAAGAATAGAAGGTATATGCTTCTTCATTTCTTACATTTATCACCTCAAAGCCTGCCTTTTGGATTATCTTAAGTCAGAAAACTGAAGTTTTTTAAGTAACCAGACACATTTCTTTGTGCAATATACCTACATTATAGCAGATTAGCAGTGTTGCAAATAGAGGGATAAACATATGGGATGCCTAACATGTAGGGCCCACGCATCCCATGTGCCTATTTCTCTTCTCGCAGTATGAGAGAGAGAGATATGGAGTGGTTGACGTATAGAGCGAACCCATTTTATGTGTCTATCTCTCTTCTTGTAACATCGTACTACTGCAATAGAGAATAAGAATCCATATATATATAGACACACCTTAAAATTTATTTATTATTATTATTATTGGATCGATTCAAAGAGTATAGATGATTAAGGTGGGGAGAATGTTGGGATGAATCAGGAGAGGTAGAGATGGTGGTGGAAGGGGCAGAGGAGGTGGCAAATGTGGTGGAGAAGGTTGCAACAACGGCGGAGAAGGTAGCAGAAGATGTTTCGGAGAATCTTTCTGATGGGAGTAACCTCAAAAATGCTGCTTTGGTGGTTGAAAATATATCAAAACTAGCTGCTCATGATGCTCATCTCACCCAAGAATTCCTTCACAAGGTACTTCATTTTTTATATATATTGAAATATTTATTATGACTTGATCATTCACAGTTGAATAAGCTTTGAGCATTTTTTTAGTTTGTTTGATTTTTTTTCCATTTGACTTTTTTATTTCTTAAACACGTGATTAAGAAAAATCATTTTTTTTAAAAAAAAATATTTTTATGATTTTTCAAAATAAAACATTGTTTTAAAAATAGGAAACCAGACATGCCCATAATTATCTTGTTTGGAGGATGAAATTATGTAGTTAAATAATATGGATTTGAATTGTCTCCAATACAATTAGAATATTAGTTTGTCTACTTCAATTTAGCACTTGCCGTCAAGCAATGCCAAAAAAAATTGCAAGTTATTAAATGTCATGCCAATTAATGCAACTACAAATTGATGATTGGATTGGATCCCAAACAGTGCCTTTATTTTATTAGGGGTATATTTTTATTTCGGCCCGAATTTTATACGGGATATGATGAAGAATGTTATGAGATTATTTAAATAATTAATTACGTCCAACAATATAACGACTAGGTAGTTTATACATACTAATTTACTAGCTTTCAATTATATCTCTTAATTTGTATGTTTGATTTATCATTTCAACTATTTTAACATATCTTATGGATATTGATCAAGAGTTGACATGTTTTGGTTATACTTAGGTTGAAGAAGTGAAGAATGATCTGGATGCTCTAGAGTCCTTCGTGGAACCCATTATCGACAAGATATCAAATAAAGAATCCCAAACAAAGTGATTTTGTTTATTTATTTATTGTACATTATTTTATTTTTTTTTTTTACAAGTGTTCATCAATCATCATTGTTTAATCGTTGTGTTATGAGTGGGGAAAATGTGTATATTGTACGTGTATTTGAGAAAATGTTATTGTAATAAAAGTTCCATTAGTATGCAAATTCACTAATTTACAACAAAATGTAATTAGCCACGGTTCATTATGTTTTAGGATAAAATTGTTGGTTGATCAATTTATCTTGTTAATTTTGAACATTCCGTATTATTCTGCAATTTATGTAGTTTTGTTTGTATTTTTAAATATGCGGAATTAAAATGTACATCGTGTGTTTGAGTATATAAAAAAATTATTGATCCAAAAATATGAATAACAGCAATACTCAGGGGGTGTTTGGATACCCAAAAAAAAGCCCTTCTGGGGCAAAAAGCCCTTCTGAGAAAAATATACCCAAATACTCTCATTTTTCATAAAAGTCATTTTACCCTCAAACCAACTTTTTTTCCTCCAAAACCAACTTTTCAAAAAGCTAC
>JBAGKO010000001.1:5802919-5816412 GCA_037177275.1 Acacia concinna | reverse complement strand
CCTACAAAATTTTAAAAAATCATAAAAAATTGAAAACAGATCTGTTTTTCTCCCATAATATATCAAAATGTCACTCATTTTATGTAGAATATAGCCATAAAAGAACCACACAAAAAAATATTTTGAAGCTCCCTTAAATTAGGCGTAAGGGAGAGAAGTGCAAGGGAGGGAAGCCCCTCGGCCAAACATCAGTTTTTCTTTCCATCGTCAATCGTGCATTGGATCTCGTGAATTGTGACAATTTATGTACGCTATCAGAAGTCCAAACACGCACCTAGTGAGCTGACCACTTAGATCAACCAAACTTGATTTATATTTTTACTTTTTGTAGAATAGTTAAAATGTCTAGCTGGAAAGGGCCGTTTGGATTAAAGAAAAGAAGGGAAAGGAAAGAAAAGAAAAAGGAATTAAAATATTATTTAAATGTACATGGGACACACTTATTATAATAAAAGACCATTTCATGCTAGATAAAAAATATTATTTAAATGTGGGTAAAGTAAAATAGTCCTTTTACTGAGTGGATTCCACATATATTTAAATAATATTTGCTCTTATTTTTCTTTTCTTTCCTTTCCCTCTTTTTCCTCAAACCATTATTTGTTTACTCTCTTCAGATTTTACCTCAATCGCTTCATCAATTTGCAAAATTTTAATGGCTATTAGTCTATTATTGTCACAATGAAAGATAAACTTTATAATGAACTAAAAAAATCCGTGTCTTGACGGTCTAGTAAAATAAAACACATAAAATTGAGAGTAGCATATAATTTAAATCAAGGTATGGAGTCATAATTATGATTTATGATATTACCAATTTCATGGCAAACAAATGATATTACAATTGATAAAAAAAATACTTATATTTGACACGGAAGTAAGCCTGAAAGCTGAAATACATCATATTGTATAGACCCTTCGGCGATCATCATTTAGTCCATCTCTCTTTTTTTTTTTTTTTGAATGAAAGATGGAGTTCATTTCTATTTCCATAAACATAATTGATTTATTTTCTATAGCACATGTCTGACACATTATTGACACTTTTTTTTGTATTTTTTTTTCTGTTTTTGGTATAAATTAGTTCTCCCTCCTCATATCAAAATATAAAAAATATGTAATTACATCTTTTAATTTAAAATAACAGTTAAAAATAATAAGTATGTCATAATTGTTACTTATTTTCATTAAAATACACTTATTAATAAAAAAATATAGAATAAGAGAGAAAATATCTTTATTATCTATCACTCTCTCCCCTACTTTTTCTCTTCTCTCAATGATAACTTTTATAATTAATACAAGTATAAATTAAAGTATAAGTTATTTTTTAAATGACTCTTATATTTTAAAACGGACTAAAAATGGTGGTTGTCTTTTATATTTTGAGACGGAGAAAATATTATTTAAAAGTGCAAAATGCTTTAACAGCTCAATATGATCGAATACACCAGTTCCATCCTACTACGTAAGGATAAATTACACGAGGATGTTAAATGCAATAAAATAAATTATATAAAAAGAATTGAAGGTACAACAATTATATGTAACAATTCAAAAGAGAAATATGACTAAATAATAAAAAAATATTATTCACGCAAATAATAATATAGAATACATAATAAAATAATTAAATGAATATATATCGTCTGGTACTCTCGTCAGAACTCTCTATGATATGGAAACACAAAAAAAGGGACGGACAAAGACCCCAAAATCTCTCTAAACCAGCAAAGCGGCTGCGAGAATTACTGCGGCGGCAGATCCGGTGACGCTGAATCTGTTCAAAACGGCACCGTTAGCGGCCGGAGCAGGTGCTTGGGATCCCGATGGGGTGGCGGCAATAGACGTTGTAGGAGAGTTGGCCGGAGTAGAGACAGGTGACTCAGAGGGAGACATAGGAGGAGAAGGAGGAGAGTTGACGGTGGACGGAGAAGGAGCAGTAGCAGATCCGCTCTGAACAGGAGGAGAAGCCATCGGTGAGTTTGCAGAAGGCGTCGCTGCCATGGGAGACGGAGCCATCGCCTTCCGTGGTGGAGCAACCATTGGAGAGTTAGCCGGTGAAGAAGCTGGAGATTGTTGGGCCATTGTCGAGCTCACCAGCAAAGCAGCAACTAGCATCAACACAATTCTGGAGCTCGCCATTGTAGATAAGGAGAGAAAAATTCTAAGAACAAAGATTGTAGAGAGAGAGAGAGTAATGTGCCTGAGAGTTCGAAACGTTCAACCTCTTACAAGGGTGCTTGGTTATGAAATCTGAGTTGCAATTGAAGGAGGGGATTGAGGGGTATTTATAAAAGGAGAAACGGGAGAAGATGCGATTTCAGCCGTTGATGAAAGGCAAAAGTATCAGTATCATCTCGAGGTTAATCGAACGGTCTATATTGATGAAAGAAAAGGAAACGCGGATAGGAAAGGGACAGGCAGTGTGAATGAGCGGGTCCAAGCTGTGATTTGGTAAGAGCTTTGGCTTTTGCTACAGCTATGAATGAATCTTTAGCATACACGTGGTTCCGAGAAAGTAGAGGATTGGATGATTGGAGCCGTTGGATGGGGGTCCGTGTGAAAAGTCGCAACGGTCGAATATTGACGTGTTTATTTATTAAAAGGAGGAAAAGGAAGAAAAGAACAGTAAGTAAAGTTTTGAAGACTTCTACGGCGGAAACGAAACCGAACAACCGCGTGACCCTGCGGGGACCACCACGCCGTCCCACAGAGGGTCTAGATTCTTCTACTAGCCGTTGCATTAAAAAATGGTGAAAATAATACTATTAGAAAAAAAGACCAACCGTTATGTATTTAATTTTGCCCCTTAATTTTAATCACTTTATCAATAATCAATTACTATTTTTTTGATACAGTCAATTACTAGCTTTTAATATATATATTTTTATTTTAAATTTAATGTCTTACTTTTTTTAAAAAAAATGTATCTTTTGTAATCTCGAACTCATTTATTTTAATTTAAAATTCGTAATTCAAAATTTATTATCAAAATTTTCAATTCAAGTACCTTCTTAATTAAATTCGTATTATAGTTATATTTTAATAATTATTCATGATTCGTCTTGTTATATTTTATATTTAATTATGTTTACTAATCACATGAAAATTTAGAAATTTATAAAATTTTTCAGTCCAAAGAAATTAATAATTTTTTCAAACACAAGAATAAAACAAAAAGTAATATGTAGGCATGTTTAGTTTTTTACGTTAATGCATTATATATGCTTACATATAGGATTATGGAAACTACAATAAACTCTTTTTTATTCAATAAACTTTTAATTTAGCAATTATCACACATACATATACAATAGTGGAAAGTGTCCAACTGTACGAATAATGGGAAAGTATTCAGCCTTCAATTTAGAAATTGTAAAGGGAAAACGCGGCTGGCATATCCCACGCCTTGCAGGAAACAAAGATTGGGTTGGCAACCTACCCAAAAGTAGGTTAAAATTCATAAATAATCATAAATTATGGTAATAAATAGGTAATATAATTTTTTAAAATTTCGGGCAAAATATAATCTGTTAAATATTATAAAATTTAATTATGTTTTATTTACAGGGAAAGCACGCTGGTACAGTCCGTTCTTGTAATTCAACTCTACCACGTATCAGGATATCTTTCCTTTGATATGTCTATGAAAAAACATTCTTGAGATACCTACACTTTTTTTAAAAAATTATTGATCGGCAAGTATTATACTTAAAGTTTTACAAAATGGCATTAGACCGAAAGAAAAAGAGAAAATGATATAGAGTAGACTAAAATGATTCAATTTTGGCTTAAGTCAGTTAATATTATATTTGAATAAGGAGATAAAAGGTTTTAAACATATATTAGCTCCATATTCATGCGATGTGCCATGTTTGTCAACAATCGGCACATCTCATTACCTCTATGTGCACATGAACAATATGAAGATCCCAATTTTAAAAAAATCCCAATTTAAAAAAAATAAGGGGTCTAACTACATCAATCTCATGCTGAAGAGAATGATAGATTCCACCGTTTGCCATAATCATGTGGATGGCCTCAATTGAATCATAATACATGCATATCTTGTTGAAGCCCATCGTCTTTACATACCTTTAGTCCCATATAGGTAGCAAGAATTTCAACTATAATAAATGAGCAGATTTTTAAGTTTTGTAAGAAATCTCCCATCTAACAACTATTGTGATCCCGTATCAAATCACTTGTTGATGTTCTCCAATTTGACTTGCAAAACTATCAACATCAATCCTAATATATCCACCAGGAACTTTGCGGGATGCGGTGGTGTGATAAGGGGGGACTATCGGGAATGGTTAGGTGGCTTTGCATGTAGGATTAATAAATGCTCAAGTCAGATTGCATAATTATGGGGTATATGGGAAGGATTGAAGATTTGCTAGGAATTGGGTTTTAGAAAAGTGGAGGTAAAATGCGATGCTGAGGAAGTGGTGCGAGCTTTGAACAGGAACCTGAATATAAGAGGAGGCTTCCTGCCTTCAAACCAGATTATACACATGAAGCAGTGGAAGTGGGACATAGTGATCAAGCACGTTTATAGGGAAAGAAACAAGTGTGCAGATAAATTAGCTGCAATGTGTAATAGGGTGGTTAAAAACAAGATATTCTGGAGAAGTCCTCCTGAGGAAGTAACTGAATTACTGAGAGATGATGAAGTGGGTACAATGTATCCACGTGTAGTTATGATGTAATTCTAGGGACACTCCCCTCTATCACCAAAAAACAAAAAAATCCTAATGTATCCTTCCGAAGGTAATTGCCATTTATCCTAAAGCCTGTTAGGTAGACTATAGACCTTGTGGAGCAATCTCTCGCCTTCCACTTTTTTGTCTTTCCTTCAATTTTAAATTTGATGCCTGTGTTTTTTTTTCTACTTATTAAATGTTATAATTTTACTCTGGTATTATAATTAACTCCTGCAATGCTTACATATGGTAAAAAAAGATGAGAGAAAGACAAAAAAATAGAATTGAAATAAGTAAAAGACAAATAAATTTGGTAGTTGTTAATTAAGATACTTAATGTGTTAATATATCTACTTTCACACCCACCTTCAATATCTTAATTCTTTTTTTTTTTTTGCCAACTTCATTATCTTAATTCACAATTGAAGTATTTATTTATTTTTATCTATTTCAATTATATTTTTTTATCTTTTTTCCCAAAAAATTACATAGGCAAATGGTGTTTTAAAATACAGTTGAAAGATTTAATAAGAAAGTGTTTTTGTATGAAATATCCAACCACTTACATAAAGAAAAACTCCATACATCAAACATCTTGATATTAGTTATTAAAAAAAGAAAGCTCACAATCCATACATGAAGGATACATGAAAAGAAGTACAGGCAACAGACTGGAAACCAATTATACAGTTGATAGTTGATTGTCTTTTAGCATCAAAAAAATAAAAATAAAAATAAAAATGCCAGCAAAGCACCACACATGAATGCCTCTGAGAAACATATACAGAAGAAGGAATATCTATACAGTAGTTGCACCAAACATGTTATTCCTTTTCATTAATGGCAATACTTATACACAGTACAAGAAATGAATGGCAGAAAACTGAACTTGCACATGCATTTTCCTCCCTAGTTCAGAGAACACTTTTTCTTATGCAGTAGCCAGACTTTTACAAGTGATAAGAAAATTAATGCAATCTATGAGATTGATATATAGGCAATGGCCCACGTCTGCATATTATACACCACCATATAAGTGGAAGTTCTAGGTTGAACTAGTGGGCCCCACACTGTATTATGAAATATGGGCCCGCACACAAACCGCATTCTCAAGTGGCTCTCTGAGTCCATCCTCTATCTTCACTTTTTTTTGCCCCCCTCTGTTGAATTAACGACTTTCCAAAGCTTTTATAAGATTAGGTTATAAGGTCATATGTTCTACATTATAGAGAAGAATCTGAAGTCATAAATTCCCAATTCACAAGCATGTTTTGGAGAAGCCTATGATTCAGATTAGCCTGCTTGATGACAATTCAATCAAATGAATCATATAAGTTAAATTATAATCACAATGGTCTTTCTCATTACATAGACTTAATATCAATTAGATGTAGACATTATATTCCTTCTTCTTGTACTCTATGTCTCTATATATTGTAATTGGTAGGGAGCAGAGGCTTATGATGAGGCAGAAACAACTTTAGATTCTTCAACTTTAACCTCATCACCATTGCCACCTTCTCGGCTGCTCAGTTGACTGTTAAATTCTAAGCCATAGACATGTCCCATTTTGACACGTTTGGTCTCCAAGTATCTCTTGTTATCCTTTGTGATCAGAGTTAACAATGGGATCCTACCAGAGATTGTCAAACCATAACCCTTTAATCCACTATATTTTGCTGGGTTGTTTGTCATCAGCTTCATGGATCTAACACCCAAGTCCCTCAGCATCTGCAAGCATAATATCAACAATTCTGTTAAATAATCTCTCTCTAGTTGGTACTATTTGAAATGAAAATGTATTATCATTATTATTACTAAACAATATTTGGGGCTTCCACCAAAAAAAAGGGAAAATCAGTGAAAAGTTCCTATTTGAAAGCTTCATTGACTAAAATGACCTGATATGTTTTTATACATAAAAGGTATCAATACTCTGTAGAATTTCATACATAGAAAAGTACTAGTATTCCAATTCATGTCCTTCTCGTCAATATAAATTTTTAAACAGCAACTTTTTCACCGATTTCCTCAAAGAAAAAGGCAATGAGTTTACCAATGTGCAGTTTCTTTAAGTATTTGTTATTTGATTCCTCAATTAAAATATGTGTAGATATTTTTCTCAACTCAACAGCACATTATTGCCTCCTTCAAACCTAGCTCTTCCATATTCACATGTCATAATTTTACTGAAGAAGCCTTGGATTTTAATGAAGTTCAGACATGAGCTTTGAGGTCAACTTTTATGGAATAAGAAAAGCCAGAATTCCATGTTGCCCCAGATACTAGTTCCAGCATACAGCCACAATCATTGGAAGAATTTAAACAAGTGAAATTCTACATGAGTATAATAAAAGGTCAAATACTGAAGCAGTTATGTTAAGTACCTGTGCTCCAATGCCATACTCCCTTGAGTCAACAGGCAATCCTAAATCCTCATTGGCTTCAACGGTATCGCGTCCATCGTCCTGAAGGTTATAAGCATGAAGCTTATGGCCTAATCCAATACCTCTTCCTTCGTGCCCTCGTAGATATACAACGACACCCCTCCCAGCAGCCTCAATCTGTTTCATAGCAAGTCCAAGCTGGTTTCCACAATCACATCTGGCAGAACCAAATATGTCTCCTGTGAGACATTCTGAATGTACCCTCACAAGAACATCTTGTCCATCTCCAATGTCACCCTGTTAATTAATAAAAACAGTTAAAACTCAAATTCCATTATAAGTTTACTACTGAATAATCTAGAAATCAAATATCAAAAACTTCAACACAGTTGTTCAAAGAGCTTGACATAGTTTGTGGTCACCCAGTCTTATCCACTACTTAACAAAGACCCACTTCTTGATGAGAAAAAAGCAACAAAAGCAACAAAAGGTTTCATATTGAACTTTAAGTCTCAAATTAAAATTTAACTTCGAAGAAAAAGTGCAGCACAGCACTGACTCAAACAACAGTGAAAACACTTATAAGTAGCTATTATAGTTAATTGCATCAAATTTGTGTACTCTGAAGCATTATTTGAAAGCTCAAGCCAAATGCATTATGTTAGTCTTACTTTTAGTTGGTTCTAGATAAGCCACTAACATGACTTCAAAATTCCTGTACACCGAAGAACGGGTGGGAAATTGTAATAGTTCAAAATGATTTCTTTTATCTAGATAGGCCATAATTGCAAAAAATCAAATTCAGGTTAATCATTAGGTGGATAAGGTGTGATTTATAATAAATTATCTACCGAGTCAAAATCACTCTTTTCATGAATATGTAACAACACGACATAGCTATATAATTCAGTTAAACAGAAATACCATACCTTAACCATTGCAATATGCTCAATCCCATCTAAAAGCGATCTGTAACAGTATGCTGCAAATGAACCCCACATTGTGGGAATTCGTGCAACAGACACAAGTTCTACCAATTTATCTCTCTTCCTTCTATACCTGCAAAGATATTATGTGTTAATATATTCACCGCATAAATAAATAAGCAACAAAAAATACTCCAGGCAGCCAAAATTCTTGCGTGCAAGCTAAAAAAAAGAAGATAGAAATAGAATGCAATTTGATCAGACCAAACAAAAGTGATTGTAATGAAAAATGAACAAAGCAACCACATAAAAGGTTGATACTACATATGACAGAAAAAGCTTATGTAACGAGGCATTAGTCAGAAAATTAAAGCATCAGATAACACAACTTATGTTATGGCATCCATGTAGGCAAATTTAGAAACAAAAGTCGTCAACTGAGGAAGGACATATAACTACATACCTAATTAAGTCAGCAATAGAAACAATTTTCAAATTCTCACGCTCAGCAAACTGCCGAAGCTTTGGCAATCTAGCCATGGAACCATCTTCATCAACAACCTCACAAAGAACTGCAACAGGATCCAGACCAGCAAGCACTGCTAGATCAACGGAAGCTTCAGTGTGTCCAGCTCTCTTCAAGACCCCACCTTCCCTGTATTTTAGAGGGAAAATATGGCCTGGACGATTGAAATCACCTGGTACTGAATCTCTAGATGCAAGGGCCAACACTGTTGTTGCTCTATCATGAGCTGAAACCCCAGTGGTGGTACCATGCTTAGCATCCTACAAATGCAGTATAAATTGTTAAATCCTACTGCAACATAACAGGTGATGAAATTTCTGGCATCCCTGTTGTGTAGATGTGATTATAATAAATAATGACAAATGTGAAATGTATATGATGCACTTGGAAGTAAAATCCATTACGTCGAACAAGCTTACAATTAAATGCACAATATAAATAAAAGTAGATGAAACACTTGTGAATTGTCTCAGTAAAGATCAGTTCTCATTGGGTGGAGGAATGTTTTCTTTTATTGTTGATAACACCAATGCATGACCCTAATGAGAGACATATGCATGATTATTTGATTAATACCAATTGTATAGATGCATGTAAACAAATAACATACCACTGTCACAGTGAATGCCGTACAAAGTTTCTCTTCATTATCCTTACTGTTGACCATCAGAGGGAGATGTAATCTTTCTAAATCTTCCTCTTTCATGCTTACACAAACTATCCCAGTTCCATGCTTCACAATAAAAGCCATAGCTTCGGGCGTAGCCAATTGTGCAGCCATGATCAAGTCCCCTTCATTTTCTCTGTCCTCATCATCCACAACCAATACCATCTGCACAATCAAATATTAGTCAGTAATGGAAAGCTAAGTCATCTGTCACACAAAAGTAAAACTTTTAACATTATTGACCGCCACAACCATTAGAAAAGAGGGAGACTGAGACAGAGCCAGAAAAAACAACCAACCTTTCCCTGGCGAATGTCTTCTATTGCCTCAGGAATGGAAGCAAATCCTTCTGTTGGGATGTCCAAATCAAATTCATCCTCATCAACAGGAAAGCCATTGGTTGTTACCACTGTGTCTGCCACCAGTGCTCCAAATTCTATTTCATCCGGCTGTACCTCAAGTCCAACTGATTCACGGCCATTTAAACCTTTACTTATCATAACATCATTGCCATTTGAATAAGAAAGAAGATCGCCTCCTCCAGAGATCAATGTGGCTTTAGGTATACTAGCACCATTGTCACTTGGAGAAAATTTAGAATTCAGATGGACAAAAGCTAAATCTGATCTTTGTCCATTTAAAAAAGATGAATTCATACGGTGCAATCCATTAAACAATTTGAACTGTTTACATGCCCTGCATAGAACAGAAGATCTCAAGTTTAGTTGGTAACGATGATATCCAAACATTAACCAACATTTGATGGAGAATGGTGGTCCAGAAAGTTTCAAAATTAACGACACCAGGCATGATGAGCAGCTGTACAAACTACATAACCCAGCCCACAGAAGCAAAGCAAGATTCAGTATGTTGATGGCAGTGTATGGAAGGTTACAGGTAGAGGATGGTGGTCTAGAAACCGCCACACATGAGAAAATCACAACATAAGAAAAACACAGAATCAGACTACTTAGATCTCACTTTTTGTATCCCACTTGCTCTCTTCTCACCCACTCCTTTTTTGTATCCATCCCTTACTTCATAAGCACTTCACAAGCTTTTAACTTCAAATTATTCACAAATCCTCAACCAAATCCAAGCAATAGGGCATTCAACTATACTAGTGAATGTTTCTAGGAAAAGAAAATTAAATATGCTCATCATATAGTACATGACATCCTTGGGAACTGAAAATTATAGTAAAATCTTAATTTTTCAAAGCAATATATAAGGACGTTTCACTTCCAACATTAAATAGTGCCAGCGATCAAATGCTAACTGAGCCTTGAGTACATGTTGAAGTCAACTAATCAGTGCAGTTACATTATTAAGTATCATTTCAAGTGGAGATCAAATATGAACTCTTGAGCATAAATTATGAGCTCTAGATTAAGATTAAATTTAACCATAACAAAGTTGGGTTGAGGTGCTTTCTCTTCAGCATTTGGAATCCCAAATTCAAACCCCAAAAGAAGGTGGGGTAGAAAGTAATAAATTCTTCTCTGTTCAACATCAGGCTACTACTTATCCTTTCACTATCAATTTTCTGACATTGAAATTTGTTCCCTCGATATCGAGTTGTGTGTGTGTTATGTATTGAAACAGAAAAACCGGATCCCATATAAAGTATGATTCAATACAAGGGAGATCGCACGCAAATCTTGGATATCAGAAATCAAATGGTTTACAGTAATTTATCTCAGAATTGAAAATATACATCACATAACATATAAATGGAGATTTCAGATAAACGAAGTCTACCTTGACTCCAGAAACACAAACAATTACCAGAGATTCAATCCATGATACGCTAATCTAAAAAAAGAAAGAAGGAAAGAATCTAGAAAACGGGAGAGAGAATATACCGTGGGCATGAGAGAGAAGAAGTTGAAGAATAAGAGAGATTAAAAGAAGCCATTTATGTCTGAAGAAGATAACAACAGCAATTACAGCTTTCCTTGAATGGTCTTCGTAAATTGATTTCTGGGTTCTTCTATATATACGCATTTTGAATATCGAAGGAACAAACTGAAGCAAGTTGGAGGAAATAGCCACGAACACACATGGGCTGCAACGCGCTGCGCCAATATTACTATATTATTATTATTATTATTAGCTGCCAATATAATAATAATAATAAAAAAAAAAAAGTAGTATGGGCAAAAAACACACACATAAAAAAAGAAAATACCACTGAAAACTTCAAAATCTTTAGTGAATAATTTTTTATAAAAATGAGTTATGAATTGGTATATAAGTTTGGGTAATCCCCATAAAATTTATTTAAGATCTTCCGACCATAAAATGCCACCTTTTAATAATTTTGATAAATATATTAATATGATAATGTCATGAATGTGTGTGCCCTTACGTTGTTAACACTTAACAGAAGTTACGATACTTAGGATTAAAGTTAACGAATAGTAAAATAGGATGACATAATAATGATGAGTGCCATAGAACTAAAAGCCAGAATAAAAGATAACTCATTCTATTATGTTCGTTGAACTCGAAATTTATGTAATATTCTATTAACATTTTTTTTTATAAAAAGTCAAAATGATATATTAATTAAGCAAATCAAATGTCTTACAAACTTCCAAACCCAGTGGAACAAACATAAATATTAAAATAAAGTTAAGAGGCGTGAATCAGGTCAAAAAAACAAAAAAAAGAAGGCGTGAATGGAGACATAATACCCTATTAATAATGTATTGTGAAATTAAAAGGGGAAAAACAAAGTTTGTTTGTACAACCTGACGCTACGAGGGCGAAAGATGATTATGACTTGTTCAATATACGAGTAGCATTATTATTAAAATACTTTGTCCTTCTTGAAGTTTTATTTTATACATTTTTAACAAAATGGTTTAAAATAATTAAGGTCTAATTTTGCTTTAAATAACTATTCAAGAGTGCTGTGTATAATATATAGAAAGTTTTCTTATGACTTACCATTTCACCTTTTGTCGTAAGAATTGTTCCCAAAAGGTATAAGTAAGCTAATTGTACTAACATTATAGTAGAATTAAAGGATTTAATACGGAGACAAAAAACACACATGTCGAAAATCAAAAATTGAATTTGATGCCTTAAAATTCAAAAATAGTTTTTCATTATTTTGAGAAACAAAATAATTAGCAGGGGTATTATGAAAAGGATAGAGTGCGTGAGCTTGTGATGTGATGAGACTTTGATTCGTTTGGTTGACCACTGACCAATGACTTCTGTTCTGGCTGGCCGCCACATATGATATTCCACAAATTCATTTGCTTTTACTTTGACCCACCCACACCACAACTACTTTTTTTTTTTTTTTACCCCCTCTCGGTGGTGGAGTTTGATGCCAAAAATAAAATAAAATAATACTCCCTCTAATTCTAATTATAAAGGTTGTTGATTATTTTAAAAAATTTTAAAAAAGTTAATTATATTATTTTAAAATATTAAAATTTATTTTTTTTTAAAATTATATTACTTAACTTATAAACTAATATATAATGTAATAAAATATAATATATAATATAATTAATTTTTTAAAAATTTTCTTAAAATCCTGTAAAAAAATCAACGTGCTTATACCTTTATAATTAGGACGAGGGAATAAATAACAAAAACAAAAACCAACAACGATGATGACAACAACGTTGCGATTGCCACACGTATCCAGACAATACATTGCCGATGCCTTGCGGTTGGGGAGCTCTAGCAGACACCAAACATGCAAGAATATAATTGATTCTTATTTATCTCTTATTGATGAAGGATGTGACGTTGCACTTCACAAGTTTAAAAGGGTTAGAAAATATTTCAGTCATGGAAGGAATTATTTGTCATCTAAGTTCTCCTCTTAAAAAATTGAGAAAAAGATAAATAAATACTCCTTTAAATATTAAAAATTTTAAAAGATGACTTAAATTTAGTAAATGATAAATGAGGGGATCTGACCTAGGGGTGTACATAGGAAGGACTAGGCAGGGCATGACCCTTGCTCGATGCCTAGCCCAAAAGATGAATGGGCATCATTTTGTAGTCCGCTGTCCAACCCTGCCCAATAAAAGTCTGAGTAATTTCAGGCTGGGCTAAACAGGGCTAGGCGTGGTGGGCGTCCATACCCAAAAATCACTTTAAGATTGAAAAATAATGAAGTATAAAAAAAGAAAATAAGCAGAATTTGATATTTTAAAAGCATATTATATATATTAGTTTTTTAAAATTTTATGGTTTAGATTCAATTAATGGGCAAATAAAATAAATTAATTCAGTAGAGATTATTTT
>JBAGKO010000001.1:5781849-5798388 GCA_037177275.1 Acacia concinna | reverse complement strand
TAAAGATATATGGAGAGATAGGATCACCTTGACGAACCCCTCTAGAGGAAGTGAAAGTCGTAGTAGCTTCTCCGTTCTAAAGAATTTGAAATGAGGGAGTAGTGATGCAAGCCATAATAACCTCACACATCTTCTCTTCAATCCCTACTAGCCAAAGGGTATCAAGGATGAAAGGCCATTCCAAGCGATCATAAGCTTTTTCTAAGTCCACCTTAATTACCATCCATTATTTAGCTCCCGTCTTAGTCTTCATGGCGTGGACCACCTCTTATGACAAAAATAAACTTTATATCCTAAATTAATTTTTTTCCCTCAAATCATCTCTATTTATTGCATATATTAAGGACTTTTTATCTAGTGATGGTTCCAATGCTAAAATTTGATCAGTTAGATAATCATATAAAATAGAGGGTGTCTTAAGAAAACCAATATGCATTTATTACAAATAGTAGTTTTTTTTTACCTGATACAAATAGTTGAGTTAATTAATTTTCTAATTTTTGTAAATTAATTATCTAGGTCGTAAATGACCAATTACAATTAAAGGGCACTAGAAACCTATAAAACCTTCAATCACACACACACACACACAGTACTTGCATTAAAATGAAAAATCAATACAAGCCCAGAAATTTCCACCACAAAGAGCCAACAACTCCCCAAATGATGGCATTAAAAATAGCCATAATGAAGCCGATCTTGAATAAATCAGGAAGGTCTACATAACCAGCTGTAAAATAAAAATGATAATATCATAAGTTAGTTACCAGGCTTTACCATATCATGAAATTGATGAAAGAGAGCAGGGAAGGGACGTTAAATTAAGATTAGACATGAGTTGGCAATGAATAGCCCATAGTTGCAGCTCGCAAACAGAATCAACCACAAGGGGAATTTTCTTTCCCTTCTATTCCAATCATCGTAACATCAGCAAAAACATTTATAAGAGTAAGAGGAAAGGGAGAAAGAGGAAAAAATGCATCAAAACATAAAAAAGATTAATGTATAGTTCATAAGATGGGTAGATATCTATTGTAAGTCTTACATCATGGAGCATCATAAATGAAGCGTGGCTTATAAGTTCAATGGTTTCTCACTCCTAATAAAGTACTCTTTTGGGATTGGGCTCTACTTTCGAACTAGTGCTCGTAAAATTGGTCCTTCCATTGAAAGGAATGGAGATAGTTTTTACTTTCTTGTGACTGGGTTTCCCTTTGGACCTGCACTCGTAACAATATCTATGCACTAGAACCATGCCATATGATGGAACCCACTATCATCTTGCATTATTTGTGTAATAAAGCCTCTTTATCCTTTATAATAGCACAGTCCACTCTCTAGCTTTCAAATAGGTAGGTCACTCCGCACTACTCTCAATCCGAAACAAGTCCTATCACCAACCAACTCCCTCTCTCTTCCCTTGCAAACTCACTGTTTCCTCTTGTATGTCCAGGAACTTTTTGTTATTCTGTATTGTGGGCCATGCCCAATAGGCATAAGGTCCAGAAATTATAAATTAATTACTCATGAGGAGAAGAGAGGAGAATAACTGAAAGGGAAAATTAATAAACGTGGATTGAAGGCAGGGCCATACCTCCATAATATATAGCAGCCTGACCGCAACTATAATGTGTTATTGAACCAAAAAGATTAGTGACATAACCCAGAGCAAGTGCTGCCAGCACAGCAGGAACACCGGCTGCCCGGTTCATAGTGAGGAACGCAGAGTATAAAGCCCCAACATGTCCAATCTGACTTGCAAAAATGTAGTGGATGAAAAAATAGGAGGCCAAAAGAACGAGCAGAGCAGCAGGCCAGCTCAGAGAAAAATACTGAAGAGCGTTGGCCACACAAGTAGACACCCAACCTATAATACCAAGGTTTGTCAACTGGCCAGCCATCCCCACTAGAATGGCAAACCAAGTCAGGGCATCCCATGCTGATTTTTCATTCAAGCAATCTTTCCAATCAAGGACTCCTAGTGCAAGGAGCATTGATAAGCCAATCATTGAAGCTACAGTACTTGTTATACCAATGTTCCCTCTGCAGGATTAGGAAATATTGATTGCATGGAATTCAATTATAAGAAATTCCATTATGAGAGAATAGCTATGTGCACATGTAACGAGTTTCACATTGTTAGCAATGTATAGGAAGACATCAAATGTTATAATGATATAATCTTCTTGTTTTTATTCAGCATAAATAAAAATAGTCTCTTTCAATAACTATCAAAGTGATGTAAATTATATAAGCCCAAAAATTGCAGTGATTGGAGAGTTCTAGTCAAAAAATAACTTTCATCCCGTGTTTCATTTCAATATGTTGCATTTTGAGTTTCTAATTATGTGCTCCAATCAAAGGATAAACAAATTAAACATACAGAGTCCAATAGATGGAATGCAAAATTTTTATTTTGTTGGCTTGAGACTTATATTAACAAATAAGTTTAAGGGAAAATTTAAGAAATTGTGACCAGCAATATTATACCGCAGGGAATGTTATTTAAAGGGATAGGAGTATAAAGCTGGGGTAAATATGTGATCAGGAAAGGAAAGATAAAAGTCATAATGAACATATATGAGGAAGAGTCAAAGTGGCACCTTTCGAAGAGAAAATGGTAGAAAATCATTTAAAATGGTTTGTGGACAATATGTTTGGTTCAACACAAGTAAGGTTAACTAACATTCATTAAAGTTAGGAGAGATTATGAGCTTGTTTGGTTAAAGAAGAGGGAGGTTAGGCTAGAGGAATAGGTATGGAATATAAAAAAAATGGTTAATTTGGTTAAGTTGAGATACAAATTTTATCTCACTTAGAAAAAAATTCTAAATTTAGAGGTTTGAGAAATGAGGAGAGGGGAGCACTATAGGACAAAAATTTTCCCAACCCCTCATCTCCCCTCCTTCCAATCAAACAAGGTTTTTTTATCTTCAATCTTCACCTAACCTCACCTAACCTAAAAGAACCCTCAACAAAACACACCCATAATGAAATCTATTGGAGGCATTAGTGAGGATAGTAAATTAGACAATTTGGAGTTCTCTAGAGAGTGATAGGGAAAGACCAAAGAGAATACTCAATGAAGTTAGTAAACAGAAACTTTTGGTTAACAATATAACCAAAAATTTGGTTGTAGATAGCGAAGACACAACAACATTGTACAAACCATGCAGCCTACCCTATTTAGTAGGACAGAGTTTGTTGCTGGCGTTGTTGTCATTGTTGCTGGTTAGAGACAGAGTGTTCATGTTATGATGTGTAATATCCATTAATATTGATATGGCATGACATAAGCTAACTGTCAAATACATCCCTATAAAACATGAATTTCAACTAATTGAGTTTGACAGTTGTATCATAGAAATTGTCATACCAACCATGCATATAAAATATCGTAACAAGATAATTATTGATACAATGAATTGAAATAACAGATAAATTTTCAAATGATTTGAAATAAGATATCTGACGTACCCAAAGATCCACAAAGAGACTGTAAGCATCACTGTACCAATCATAATCCATTCATTTTGAGTGACAGGACCCATACTTTCTAGTTTGACTGCAGCCATGGCAGGTGCCTCTGGTGTGACTTTACTTTGAGGTGGGTATAGTTTGTATAAAATCAGTGGTGTTGCAAGAAGAGAAACCAATGCAGGTAAACTAGCCGCTTTAAACCATGTAACCCATGGATTTGCAATTATCACCCCAAGCTCCTCTGCTAATTTAAGACAAAGCAGGTTGTGACCAGCAGCAGTTAGGAAAAGAGAAGAAGAATTACCAGCAGACTGTCACAGGTACAGCAGTGCACAAGTCACTTCATCATCAAATGATCGTAGATCTCGAACAAGAAGTAACACTGCTTATGCTCACACAGTCACATCAGTTAAATGACAATTGAAACTTAGAATTATGAAAAAACAATTTTTGGCTCGTTTTATAATTTGTTACCAGAAGTTTCCGATTTGTTCCTTGCCACGGTAATAGCTCCTCATGACTTTAATGGTTTAAATCACGATCCTTGTAGTCGCAGGTTTAATATCAAATTTGCTTTAGCATGAAGTAGAGGGGAGTTTCTTTATCCAGTTGTTTTTTGACGGGAAAATTTAAATTTTCAATGGATCGAGAGCCATCTCCTCTGCATAGACAACTGCTGAAGGACGGCTCATGGTTTTAGTTGTCATGGAAAAGGCTCAAAATTGTTAAATTACCATGCTGAAAATAATGTTCTGTATCTGTTTTTAACAACAAAAATGACACAGAAAAAAGCTAAGAATCTCAATCAGCTTTTTTTTTTTGTTTTTTTGCATGTAAAACTGTATACTTTATATAACTCAACCAACAATCAGCGTTTTCAATAGGCCACACCTTTCAACCAAACTGCATCAATAACTTAGGTTTGGAATGCTTAATGAACATCAAAATTGAGAAAATTTTGTTAATCAAAGCTTTATATTGCAGCCTACAGTTGCAAATGAAGCGGGTTCTAGAATGTATGAGATCAAAATTGAAGTTGGCAAGGAACACTCTCCACCACATTTGCCTACAATGATTGCAACTGGAGCTTAAAACCATTTTAAAGGCATTTTAATGAACAGTTTTCCTCACCATTAAGCATCATTTTCATACTTTTACAGACTAACCAAACATTAATTAAATAGGTCGGAAAAGAAAACCAACCTGAAGTTGCGTCTGCATAAGATAAGATCCCAGCTTTCTGGAAGAAGGATGATTGGGTTCACTCCCAGCTGAGAGGGCCAGTGACTTGATAATCGGCAAGAAGATGCCACCGGCCCTTGCGGCGGAACTAGGCATTGCCAGTGCAACTAACACTTCGCTAAAAGTCAAGCCATAAGACAGCCCCAATGAGCTCTTTCCCAACCACTTGACGAAGTAAGCTGCAATCCGATCCCCCAACCCAGTTTTCGCAAACCCACGAGCGAGGAAGAAGGAAATCACAATCATCCAAATGACCTGGTCAGTGAAGGCGCTAAAAGCAGCAGAGAAACTCAGTGTTTTTGTCACTATGCAGGTCGTTAACCCGAGAAAAGCCCAAGCTCCCCCAGGCAATGGAGTCAGAACAAGTCCCGCAATGGTGGAGAGAAAAATCGAGAGCAACTGCCACGCTTGAGGGGTAACTTCAACGGGCTTAGGAATTAAGAAGCGAACGATCAGACCAATAGAAATGGAGATAAAAAATGGCAAAGGTTTGGCACCTTGAGCTTCTGGCGGTGAGGATGACGATAATTCCGATGATGATGGGGACGAAGAAGCTTGAAGATGAGAGAGGGGGTTAAAGGTAGAAGAAGATTTGGAGGGAAAAAGGGAGAAATGAGAAACGGTTGATGTGAGAGATGGGATTGAAGGAGAATTTGGATCCAACGAAAGAGACAAAGGAGATTCGCAGATTAGTCGATAACGATGACGGAGGAAGGAAGTGCGAGAGGTAGAGAGAGAGAAGGAGGTTGAGGCGGAGAGTGCGAAGCTCTCCATTAGAGAGCAATAGTTGCCTAGGGGAATAGGATGAAGCTGCTCCGGCAAAGAAAAACAACTAAACAAGCAAGAGGATGAAGTTGCGGGAGTCTTCTTAGACCGGAAAGTCAACCTCGCTTTCTCTTTGTTCTAATACCCTTATTTATTTATTCATTTTTTTTTCAAACTCCTTATTTAATTATTATCCTGACCTTAATATCATATTCGTGGATAATTAATTTTGGAATTGTTCAAAAAAAGTTAATTAATTTTGTATTTTATAAGTAAAATAATGACATCGTAAAATATAAAATTGATTAAAAGAGGAACCAAACAAAAGGTTTTTTTTTTTGCCAACACAAACCAAACAAAAGTTGACATTTATTATATCTTACAAATGTGAGCTTATAAAACATAGTCACTGCTAGAAAACCACTATATTTCATCATTTATGAAAGAAATACTTTTTAAATTCTAATGGTAAGATCTAGTTTGTAGTGTAAATTTAAGATCTAATTTTTAGTATAAGTTCTAGATTTAGGAATGGAGTAAGTGTAAATTTTTATTCTAGTATAACCTCACTATGATCTTATTGGTTAAGATAATGATTATAACATGTGTATGGCAAGTAGACATGGAATTGATCCACTTGAACTAATGCCATTGTGATTTTTTCCTTTTATTACAAATAAATTAGGTGAAATTGAATTTAATACTTTATCAAGGTTGGAGTTGTTCTTATGAAATATGATTTCTTTTTATTTGATTGAGATTTTTCTTTTTGAAAGCTTAGAGCCCAAATAATTCTCACTTTTCTCAATAAGTGCACTTTCCACAATTTGAACTTGTATTATTTAAACTCAATCTTATAGTGATATATAAATTATTATTATATCTTTTACAAATTACACCATCCTTTTAAACTCACTTCTTTTACAAATTATCCAACCTTTGTTGGCCCAACTCCAACATGATGTCTCTGTTTGAATTTATATAATCTTCTATTACTAAAAATAATATTTCAATAGATGATAGTCATATTTCTTTTTTCATCTTTTTCTTATGTATTTTAAATCGTGATTCCAAAGTTTGTCATAGAGAAAACAGAAAAGTCTAATATTTTAAACTTAATCTCAATATTTTTCTAATTCATTAAGGTCAATGTTTTTCATTTTTTATTTATACGTATATAAGTAAAGATAAAAAAATTAATTAAAAAATCACTTCAACATATTAAAAAAACTCTGACCTTGAATCGTGATCCCAAGATTTTTTTCTTACAAAGAAAGCTCTAATATTTTAAACTTAATCTCAGTCCTTTTATATTAGTTAAAGGCAATGTTAGTAATTTTTTAATCAACCATCGAAGATAGAAAATTAATTAAAAACAATCACTTCTATGTACAAATAGAACTAAAATTTTTTCTATGATAATACAATATTGCAATAATATATAAATAACATAAATTTGAACCCGATTTTACTTGCATTGAAATGGAAAATCAGTACAAGCCCAAAAATTTCCACCACAAGGAGCCAACAACTCCCCAGATGATCGCATTTAAAAAAGCCATAATGAACCCAAGTTTGATTATATCTGGAAGCTCTGTATAACCAGCTGTAAAAAAAGACAAAAAAAAAATTAAATTATAATATCATCAGATACCAGGCTTTAACATAACTTGAAAATTGATCAGAAGCACAGAAGGGATGTTAAATTATAAGATAATAAGTGAGCTCACAATGATTAGTCTTATGGTTGCAGGTTGCTAACAGAATCAACATAAAAGTAAGGGGAAAGATAGTCTCCTAGAAGATTTAAAGTAGTATTTTTGTTTTTGGACAAAAGATTGGTTTTCTTTCTATTCCATTGATAGCAACATCAAACAAATACATCAGAACAGAAAAATATTGATGTATATTTCATGAGTTGTGTGTATTTATATACTACTTTCGTTCCTATAAGAAAGCTAATTATATTACTTTAAGACATTAAAATTTATCGTTTTTGTTTAAATTATGTTGTTTGACTTATAAACTAATATATAATGTAATAAAATAATGATATATGATATGATTAAGTAATGTAATTAGCTTTCTTAAAATTTTTTTATAATTCTCTAAAAAAGTCAACTGAGTTTTATATATAAGAACAGAGAGAGTACATATATATGTGCCTTGGCAGTAAGATGTGTGAGGTGTGCGCGCGGGGATTTGGGACTATGACATACGATGGAACCCACTGTAATGTTGCATTATTTATGTAATGAAAGCTGAGATATGCTTTATAATTCAAGCCGAGATATGCTGTATCAGATGAATCGCAGAGGAACAAAATTGATAGTAAAATAAAAGGAAGAATTATTATGAAGTCCGAAAGAAGAAATGTAATAACGAAAAAAAAATCTTATTAACAAGTGAGCAACTTAAACCAGTTGTCATTTTTTATTCCTAAACTTGTCATAACATGTTGCTTACTTGTAGGATTTATATTCTTTCCCTGGAATCTCATAATGATCCTCCCAAAATAAAAACCACAGCACAGCACACCACACTCGAAGGAAAACTTAACAACCGAGGATTGAAGGGAGAACCATACCTGCATAATATACAGCAGCCTGACCACTACTATAATGTGTTATTGAACCAAAAAGATCAGCAGCATATGCTTGAGCAAGCGCTGCTAGCACAACAGGAACACCGGCTGCCCGGTTCATAGAGAGAAATGCTGAGTAAAAGGCCAAAATATGTCCGGTCTGACTTGCAAAAATGTACTGGATGAAAAAAGAAGAAGCCAGAAGAACAATGAGCGAGGCAGGCCAGCTCAGAGAGAAAGACTTAAGAGACTTGGCCATACAAGTAGACGTCCAACCTACGATACCAAGGTTCGTCAACTGGCTACTCATCCCCACTAGAATAGCAAACCAGGACAGAGTATCCCATGCTGGTTTTTCATTCAAGCAATCGTTCCAATCAAGGACTCCCAGTACAAGGAGTACTGATAAACCAATCATTGCAGCTACGGCACTTGGAATACCGAGAGTTTCCCTGCAGGATTGAGAAATATTGATTGCATAGAATTTGATTACAAGAATGTTCATTATGATAGAATAATTATGGGCACATGTAACAAGTTCCACATTTCTATAAACGTAAATATAGGTGAAAGGATTAATTGATCTGAAGGTAGACATCAAATGTTATAATGATTTAGAGCCTCTTTGTTTAAAGTTAACAAACCAAGTGATTTTGATTAAGCTACATGAAGGAGTTGTTAGGAGAATTTTAAGCTAAACATAGGAGGTTGGTGGGAAAAATTTGTGTTCCGCTTATTTTGAAAAACTAATCAAAATATGCTTGCTTATTTGGATTAGCTTAAAAAAAATACTTTTGTGAGAAAAGTTTTGCCACATAAAACACAAAAGTGATTATTTTAAGGGGTCCCAAAGATCCCCTGAAAATATATTTTCTTCCAACGACCCCTCATATTTAGTTTAAACTTCTCTCAAAACCTCCCTCATGTAGCTTAATCAAAATCACTTATGCTAGGCTTAAACAAACTGGCCCATAATCTTCTTGTTTGAATTGAATCTAAAACAGAAAAGTCTCCTTCAATAATGATCAAGGTGATATAGGTTATATATAGGCCCCAAAACTGTAGAGATTGGAGAGTAATTTTCAACAAAAAACTTTCATCCTTTGTTTCATTTCAAAATGTTACATTTTCAATTTCTAACCATGTGCTCCAACCAAAGGATACTCTGTCTCATAGATGAGCTAAAAAAAACTTATAAAGGAAAATTCATTTGCTGATTAGAGAAGTAGTATTGACGGATGCTCTCTCGGTGCGTGTAATATCTATTAATTATTGATACGATGAACTAAATAGCAAAAATTTTAAACTGATTCTGAATAAGATATCTGACATACCCAAAGACCCACAAAGAAGCTGCAAGTAGCATTGTACCAATCATAATCCATTCATTTTGAGTGACAGGACCCATATTTTCCAGTTTGGCAGCAGCCAAGGCAGGCGCCTCTGGTGTGTCTTTCATTTGAGGTGGATGTAGTTTGTATAAAATCAATGGTGTAGCAAGAAGAGATACCAATGCAGGTAAACTAGCCACTTTAAACCATGTAATCCATGGATTTGCAATTATCACCCCAAGCTCCTCTGCTAATTTAAGACACAGCAGGTTTTGAGCAGAAGCAGTTAGGAAAAGAGCACTAGAATGACCAGCTGACTGTCACAGATGCACAAGTCATTTCATCATCAAATGATGGTAAATCTCATAGATGAAGTAACACACATAAAGTAGAGAATCGTACAAGAACAGCATTTACAATGACAATTGCTAAAAAGTCATAATTACAATAGCCAAATCAAGTGCATTCATGCCATACCACTTTGAAAGAAGATGCCATTATAAAAAGGAAAAGAACACACAAATTGAAATGCAGTAAAGCACACACCCAATCTATAATGTCCAAGAAAGGTTTCATGCCATTTCACAGCAGTTAAATGTTCTTATGTTCCCTCTCTACTCTATATGAGTCACAGGAAGCAATGAAGAACTGGACAGAGTAGTAACATACTACAGATTATAGTCTCTTAAGTCTGAGGGGCACATCAACACCTACAGCAAAGATAAGGCAAAGGCCTATACTTATTGGAAAATGCACAAGAGTAGTTAGCTTTAAGATGTAATCAGCTGGGCTCAGTCGCAAAATTTACGGTTATATGCCTTCCAATCATCTGAGTTGGCCCAAATGCATTCTTGAAATTGAGAAAATTCCTTGTCTTCTACAGATTTTTGAGAAACTTATCGTGTTTACCTAATGATTTTAGGCAATTACAAAATGATAGAATATATGCAGAAAAAAATATTTTGGAGTTCAATCAAGACAGAAGCAGTTATTTAATTAGTTCAATTTGTTGATAGGCATTTTTATCAAGCAGTGTAACACTACTTAAGCTCACAGTCAGTCATATGTATTCAATGACAATTTATCGTAAAGTAGAGGGGGCTTCTGTATTCAGTTGTTTGACGGGGGAAATTTAAGTTTCCTAATGAATCAAGAACCCTCTCCTCTGCATAAACAACCGCATGGTTTCAGTTTCGTCATGGAAAAGACTAGAAAGAGGTATATTTCCAGGCTGAAAATAAAAGTTCTCTATCTGTTTATTAGTAAGACAACTCACTGATAAATACTCTCTCCATTTCTAAGTCCTACTTATATAAAAACCTGTTAGCTTTTTTGAAAAATCTTAAAAAGGTTATATACATAACTTTAAAATATTAAAATTTATTATTTTTCTTTAAACTATTTTGTTTGACTTATGAAGTAGTATATAATATAATAAAATACAACATATGACATAATTAAGCAATTTATTTTACTTCCTTAATTTCTTTTAAAATAGTTAACTAAGCATTATAATTAGTATTAAAGGAGTAACTTAAAATCACATATAACATATAACATTGTCAATAGGTCGCACGTATCAAACAAACTGCATCTACACCTTAAGGTTTGGTATGCCTAATGTATATCAAAATTAAGTCAATTTTGTTAAGAAGCAAAGCTTTATATTACATTCCGCAGCAGCAACCGCGCTTCTCCACATGTCATTATATATGGGAAAGTCCCACATCGTTGGGATCAAGAAGCTGAGGGCGGATAAATAGGCGCCTTTTCTTTGTTTTGTTGTTATCCTTTCAAAATCAATTGTATTAGTCAACTTAACTGTTTTTTCTCACTTTTGTATTTCTTTTTATTATTGTTCTCCCTGTTATTTAATATAATAGTTATAACTTATTATATTATTAAATTACATCTAAAATATTTTTTAATTTTATAATTTATTACTATAAGTTACACTTTATAAATTAAGCTTCCACAACCCCACATTTGCCAGCATAAAACCATTTTAATTGAACAGTTTTTCTCATCATTTCCATACTTTTGCATACTAATCAAAAGTAGCTGTTAATTAAATAGGTTGAAAAAGGAAACTAACATGAAATTGCGTCTGGATAAGATAAGATCCTAGATTTCTTGAAGTAGGATGCTTGGGCTGACTCCCAGCTGAGAGAGACAGTGACTTGATGATCGGCAAGAAGACACCACCGGCCCTTGCGGTGGTGCTGGGCAACACTGGTGCAATAAACACTTCGCTAAAAATCAACCCATAAGACAGCCCCAATGAGCTCTTTCCCAGCCACTTCACGAAGTAAGTTGCAATTCTTTCTCCCAACCCAGTTTTCACAAACCCACGAGCGAAGAAGAAGGAAATCACAATTAGCCAAATAATCTCATGAGTGAAAGCGTTAAAAGCCGCGGCAAAACTCAGTGTTTTAGTCACAACAGAGGTTGTCAAACCTATAAAAGCCCAAGCTCCCACCGGCAATGGAGTCAGAACAAGACCGGCAATAGTCGAGAGAAAAATCGAGAGCAATTGCCACGCTTGAGGTGGAACTTCAGCGGGCTTAGGAACTAAGAAGCGAACGATGAGACCAATAGAAATGGAGATAAAAAATGGTAAAGGTTTGGCGCCTTGAGCAACTGAGGATGAGGATGACGGTAAAGCCGCTAAAGATGACGACGACGATGAAGAAGAAGAAGAAGAAGCTTGAATTGGGTGATTCGCAATGTGAAGTTCAGGGAAAGCAGTTTTGCAGGGAAAGAAGGGGAAATGAGAGATCGTTGATGTGAGAGATGGGATTAAAAGGGAATTTGGAGTCAACTGAACAGAACGACGACGGAGGAAGGAAGTGGGAGGGGAAGAGCGAGAGAAAGAGGTTGAAGGGGAGAGAGAGTGAAGTGAAAGTGCGAAGCTATCCATTGGAAAGCAATGGAAGAAATGGAGAAGGAAAAAGATTGGATTACAGCTCCAATTTCAATTTAAAATGAAAATGTAATATTTTAATGAGAGACTTTTATTTAAATTAAATTTAAAATTTCAAATCATGTTATATAGAAAAGAAAAGAGTAATGATTTTTACAGCTTAATTTTATAGAAAATTAATAATTTAATATTTTAAATTTTAAAAAATATTTTTTAAAATTCTTTCAATTTTATTTCAAAAACCTTTAAATAATTTAGCACTGGGACCCCATTAAATTATTTATAATAAAAAGGGCAAAAGGCATTTTATATTATAAATTTTTTTACTTCTTTTAGAGATAAAAATGTACACAAACTTTTAATAAGGAGGCAAATCTATCAATACGTTAATTCACCTTCTAACACCGTTTAATCGCTGTTCATTGGACTTACTATTTGGGATCCGGCTTCCCTCTCTGGCGCAATCCCTGCCTGACCTCTCCCTTGCGCCTAAACGATGCCGTTTTGCGTCAAATGAAACGGTGCGTTCGCTCATCACCCAAATGGCAAATACGGGTGCCAAATATCCCACGCTTCAAGCAAGGCGGGAAAAGAGCCCAACTTCGATTATCCTCTGGTTACTGATTGCTTATTGTAGCGCGAGAAAACGACAAAAATGGTGGTGGAAAAACGATGGACGGAGCTGAGCGTTGATGAAGGAAGAGAAGCGTTTAAATAAAAATGGTTGCTGATTGTAGAGCCCAACTATCTGATGCATCTTCCAGCGGAGGTCGGAGCTGAGCGTTGATGAAGGAAGAGAAGCGGAAAAACGATGGACGGATGGAAGATGACTGCTGCTGAGGGTATAGCTCCAAGCTTATAGTATCACGCTAAGCCTAATTTTTCGGAAAGAAATTGCTGTAGGAATTGCTAAGTTGCTGTCACTCTTGGAATTGCTAAGAAATTGCTAAGTTGCTATCACTTTCAAGATTTTTTAGAAAGAAATTGAATATGCAATGATGTTGATTATATAACTGAGAATATAAAATTTATAGAAAGAAGTTGCAGTCCCTATCGAGATTTTCTGGGAAGAAATTAAATATGCAATGAAGCTTATTATATATCTGAGTATATAAAATTTATAGAAAGAAGTTGCAGTCCCTGTTGAGATTTTCTGGGAAGAAATTAAATATGCAATGAAGCTGATTATATATCTGAGTATATAAAATTTATGGAAAGAAGTTGCCATCACTTTGGAGATGTTTTTGGAAAGAAGTTGAATATGGAATGAACCTGGTTATATACATGAGTATATAAAATTTGTGGAAAGAAGTTGCTATCAGTTTCAGGATTATTTGGAAAAAAATTGCTAACTGATTATATGACTGATTATATAAGTGTAATAAAATGCAAATAATTAAAATTATTATAAAAGAAAAATTCTTTACCACTCAATGTATCTTATATGGTAAATGAATTTATTGGTCTTGAAACTAAACCATACAATTGTTTTGGGAAAAAAATCTGATTGAAAATGATAGATTATGTTTGGGATTCTAATTCAAATTTGATCTAATATTAGATTATCAACATGATAGATCCAATATAAATCTAATAGTATGTTTTTTTATTAATTTGTACATAGCATAGTCTCATCTTAAGTCAATTTCAAGTTACATGTTTCTCACTATATATAAATTAACATTGTGCTACAAATACAGGTTTCATGATTGTCTTCGACCCTCCAACATGAAGGCATCATTTCAGCTTATTTTGTCTAACTCTTTTGTACAGCTGATATCTTCTTTTGGGCTGCTCTCTTTTTGGTCAAGCAAGCTCATGATTGTTGTTCTTCAACCAAATACATGTCGTGACTTTGTTTTTGTCAAGTACTCTGCTAGAAAACAAAGTCAAAAGACATTCAGGTAACTTGTGGATAGATGTATAGCAACAGATGGATAGATCAGAACAATCCATAATACAGAGTCATTTATGTGTAAGCAGTCATGTACGTGTAAGCAGTCATGGAATGCCTCTAATAGATAGTCCATGAGACATAATATAGATTTTGCATCAGTTTTCTGGCTCCGAAAGTGCAGAGTACATCAACAATAACTTAGCAATTTTTTCAGGTAGAAGTTTGATCAGAATACTAATGCATGACAATGACAGTAATAAAACCAAATAATGAACAGAAATGCATGGCAATATCAACAATGCACTTCCAATGTGACAGTAGTTAAGTGTGCAATTTAGTTTAGCCTAAAAAACAATAGATTAAATTCTCAATCCCAGCTAAAACAAGCACTTATGCAGAACAAGTCAAGTGTGACAGCAGTTTGATGAAAGTTCCAAAACGCATAGGCACTAATATAGCAAGTACTTCAAGGGTTTTGAACTTGGTGCAGCCAGAAACTAGTAATTAACAACCAATGGACTAAGGCAAAATCACCCAGCAATCAACAAAGAAACATGTAACAAGACAGATTTTTTAATCACAGCAAATCAGAAATTGGGTATATCCAGAACACCAAAAGTTCACTTGATTAGCAAAGAGTCAAATGTTTAGTGCAAAAGCAACAGTAGCTTAGGAGAAAATGAGCTTCAGAAGAGAAGTTCTTACTCAAATTAACTCTCCACTCAACTCAAATGTAGAACATAACAATATTATTAAGCACAATAACAACAAAATTTTGCCTAAGAGATCATATTAGGACTAACCACAGTTAAATGCAATGCAGAAAATTTGCACAGCTACCACAGAGCAAAAGAAAATGGATCAGCACTGGTACTATCATAGGTCCAAACAAATCCGAAATGGATTAGTGTAGAAAAGGTAGCAAAGTGAAACAACATGCAAAGTGAACCAACATGCAACATGGGTTGGCAAAGTGAAATTGTCCTAAAAACTATTATACAATAATTAATGCAAACTTACAGTTCGATCCATAGCCAACTCCACATTTACAACCTCACTGAAGTTACCTAATAAGTTGAAGAATAAAGGCTAGAGGTCAAAACACTACAAAATCTTTTACAAGATCAGTTCAAAAACCCCTTATAGTTAGTAGATCACTAAAAACATCCCGGATGATTGTCAAGGTCCAAATGCAGTGAAATAAGAAGCTATACTTGTATGCTAAAGACGCTAATGTTGTAAAACATTATGATTTGTTACAGGAAGTGGAAACATACACAGTAAAGAAACAAGAGATATCACATAGGTAGTTTCTAAATTCTCACTGAACACTACAGAGTATTGCCAGCACTATTGTTTGACAAAGGCAATCAAGTGTGAATCCAGCAAGAGCTCATCCAATTATTATATTTACATGGGATAAATACAGAATGTCTACTACATCTATCATAAAGTCAAAGAACTTAGAGAAAAGAATTAACACACAGAATATTTCTTTCAAATGACCTTCATGGACATTCCTGCTGAGTTTATATATGTGAAGAACAAGTGATTCACGGACTGGAGAAGGTTTCCTAGTATCAAGCATAAAAGGAGGACACATGAGCAAATGACATGAGTAAATGAAGAAAGGTCCTATAAGTCATGGAATATCAAAGCCAAAAACCAAGCTATTGAATTGCACAAATACTCAACAAATAACATCAATTTCATTTTTGGCCAAGATAAATAACATAGAGTATAGAAAGGAAAAAAAATATTGGAAGTATTTGATAATCCACCAAATGAACTCTAAAATCTAGCAAAACCTATTTACAAAAAAAAAAAGGTAAGCAGTAAGATTCTAAATAAGAGCACTGCAGAATTTCATATTTAATTGAAGAAATCACATATTTTAACCAAATTTATTCAGTAGATATTTGTAATTGATTTCCCAACCTTTAATTTTTAAATTGGCACACATTTACTATTTTACTTAGAATACTCTATTTAAAATTTATCATTAATTATAAAATTAAATTAAATTAAGCACTCAATCCAATTATTATTATATACCAAACGATATTTTAAACTTCAACATATCTTCCAATCTCAATCTTAGTCTCATCTCAATCCCTATTTAAGGGCCTGTTTGGATGCAATTTTCAAACCATGGTTTGATAGTTTTGTGGTTGAAAATCATGGTTTACCCAAAAATACCCAAACACTCCAATACATTCGAAAACCATAGTTTGAGAAAGAGGTTTTAAATCATGGTTTCAAACATATAACTTTTTCTTGCTTTTCAATTTGAAACTATGGTTTGCGTAAACCGAGA
>JBAGKO010000001.1:5769868-5781749 GCA_037177275.1 Acacia concinna | reverse complement strand
ATTTGAAGTGACAATAGAGCAGGAAAATTAAAAAAAATGCATATGGTGAAAGCATGCGTGAAGAAATAGATAGGCAATGCGTTGGGGGGGAGGGGTTGCAGATTTTGCAGCGACGAAGCTGCAGCTTTCCACTGTAGAACGTGGAAATCATTCTACAGTGGAACGATTTTAAAAATTGTTCCACTGTAGAACGATTTGCTTAATCTTGAGCTTGGGGGAGTGGTTTTTTTAAGCAAATCGTACTTAGATGGAATGATTTGCGCAAATCGTTCCACCTAAGAATGATTTGTAGTGTTCTATTGCGTTAAATACTATTTTTTCTATCATATTTTGTTAAATACTTTATTTATTTATCCTATTTTGTTAAAAAGGCCTAAAATCAAGCCATTAGCAAAAAAAAAAAACTATTAAAATCACGCTGGAATGTGTGAATTATGTACTTTTGTTTTCAATTACTTTCTTTGATTCTTTTTATAGGTAATTTTATTTGGACTTAATCTTTTATATAAATAATTTTTTTTATCTCAAAATTTAAATTATCTTTTTCATTTTCTGCAATAGATGCCTTTAATTATATTAAATATCCCCAACTCAACAATAATTATTTTTTATTTAATTATTTATTACACATTCTCTCTCATATTTTCTACTCATTATCTCTCATATATTTATATTCATTCTCTCTCCTACTTTTTTTCATAAATAAGGGCACACTTGGAAAAGACATGACATTTTTTACATATTTATTATTTTTAATTAATATTAACTACCATTTCATTTTATGCAATTAAAAAGAAAGCTGCTTATAAAAACATCTATGAGAGAATACCCTTTTTTGTGCCAAGAGTATACCCTTATTTAAAAAAGTGTACATGAGAGATAATGGGTGAAAATTTATTGACAGGATTTAATAGGAGTGAAAATGGAAAGACCTGATTAAAATTTGGAAAAATTGCAATCAAGTCCCAAATAACATAATTAATTACAACTAGATCTCTTGAAATCATCAAATTGCAATGAAGTCTTAAGAGACATGGATAATATTAATTCCATATGTGAAAATACAAATTTGCCCTCTTTTTTAATTTGAAACAAAACCTGAAATTTTGGGTTTATTGGTAAGTTTTTCCCCTTTTTAGTTTAAAACAAAAATTGGCACTTTCTCTTTCTTTTAATGGACAAATATCAGGCACAAAATAGGATTGCAATCTCTTCTTCTCCATATTTTTCCATTCTACATGTAAAGTGGTAAAACTATGTTTTCACATTTTAAAATAATATCACTCAGGTCCCTTACAACTTCACTGTAATTTGATTATTTTAAAGGATCTAATTATGATTAATTCTATTACTTGCAACCTAGTTGCAAGTTTTCCTTAAAACTTCAAACAAACATGACCTTGTAGTAAAGACCGCCCCTATGAGAGAGAATGTAGCCTAGAGAACTTGAACGCCATCCCAAAAACACTTATTAATAAATGGGAAAATTAATCTTTTAGTTTTTATAGTTTTGAAAAAAATTGCAACTAGTCCCCTACACTTAGACTCGGTATAACTCAATCCCTACAGTTTTAACTTGATTATAACTTAATCCTTGAATTTTAATTTACTGCAACTCAATCCCTATAGTTTTAACCATTTTCTTAATTTAGTCCTTAAAATAGTTAAAACTACAAGGATAGAGTTGTAGTGAGTCAAACTTCAAGGACTGAGTTACAACCGAATCAAATTATAGAGATTGAGCGGCACCAAGTCAAAATATAGGAACTGAATTACAATTTGATTAAAAAACTAAAGGTCAAAAGATTAATTTTCTCTTTACAAAAATGCATAACACCTCTCACATACTCATACTACTTTGTATATGATAAATTATAATTGAAAAGCTACTTTTTAAGGATCTTAGGATCTGTTTGGTTTGAGGGGTAAGGAGGGGATTGAAGGGAAGGGGAGGGATTTTGCTCCTCTCTCCTTGTTTGACAATATAAAAATTTAAAGAGTGAAGGGATTTTTTTTTTTTTTTTTTTTGAGATTAAGGTGCAGATTGGCTAATAAAATTTTATCCTAAGAGTATTGAGCACAGATAACTTGGGCAAACAGAACAATTAATAATTAAAATGGAAGCGAGTAACACAAAACCCTTAAATTCATGATAACAGTCATTTGATCTGAAACATATTGATGACCAGTTGGCAAGTGAGGATCTTCAATGAGAAATACGTGGCAGGTGGAATCTTCAATAAATCGACCCACCTCCTTCATCCTTCACTGCACGACAATAAAGCAATTGTGGAGGATTTGTGACGACCTGGAGAAGTGAGGAGGGAAGGGTGATCTGAAGGAGGGAAGGGCAATCTAGAGGAGAGGGCGTTGATGGTGGCGTCTTCATCATCTGCTGCCCTGATTCTTCTCTTATCTGAGATCATTCGCAATCACGAGCTTGATGCCACATTTCTGTTCGCAGCATACCCTCCTCCTTCATCTTCGGCGTCTTCCTGTTTTACTGCCTCGAAATCATCGAGAAATCAGAACCAAAATCTCGAAAGCCACAGTTTTGGAGATGCCTTGGATGTGGAAGATCCATTAGAGTCAAGAATTTGTGTTGATTTTGCATGGCCTTGATTTCCCTACACCATTTCTACTCTTTAATTTTCCATTGACAACGAGCTTTTCGTAGGGTGTGTGTATATATCGTTGGTCATCTCTTAGTTATTTCTGCTATTTTTTTATTTTCATCTCGTCTTCGTATCTATCTTCAATTGAGAAACAAGAAAAGAAAAACCTCTCACCAAAAAAAAAAAAAGAACAGAGAAACCAAACAATTCATGTAAATTTGAGCCCCAAACTCAAATTTCAGTTCATAGCAACAAGTATTGCAAATTTATTGGGGCAGGAGAGCATTTTGTATTTGGAGTTCATTTTCGTCAGGTACACATCATATAAATTCCAATCCTTCCCTCTCCCTGTTTCCCTTTTCCCCTTCTCACAGGCCTGACCGCCGGGGCAAAAAGAGAGATTGACAGAATAGAAGTGAAAGTGGAGTTTCTAACTTGCCAACGATTGTTTGATTGGAATTACTTATTTATGGGTAATAAGATCTTAATTCCGGAATACGAAAAAAGTATGTAAGAGGGGTCTTTCTCGTATTTTATGCATAATATTTTATTTGGCTTAAATAAGGGTGTGTTTGAAATAACGGTGGGATAATAGACTTATTTGTAATCGGACTTATGGATAAGTCAGATTAGATATAAATTAGATTGCATATGTATGGATTAAAGGTAGAATAAATGACTTATAAGTGACTTATTTAAAAGTCAAAAGTATTTGGTTGATATATTAAAAAGTAACTTATTGTGGCAAATGACTAAAAGGGACATGAATATTAGAAAATATATTGTAAAATTTAAAAATGATATCCGAAAAAAGAGAAATTAATTTTAACAAAAGTTAAAAATAAAAGCTAAAAATATATAATTAATAACAAAATTAATTATATTTAAATTTTTCCTTAATTTATGTTAAAAATATTAAAAGCATCTTTTATATATATAACTAGAGGAATATATATATATATATATATATATAAAACAGACAAAGCTAAAGGAAAGGGTAAAGTTGGTTTCCCTACACTGTTCTATAAAAGGCGCGAGCATTTAGATTTACTGACATTGAGAATAATAGATCTTTATCAATTAGTATTCAGTTCACTAGGTGGGTGTCTTTTATTTAAACTTCTAAGAGTCATAATTTGAAAATAAACAAGGTTTTCTAGCTTATTCTGATAAGATCGATTAGCTAAATAAGACATGTGAGCCCAAAGTCATGCCAAATGCTGTCAATATAATAAGTCCAATTTCTTAAGTCCTTTTCTTCCAAAACGTCCGTTATAAGCCTAATAATGACATCCCAAACACACTAATAATATATTAATACTTACTATGTTCTTTGTGGAAGGTTTAATCTTCTGATCCAATCTGATAATAGGATGGAATATATCTTCTTGAATCTTGTGGATTAGTTGTCAAACATGTTTATAAATGAAAAAAAGAGATGATAGACATGTTAATTCTTGTGTTTTACAGCTTGACGATTTGAAAAAAAAAGTAATCCTGCATGTTATTTTGTTAAAAATCCAACTAACTGTTTTTTTTTGTTTTTGGATATTAGTAGTTTGAGGTTTATGGTTTTCCCTCCCAATATAAGCTTAGGATTTAGTAAACCTTACATTGCTAGATCAACTTTATGTTGGTAAAATCTAACCAACCTTTTCTTTCTTAAATTTTTTTACATAAATTATTAATTCACTGATTTATACTTTCTCTGGTTTTAAATATAATATCTAGTTGATATTTTTATTGAGGGGTTAAAGAAGGTAAATAAGTTGCCTAATTATCTTATAGGTAAAGAATCATTATATTATATATCAGTTTATAAGTTAGATAAAATAGTTTGATGGAAAATAATAAATTTAAATATTTTAAAATCTTTTATTAGCTATTTTAGGATTTAAAAAAGTCTAGAAATGGCTTATAGAGCCAGAACCTATTATTACATCTTCGTAATTCACAATCATATTTGTTTCTTTGTAACTTAGAGCTTATTTAGTACAAAGGAAGGGATGAGAAAGTGAGTAGAGGGAAAATTTTGGAATTGAATTTTAAAAGAGAGAGAAGTTGGGTTAAAAATTCTTAATTAATTTTTTTTAATCTTTTATCTTTACATCTTTTAATCATTAAAATATGCAACATAGCTTCTATAATTTTCTTAAATCCAACTCATAAAAAATTTTATTTTCCCTTACCTTCATCCTAGAGTTTAGAGAACATTATAAAAACAAGATGTTTTTGTTTCAAACATTACTTGTATAAACATGAGACTAGCTTATCTCCCATGCTATTGCCATTATTTCTTATCCCCTCCCTTACTTAGAATGATCCTGTTTTAGGTGTCAATTGGGAGGATGTTCTCAATTCTTTTTTTTTTTTTTGGTAAAATAAAATTCAAGCCCATGTATTTTTGTTAAATATCACCTAATATACTAAAATGATGTTTTGTGTACCATAAAATAATTTTTAACAGCACTCAATATTTAACAAGCTGCACCTAAAATATTTTTTCAGATACACACACATAAATTCCCGACTCTAGAGAAAAGCAAGATCCGTATAAACATTATATACATATATTCAATTTTAGCTCCTCGTTATGAAACGAGTGTGGGCCACATTAACAATTTTGGCGATTAAAATTGTACACATTCGTTCCCATTTGTATTCTATATGTAACATCCCTAAATTTGGAGCTTAAAATTAATTGTAGCTTGATTTTATTTAGTCAAGAGTTACAATAATTAATACATTTTTATAAAAAAAATATTATAATTATTTTATAGAGTAAGATAATACAAATAAAATACCTACATAAAATAATATATAGGTATGTGTATGAAAATATATTTATTATTGAAATAAATATTATAAAATAAAAATACTGGCATTATTATTTTATTACTTTTATAAAAAGATTATTATTTTCATCTAGAGTCAAACCCTAGAACCACTCCTATATAAGTTCTCATTGTCCATTTTAAGTCTGTACGTGTCACAACTTTTATAAACTTAAAATTTGTTGCATATTTCAATTTATATATATATATATATATTATTATTAAAATAGTAGAAATATGTGGATAGTTGGTGTGTGTAATATTAATCATGGGAGTTAGTTTTGAAAGTCATGATGTAATTTTGGGTCATATATTAAGTGCAAATTTAAAATTTAATTTGGTAATTAATGAATATGAATTTATATAAAATTAATTGTAGAATGGTATATTTAGGATTTTAGAGAAGTATTAGAGTAACTTTAGAGTAGTTTAGGGGAATATACTATTAAACAATTATTTGTGTGATGGCGCAAACTCTCATTGAGAGCTTCGGAGAAACTCCTATGTGCTTATCTTTGTACTAGGGAATAACATGCAACTTTGAATATTCTCCCATGTACTTGTGAATTGTGTGTGATTAAATTGTGAATAACTATTTTTAGGAAAAACAAAATGAATTGAATTATATGTATAAATGTATGTATTTTAAATTCTCAATTAAGTGATTCATTTTATTTCCTTGGAAAATATATTAATTATAGTTAATGCATGGTTAGATTATTGTTCTGCATGTTTGTATGTGTATTGATATTTGTTATAATTGGAAGCATGAATTATTGTACTCATGATTGAATATATCTGTCATGGCGGTTGCATTTGTGCTGAGATGGAGTAAGGAGGAATTTATATGTTGAGATATTTTACCACATGGTAAGTCATCACTCAGTGCACAGTGGATGACATTTGTCGGGGCCCCTTCTTCCATGATTTCCTTTGGTCAGGATTTGTGTTTGAGTTGGGGACATGGGACACCTCCTTAGTTTTACTGTTTTAAGGAGGGGAGTTATAGTCCAGACTTGAGTTCTATACCTTTGGCCGAGTGTATTTTAAGAAACTGGTGAGTTTTGGACAATCCAGTTAAATGGATGAGTTCTTTTGTAACTATGTGTTAGCTTATGACTCTAGTTCATAGAATAAGGGTGAACGGTGATATAAGAGAGGCTGCCTATTGTATAATTATATTATATGTCGTGAGGAAAATTGAGATATGATAATGATGATCTGACTTGAAATTGTTTTAAGATCATGATATATGCTTATGTATATGTAATCAGTTCCTTATTTTGTCATATGTGATTTATTTGTGTGTGGTAGAAACTTTCAGTAATTATTGAGACTGTAGCATCTCATCCTTTAATATTAACATTTTCAGGTGATTGATGTAGTAGAAAGTAAGGAAAGACACCTATAGAGTTAGTCATAAAGGCTCTTTTGTACTTCTAGGGTATATGTTATGTTATTTTATTTGCCATGACCCTAATACTTCCACATTTTGTTTTTATCCATTAAACTATTTTGAGAATTTCATTTAAAACCTTGTGTGAGATATATTTGAACTAAACATGTATTTTGATAATTTAAATGTTTAACACCCTTAATGGTTATATTAGAAATATCTTTATTAGAATTTGGTTTATTTTTATTTTTTTTTCAAATGGAGCTCATAGGCTCGGGCAGGCACTAACGGCCTGAAGTTACAACGACGGGATCGAACTCGTAACCTCCTCCCACTTGGGAGATACCGTTACTACTAGACTACAAGGCTTTTGATTTAAAATTTAGTTTATTAAAATTAAAGTGTTACACTATCATTGTAAGTTTTGTGTTCTTAATAATTCATTCTCATTTCTTCTTTTACTTTTTACTGGCGTATTCTTAACCTGCCTTATATATTTCATTATTACTTTTTATTTAACATTTTTAGTATCATTTTGTAATGCTATTTTTCAACATATATATACCTAATATTTTATATTCAGTTTCTTTTTAAATATATTTTTTTGACAAGAAAAACATGAAAACTGAAATAGAAAAATAAATAGCTGTAATTAATTATTAATATTTTATTATTTTACAGTGATTTATTATTAATTTCATGTCCCACGTAATGGATTGATTGTGAAAAGCCATCTCGCTACAATTTTTTAAAAAATCAACAAAATTTTACAAAACTTGTTAATAATTTTTATAGTAAGGATTACATTAAAACAATAACTTATAGGGGGAAAAAGAGGGGGGAAAAAGAGGCTATAACTTGTGACGATTTGTTTATAAGTTTTTTTTTTTTTGGTTATAGAGCTCACAAAAAGCAATAAACATATAGTGCATTAAGATAATGTATAGATTCTTCAATTAATTTCACAATGGAAAACGCTTATTTTAAGTTGTTTATATCCATTTTGTCAAGTACTCTAAGTAATGTAAGATTATATGTCTTATTTTTGAATCATTATTACTTAACTAAAAATCAATATATATATATATATATATATATATAAAGAAAACATGTGATTGGACAACTTAATATAAGGGAAAATTTTAAATAAATACCTCCCCAAATTCAAAAAGTCCAAAAAAGATATTAACATATCACAAAGACATTAAGGTACCATGGACCAAATTGAATTTTTTAAAATTCGCTAACTTAAACAGTAACCAGAAGTAGCGAAAAACATTATTTTTTTTTGCAAATTCTATTACTTAAATAGTAAAAATCTAACATTGTTCATGTCATGGGTAGATTTCCCTTTCTCCTCTGTCAGATGAACATTGTTAGTATCAAATAACAGTGTCGACAAAGGGGGAGAGAGAAAGTGATTAGCACGACTTACAAAAACCATTACTCAAATAGCGAAAATCCACTACTATCAGCAAATTTTGAGAGGGAGAGAGAGTGACCAATATGGACTAGCGAAATTTACTAATCAACTTGTGAAAATCACTACTATTCACGTCAACAAATTTAAAAAACTCAATTTGATCTATGGTACCTTAGTGTTTTTTTGATATGTTAACATTCCTTTTAGGGTTTTTGAATTTGAGGAGATATTTAAGTGGAATTGTCCCTCAATATAATGAGTATGAGAAACTTGATATAAATATGATTTTTTTTAAAAAAAATTGAAAATTAAAATAGGATCCTTGGAATCAGTTTTTTTAAAAAATTTGAATCAAATTCAGATGACCCAAAAAATAGGTTCCACCACTATATGTGGGACCTAAAAAACATATATGAATGCGAAGATTATAAATTAAATTAATTTTTTTAAAAATAATTATCCATGGAACTTATTTAAAATACTAAATATATGGATTTAAAATATTTTATAAAACGTTTTTAATTGAATTCTTCAATTTTTGAAATTAAGTTTTAACATTTTTTTATTTTTTTAATATTTTACATTTTACTAGTAATTATATAAAATACTAACAGCCAGTAGATTTATCCCTGATGTAATATGACTAAGATGAAAAAAAATAATTAAATAAAAAGAGAAGGCCAATGGCGAAAGAGATGGGACAGGCAAGCGAGGTTGACTTGGTGCCATTTTAAAACGGCTCTCTCAATCGCAAACTTGCGAATCTCCTTCGTTTCCTTCTCTTTCAGTTACAGCCACCATTGCTCTCCAATGGAGAGCTTCGCACTTCACTCTCTCTCTACTTCAACTTCCTTCCCTCCCTCTTCCCCTCGCACTTCCTTCCTCCGTCATCGTTATCGCTCACTCTCCAAATCTCTTTCGTTGAATCCAAATCCTCCTTCAATCCCATCTCTCACATCAACCGTCTCTCGTTTCTCATTCTTTCCCTCCAAATCTTCTTTCTCCTTTAATCCTCTCTCTAAGCCCCGCATTCTGAATCACCCAATTCAAGCTTCTTCGTCGTCATCTTCCCCGGCATTGTCGTCATCATCGCCGCCATTTGCTCAAGGTGCCAAACCTTTACCATTTTTTATCTCCATTTCTATTGGTCTCATCGTTCGGTTCTTAGTTCCTAAGCCTGTTGAAGTTACCCCTCAGGCATGGCAGTTGCTCTCGATTTTTCTCTCGACTATTGCGGGTCTTGTTCTGAGTCCATTGCCGGTGGGAGCTTGGGCTTTTCTTGGTTTAACGACTTCTATCGTGACAAAAACTCTGAGTTTCGATGCGGCTTTTAGTGCGTTCACTGATCAAGTCATTTGGTTGATTGTGATTTCCTTTTTTTTCGCTCGTGGGTTTGTGAAAACTGGGCTGGGGGATAGGATTGCGACTTGCTTCGTGAAGTTGTTGGGAAAGAGCACACTGGGACTGTCTTATGGGCTGACTTTTGGCGAAGTGCTTGTTGCACCGGCGATGCCCAGCACCACCGCGAGGGCCGGCGGCATCTTCTTGCCGATTATCAAGTCACTGGCCATCTCAGCAGGTAGTGAACCCAATCATCCTACTTCCAGAAAGTTGGGCTCTTATCTTATCCAGACGCAATTCCAGGTAGGCTTTCTTTTCCGACCTATTTATTTAACTGCTATGCTTGATTAGCATGCCAAAAGTATTAAAATGCTTCATGATAAGGACAACTGTTCATTTTAATGCCTTATTAAAATAGTTTTAAGTTTTAGTTGGTATCATTCAAGTAATAATTAATTGTGAACAGACTTAAATTTCATTTTTCTTTTCTAATTTAGCTGTTGTGAAACAAATTGATAACTTTGTTGGACATTATTGATTGGTTGTGTGCTTTACTGTACTTCAAAATGCCATCTTCTTTTGTAACCGGAGAAAAGGGCATTTTCTTTCTAAGTGGCATGGCTTTGCTGCACTTAATATAGCTATTGTGAGTTTGCGATTATGTGTGTTACTTGTTATTTGAGATCTACTATCATTTGATGATGAAGTGACTTGTGCTCTGTGGTGCTTGTGACAGTCTGCTGCTAGTTCTAGTGCTCTTTTCCTAACTGCTGCTGCTCAAAACCTGCTGTGTCTTAAATTAGCAGAGGAGCTTGGTGTGATAATTGCAAATCCATGGATTACATGGTTTAAAGTGGCTAGTTTACCTGCATTGATTTCTCTTCTTGCCACACCATTGATTTTATACAAACTATATCCACCTCAAATTAAAGACACGCCAGAGGCGCCTGCCATGGCTGCAGTCAAACTGAAACTTATGGGTCCTGTCACTCGAAATGAATGGATCATGATTGCTACAATGCTGCTTGCTGTCACTTTGTGGATCTTTGGGTATGTTAGATATCTTATTTCAAAAGTTAGCTGTCATTTCAACTCAATGGATAAAAAATTTCTTATTATGACATTTTATATGCAGATCATTATGATAATTTTATATACAACCATCAAATTCAAATAGATTGGATTTGTATTTTATAAGTATGGATTTGAAAGTTAGTGTCATGTTATGCTAGTATTAATGGATATTACGCACAGAGAGTATCCCTTAATATGTATATATATTTTTTAAATGGAGCTCATAGGCTCGGGCAGGCACTAACGGCCTAAAGTTACAATGACGGGATCAAACCCGTGACCTCCTCCCACTTGGGAGATACTATTACCACTAGGCTACAGGGCCTTTGGTACAAAAGTAGTTTCTTTGGCTTCAAAGCATGAAGTCAAAATTTGTGACTTTTGTAGTGGTTGGCTTTTGTGAGGAGAGAAAGAAGAGGAAAAAAAGGGAAATTTACAATGAGGTCTTAAATAAGGGACTTCATGTCAAATAGTAGGTCCTGTGAAATCGCGTATTTACAGTCAGGTCCCATGTTTTAAGAATTTATTACTGCCAAATCCCAATTAACAACCCCAGAGTTGTTAATCGCCTTGTTGGAGTTGTTAATTACAACCTCATGAGGTTGTAATGAGGTTGTAATTAACAACCCCAATAGCGCAATTTACAACCCTAAGACTTAACTATAAATACGCGATTTCACAAGACCTATTTGACGTAAAGTCTCTTATTTGGGACCTCATTGTAAATTTTCAAAAAAAAAAAATGATATTTTAGTTGAATTTTATACTAAATCAATATATCGACTGTCTTAGAAAATTTCAAACTGGCTGTCGTTAGTCTCCAAATAATTTATGGGTACTCCTCAATTTTTATTATACATTATTTACATCTTTATCTTTGGTTTGATCAGAAATTACAACCATACCATTATATTTCTGAAATTTAAATTTTTTGACAGAATTTTCACCAAACCTTGAAACTTCATATCTAATTGTAAAAATATCCAATTAAGGTGATTCTAAAGCTCAAATGTCCTTTATTAAATCTAGTTTTTGGGAAAAATATTTTCATAGTTCAATTGGGATCAGAAAATTCCCAGTAATTTTATTTTTGTAACACTGCTCCAGAAACTGACAATTTTACTGGGCAAACTTCAAAAATTCATATCTCTTAATATATACATCCAAATCATGCAAATGACATATCAAATTAAAGCTT
>JBAGKO010000001.1:5753286-5769768 GCA_037177275.1 Acacia concinna | reverse complement strand
ATTTTCACTATTTTGTAATCATTAACAACGGTGCTAAACCCAAATCCTGCAGACCAAGTATTTCCATAGTTATTGGTCTCTCGGGCACGTGTTGGACCTCCCTAGTTGCTGGATTCCACCAGAAAAGGGGAAGATCAAACTTAAATGAGTTGATCAGGATAGAGGAGACAGAGGAGGCCATAGCTGGAACCGATGACGCTAGAGTTACGAAAAAAGGGCCGAGGTACGCTAAGAGGCACAAGGGTGTTCTTGTCAGAATCCAAGAGAAAAAATGGCTGATTACGAATGCAGAACATTAAACAACAAGATTGGGGGACCAGTTAAACTCTTTTTGTCCTATTTATAGAGTAAATTTTTTTATCTTACTTATAGGGCAATAAGAAGAATTTTTTATATGAATGTGCAGTATTAGGGTGTGTTTGGAGTAAAGATTGCAATAATGACTTTTGAAAAAATAAGATTGGGTAAAAATAAGATTGTGTAAGCTGATTTATGTTTGAACTAAAGATTGCAGAAGTTATTTATAATTTACTTATGTAAAAGTTAAACTTTTTTTGTTGAAATTTTTTAAAAGTTACTTTTGATTGTAAATGACTGAAAATGGCATGAATTATATTATACATATATATATATATATTACACACATACATAATTTGTGATATTTAAAAATTATAGGAAAAAAATGAAAATAAATTCTCATAAAAGTAAACAAATAAAAAACTTAAAAAGTATATAATTAATTACATGGTTAAATGAATAAAAATGCATATAAAGAGGGACACAAAAAAAGCTAACTTTATCTTATAATTAAGACCGGAGGGAATCTTATTACATACAAGTATAGTATAATATTTATACTACTTTTGATCCTAATTATAACATGTAGTTAACTCTTTTGACTTTCTTAATCTCTCTAAAAAATGAACTATGTCTTATAATTAGGACTTGAGGGAGTCTTATTGCATGTAAATATATTATGATATTTATACTACTTCCTAATTATAAGATTTAGTTGACTCTTTTGGCTTGCTTAATCTCTCCAAAAAAAAAATCAATTAGGCCTGATAATTAGGACCGGAGGAAGTTTTATTACATGTAAATATAGTGTGATATTTATACTATCTCTGGTTTTAATTATAAGACCTAATTAACTCTTTTGGTTTTCTTAATCTCTCCAAAAAAAAACCCATTAGGTCTTATAATTAGGACTAGGTCATTACATGTAAATATAATATGATATTTATACATACTATCTTCTATATTAATTATAAGACTTAGTTAATCTTTTTGGCTTCCTTAATCTCTTAAAAAATCAATTAAATTTTATAATTAAAATCAAATAGAATAAAACATGACAGTTTTTTTTTTTTAAAAGGCTCAAATGTTTTCACCCAATCGAATGAAAAGTAAGGAAAATGGTGTTCAAACGTTTTCACCCCATTTAGCCAATTGGAGAATCGACTCTACCGCCTCTCCAAACATATCAAATATTTTGTCAAGAGCATGTGCATTGGGGACTGTGCATCGTGACTATTGGAGTCACATCGGACAAACACACACACTGTATGTTGATCTTTTTGGGGTGGGTCTGGTGCACTTTTTTCTCACTCTCCCACTCATTTTACTCGTTTGGTCAATGTTACAATGAATAAAATAGAAAGGACGCTTTTTTTTTTTTGGGGTTAAAAAAGCTATTTTTAAATCTTAGATGACCTGCAAAAATTAACCTTCTAGGAGATCAACTTTCTCTACTTGCTCTTAATTTAAGATTTCCCTGCTCTTTCTTTCCTTCCTTCCTTCCTTCTTTCTTTCTTTCTTTCTTGTCAATTTCAAGATAGGTTAAAGCCTGGTAGCTGATGATATTATAATTCTTTTGTGACAGCTGGTTATGTAGACCTTTCTGATATATTCAAGATTGGGTTCATTATGGCTTTGTTTAATGCTGTTGTCTGGGGAGTTGTTGGCACTTTCTGGTGGAAATTTTTGGGCTTGTATTGATTTCTCATTTCAATGTAAAGTAATATTGGTTTTCCTTTATTCAATCAGCCATTCTTCTTACCAGCCAAAAAGAACAGGTCTTCCATTTGAGGACAATTGAGCTCATAATTTTTGAGCTTATATTTAATGTCTGCATTTATTTTTGTCTATAAGTTTATATCTGTATGGTTTTTATTGCTTTTTTCCCCCTCCCAACTGTGGTTTTTGTTGCTTTATTTCATAACGTCAACAATACATGAACAATTATTTTGCTACCAATTTAAATTTAAGATGGGAATTATACCCATACAACAAATCTATCTTATAAAAAGGAATGGAGACTAGCGATCCAAAGAGTGAAGACAATATGTCAACGGTCAAAACTAAAAGGAAAGAAAAAAAAAAAAGCACTTGCATGAGGTTAAGTTAGAAGATTTGTTTATTTTTTTGGACTTGAGAATAAGTTAGATGATGAACATTATCATGTTATAGAATGCACGATTTGTGGCTCATATGTACAGATTGGCATAAATGATCCCAAAGAATTGGAAGAAGATCTATTTCATTTATAAGAATGAGATTGAATGAATCCATCAAATTGAGAGTATAGTATCAAAAGTTTTAATTGAAGTTGTTTCTATTATCTGTTTTTTGTTCTTAAAAATTGAATTGAGGACAGAAAAACAACAATAAAAAACATGTCAAAGTTGTTTCTTATTTTTACGTTTGAAAAACAAATCCCTATTTTATCGTTTTTTAGAACAACTGAGTAGAAATAATCTGCCAAATAAAAAAAATTTTGAAAACAAAATCAAACAACCCTTAATGGACATCATTTTCTTAAAAGTTTGGATTGAGAGAAAATTAAGGGGGAAAGAAAACTAAATGAGAAAACTCCCCAAAATTGTAAATTTCTTTTCTATTTATAAAAGTTTTAAAACTTAGTATTCATTTTCTTCTCCTTTCTTCCCATCTAAACATAAAATTAAGGGCTAATTCGGTGATTTATGATAAGGATAAAGTTTCTTGTGATGTAGGTGTGTAATAATTCTCAAAATCGTGCATCTATTTATATTTTGGGTTAATGTGCAATTTTATGCAAAATTTTTACGAAGAGCAATGTTGTCTTGAAGTTTTTTTTTTTAAAAAAAATTTGGTATTATCATAAAAGTTTCAAAAAATAATAATATTACCCTATTGTTAAAAAAAGTAACCTAACTTCTAAAAAATAGACATTGACTGTTATTAATGGGCAACATTGCTCTTTTTTCATACTTTCAAGACAATATTGAATCTTAAAAAAAAAAAAATTGGATTGATATTACACATTGTCGAAAATTTTTTGAGTAAATTTACACCATCACATACATTTTAGAAAATAGCAAAACATTAGAGGAAGTTCGATGTAATAAAGTTGGGTAAAGAGACCTGGTCAAATGCAGAGTCAAAGTAACCAATACCAATCCAAATCCTGGTGACTACAGTGTGTCCTTTAATCCTCCAAGACGCTGAAGCACAACGTTGAAGTAGATGAAGCGAAATCAATAAATTGCAGCAAGAGCAAACATATGCGCGTGCGCACAAACACACAAACAAACGAATATAACAACTCATCGTCTGTAGGTTCAACTAACGAGGGGGTTGAACACACTTATAAATGGAGTGGTGTTCGATCCCTGAGAAGACCACTTAGTTGTGGTTCAGTCGCAGCGCTTGGGAAAGCATTCTAGCTCTAAGGTGTCTAGATTAACGCCTGAGAATAATTGACGGCTCGTCTTACCAGACATTAGTATCACCTAAGAGGAATGGAGATTTCGCCATGCCCTTAGATCGTGGGTGAGCCCGACCCCCTTCTAAAAATTAATGTATAAAAAAAACGAATGTAACCGTCATGGGTTATAATTAGATATAAATTTTTTTATTATTTTACTTCTTATTTCTTGTATCTTTCTCTGAATACTAGGGATGTAAGGCAGGTTAAGAAAGCAATGTCATTCTTTAAACAGGCGTGATTCAGTAAAGCATATTAGAATCATGTTTACATGGCATGGCAACAGGTGAATGGCCTAACCAGCATTTACACTACAGAACACGTGAGATTAGAGTTCTTGGGGAAAAGGCGAGAAGCGGATCCTCATCTTTGGATTCATAATTCTTGGTTTCTTTCTTCAAGGAGTGACCCTTTGAAAATCTGGTGTACCAGAATAGAGTCCTTAAATCTAACCAGTTCAGATGTTGCTACAAGTAAATGTTGTTTCTCAACATCTCTTTCATGCTTGAAAGTCTTCTCAAATACCTCCTCATGTTTAACACACAATCACCTCTACTTTAAGGTTTCTAAATTGAAATATTATTCTATTTCCTTGTAAGTTTTGCAGAACTTTCATTTTACTTTTATTATAAAATTGTCTTCTTGTTAAAAACTTAAAATTTAATTATTTTTTTTTAAAAAACAATGACCCCAGAGGATTAATCTCATCTTCTCACTCAATACTAGTTTTATTCGTTCTTTGCTCAATTCAATAGCCAATACTACATAATGGAAAGATTTCACACAGTTTCTCCCTCTTTCCACAAACGAGAGCCTATCTGCCTCGTTAGCAACTCTACAACCCCCAACCTGTGCTAATAACGCATAACGGACAAAATTCAAATATTCTGGAGCTTCCATTCTTTACAAAAATCTTGGATCTGGGAAAATCATATTGACATCTCTCCACCATAATAAAGCTCTCAAAAAATAATCCACATACAACACTAGAACTTGTACAAACCTCACCAAGCCAATATTTGGATATATTGTTTCACGTCATGTCACCAAGATTATGGGATCTCTACTATTCTTAAGGCGCGAATGAACAGTGATGATACTATGGAACAAAATGTACGACAAAGCACAAATAATAAATGGAATGCCCTGGTTAAAAAGAAGCATCAGACATGTATTGTTCTAGAGGAATATCTAACAATACCACTGAAAGGTCAAAATGTTCTAGTGATCATAATACGTGCTCATATGGTCGTTACTTACTAACCAAACTAGTATATGATAGAAGTGCCTGTTCTTTAAACGAACATCATCAATTCTGGTCTGCTGTATACATTGCTCTGCTCGTCCTCCAGGATGGGGTAGGCCGCCACAAGGGCGTCCTGAGCTCCGATGTAGAGCGAGTTATAGATCTTCCAATACACTTCCCTAACCTTTCTTGCTGGGTGAAACAGTCCTTGGAGACAGTAGTTAAGTACAACCGCAGCACCCAAAGCTACCCTCATGCCTTCAATGGCTTCCATGACAGCGTTTATGACATGAGGAGAGGTTTCAAATATATTCGGCCATACGTAGTTCAACAAATGGACCAAAGCGTCCTCACAACCCAGACCAGCCACACCCAAAGCCATGTGCTTCACAGCAGAAGCAGCAGTCTGCCTGTGAACCAAATCCCTGTCCATGAGGGCATCCTCAAGTAACGGAGTCACAGCATAGATATAGTCTTTGCCCATTTCACCAATGTACTCAAACAGGAAAGACAGGGATTTCAGGACACCGTTTTGCACATTAAGCTCTGGCACACGATATTCGTTCATCAAAGCTGGCAGAACAGTAAAAGGTGAACAAGTTTCAGCCACTATGGCGATAGCAACTGTTGTGCAAACACGGTTTTGCCTCTCCTGCACCTTGAGGTTATTTAATAGAGTGGCCAGGACATCTTGTGGTCCAATGGCTTTGGCAATATATCCAAAAGTGTTCACTGTAGCACGGCGAATTCCCTTCTTGTGTGCCTTAAGCATCTCAAGAAGCTCAAAGCAGATTCTCATCCACTCTCTTGCAGGCACAAACTCAGCCCCACGGTCAGCAATCCTACCTACAAGATCAATACAGTTCTCCTGGACCTTCTCATGCCTGTTCTTCAAAATTGGGGTTAATCGGGGTAGCAGATCCTTAATAGGTGGAGTCATCTTTGTCATACCAATAACATTGACAATAGACTTGAGTGCTCCAAGAATTGAACCTAAAACTTCAGGATACTCTTCTCCCAAATACTCATACAATACAACACCAAGATGTCCCATCAATTGTTCTTCTTGGCACTGCTTCATTACCACAGCAATTCTTGAAATAAGATCCGCTGCTTGCTGCCTCACCTTTGCACTCTTGTTATTTAACCGCCACTTGATGGTACCACAAATCTGAGGAAGATAAGCCTTCACCCTATGCCCAAGAGCATTCACAACCGCACCAAATCCGTTAAGCATCACATTAGCATCATCACTGGTTTGCTCTTGGAATGCATAAAGAATACCATCAATCAGTAGCTCTTCCAACCGAGCATCTATATCAGCTGCCCCCAGGTTGGTAACCACCTTCTCAATGGTTTCCATCACCATTCGCCTGTAAGGTTCACTCTCATCCTTAAGGTCCTCAACAATTCTCCCAACTATATCAGCAACACCAACTTTGTTGGCTATCTCAACAGTTGTATCTACAAGTTGCCTATAATTTCTTCTATCCAAAGCCATCCTCCTAACCCAGAAATTTCTGAAAAACTCAGGCAGAATGTCATTCCTAATATACTCAGCCTCCACACCCTCAGTACTAACACACTGCTTCACAACTTTCAAAACAATTTTCTTCATTTCTTCATCAGGTGACTGGAACTCGCGAATCAGAATCAGCATGACTTCCTTGGTATAGTAACTAGCATACAGTGCTTCCATCAAAGGAATGATAAAACCAATGGCCTTAAGAAATGCAGCCAACACCTTTCCACGGTGTTGTCTTATACCCTTCCACAGGGGCTTCAGTACAGAGTCAAAACTTTCAATTCCATAAGGAGCAGCGGCCTCAGCCAGAGCAGCAAGTGACAATGCAGTGATTGTTCTCACCTTCTGATTCTCATCATTCAGCCCATGCTCTATAATTTCCACAAGAGATCTCAGATGAGGCAATACAGCACAACCAATCAAGATGGCAATCTGTTGAACAATCTTAATCCCTGTATGACGGGCTTGCCATGATTTCTTACTCTGACACACAGCCTTCAAGAAGGGTAAGAGTGCAGGGATACCGAGAGCAGAGGCAACAACACTGAAAGCTCTAGCAGTAGTGTTCCTAACATATTCATCAATATTGTCAATATCAGGTCGCATTGCTGCAATCATTGTGGCCAAGCCAGCTGCTTTACTCAGATTAGAAATAATCTCCCTACCTTCCACACGTGCATAATAATCTTCATCAATCAACAGAGGTTCAATAACAACAAGAATCTTATGGACATAAGGACGAACAAGCTCATCTAATTTATACAGAACTCTGTCAATAACCTTAACCAAAAGATGCCTTTCTTGATCCTCAAGAGTAGGTTGCATGAGCAAAGGGAGGATCCTGTTAAATAATGGCCCTGCTCCAAACTCACGAGCTTTGTCTGTAAGCTGTCTTAAAGCTGTTTTCCTCTGTGGTGGCGTTCCATTCTTAACTTTAAGAAGAAGCTTCATAATCTTCCGCTCCTTTTGTTCTTCTGGTGACAATTCCTCTTCATTTTCTTCATTCAACAATGCCCCAAAGTATTGGTAGTCTTCAGGTTTCATGAATGGCAAGCCACCAGGTGCTTCCTTTGGAACATCAAACTGTTGACCACGGTTCTCCTCAGGGATTTGATAAAGAGGAGTCCCCAGCGGAGTTGGGGTAGCAAGAAGCTTTCTTGCAGGAGTTCTAATAGGCACATATGAAGCTGGAGGCTCCAATATCTTGTATCCTTCTTGGGGAAACATGGCATCAAGTTCCTCATCTGTTAATGGCCGATTCCTTTCTTCAATATCCCTCTCCCATCTCATCAAATTATATTGCTCTGGCGTAATGGCACCCCGCAAATTCATTGCCCCAGGAGTTGGAGTAGCTAACTCAATTCCTCCAACCGGAGTCACACCAGGTGTATAAGCAGCAGCAGGTGTGGCCCCAGGCAGCGGTGTTGCACTGCCCATAGTGGCAGGTGTCTCATCCCATCTTGATCTCTGCTTCTTAGGAGTTGGCGTAGCCATGCCAGAGAGTTTTGGAGTGGCATCCCAAGCCATACCAGCAGGAGTTGCACCAGGTGTTGCACCACCGGCAGGAGTTGCATCAGAATCAACCATTCTTCCAGGAGTAGGAGTTTCATCCCACCTATTCCTCCTTCCTGGAGTCGCATCCGTTACTCTCCCTGGGGTTGGAGTTGCATCCCATCTACCAGGTGTGGTATCAGGCATATCCCAGTCCGAAGTTTTGGCCTTCTTCGCTGCCCCTTCATCCTGAGACTGGTCCCATCTATTCCTTCTCTTCGGTGCTGCCGCAGCATCAGATTCCTTAACCTTCTCTGGAGCAGCCTTAGCCGCTTCTTCCTCCTCCTTCTTCTTCTTGGCAATAGCCTTCAGAGTCTCCTCTTTCTCCCTCTTCAAAGCCTCCTCCCTCATCACATCCGAATACGTCCTCACCGACGCATCCGGGGTCTTTTCACCAGCAGCAAAAGGATCGTGCCGGTCAGGCGATATAATCCGATTTAACCTCCTCTGCCTGTAATCATCTTCCCGATCAATAATCCTCTGCGGCTTCCTAAACCCAAGATCGGCATCCGCATCACCAACTCCGGGCATATCCTTCAACAAGGATTTCGGAGCAGTGTAAGACGCCAATTTCCGAGCAACCTCGTTGTCCATAGCATCGAGATTCTCTTCATCCTCGTTCGCGGGAATAGAAGTGAGATAGGCATCTTTGTCGCTACCACCATAGAGGTCCGTATCGAATGTAACCGACGTGAGAGACGCCAATTGCTGCTCCAACTTCTTCCGCTCTTCCTGCGTCCTCGCAATCTCTGGGTCCAACGACGCCATTGCTGATAGCTTCAAAACGAAACTATCTCACTAAGCTGGTAGTGTTCCGAAACCCTAGCTCCTGAAGAACACACCAAAAATTAAAATTCTACTAAGCAACAACTAAAAAATTAGATGCGAAGATATAATAACATGTGAATTAACTAAAATTAGACGGTGAGAAAATTAAAAACTCACCGATATACGATTTGGTAGGGTTGATTCCTCTGTTCTGATTTCGGAGATGTTTGGGAGATGGAAGTAGAACCTCGAGCTCGTCGGCCTGCAAGATATGACAATATATATTAACCAAATGGATAGATTTAACAAATTGAGTCGGCAAACACAATATCAGGCCGGGTTTGCTTAAAATGGGTCTATTGGGCTTGGGAGTGTGGGACATGATGTCTTTTTTTATGCTCCATGCAGTTTAATTTAAATGGTTTTTAATAGCTCTATTAAAAGTAGTTTTAAAAAAATAAATAATTTATTAAAAATTATTGTGTTTAGATGTGATTTTATAAAAATAATTTTTTTTACGAAATATGTTTGGATAATAAGTAGAAAAGTGACTATGATTAAATTTTTTTAAAAAAAAATTGTTTAAAAATAAGTAAGAGATGTGTAATATCCCAAATTTTTATTTACTAAATTCTCTAAATATATGACAAGATAAGGGGAATAAAATAATAGATTTTGGTATAAGAATTATAGCCAAAGTAAGTTTTGGCTAATTTTTGGAATAAGCCTGATGGCGACCTTAGTGTATGTTAGTTTATCCTAGGTAAATGATATTCAAAAATCATGAAACGTTGTGGTCTAAAACTAGACATGTCAAGCTTTAATTTGATATGTCATTTGTATGATTTGGATTTATATGTTAAGAGATATTAATTTTTGAAGTTGGCTTAATGAAATTCGTCAGTTTCTGAAGCAGTGTTTAAAAATGAAAATATTGGGAATCTTCTGAATCCAATTGAACCAAGGAAAATTTTTCCTAAAATTAAACTTAATAAGGGACACTTAAGCTTTGGGATTACCTCAATTGAATATTTGTATAATTAGATATGAATTTTCAAAGTTGGGTGAAAAATCTATCCAAAAATCTGAATTTTAGAAATATAATGGTATGGTTGTAATTTATGGCCCAACAAAGGATAAAGATGGAAATAATGTATAAGAAGAATGGGGGAGTACCCATGAATTATTTGGAGACTAATGACAGTTAGTTTGAAATTTTCTAATGCAGTCGATATATCAACTCTATAGAAAATTCAACCAAATAACCCTTTTGTCCTTTCTCTCTCTCTCTGCACCCCTCCTTGACGTTGGAAAAGCTCAAAATTTCAGCTTATGCTTTTGATGCTCCAAAAGCTTTAAAGTGACTTTTTTTAGCTATCCAAACACCATGCTTATTATAAGTAGCTTCACTTTTAAAAGTGATGCTCAAAGTTAAAAAAGCTGCCTTCCAAATAGACCCTAAATAGTCTCTCTTACGTGTCCATTTGAATTAGTTAAAAAAGCTGCCTTCCAAATATTATTAATTTAATATTTACTTATATCGTATCTACATTAAAAATATAAATATAAGATATTATGATTATATTTGAATAGATATGATTAGATATCTATAACAAATATCATCAAATATAAAATTTATTTTTTTGTTTTCCAATACAAATATAGAATTTCCTACATTTTTTACACAATTAATCAATCACATCGTAAGTTAGATAAAAAAACAAAATTTAAAAATAAAATAGATGCTCAAATGTTGGAATGACGGGTTGCAAAGAAGATGGGATGACGAAGTTTAAGGTTAAATAAATATATTATTATACTTTTATAAATTATGTTATATTATAAAATAAAATTAATAATAATATTCCTACTAAATATTACTTGCTACCAAACATGATTTAATAGTCTAATCTCAATCACTGTCTCAGTCCTTTTCCCTATCCTAATTCCTCTCCCAATCTATTACAACTTAACCGAATACATGGATGAGATTCTTAAAGATTATTCATCAAATTAAAAGAAGAATTAATAAAAAAATTCAATAAATATGAAGATGGTAAATCGTATCCTACGAAGACTTTCATGTTAACATAGAAGAAAAAAATATTAGAAAGAAAGGGAGAGATAAGGGATGGGTGCTATTAGCAAACACCAGAGATCGGAGAGGAAAGAGAATATGACTAATTAAAAACGAAAAAAAAGCAATATAAAATGTGGTTGAAAACGAGTATGGAGAAGTAAGAGAAATCAAGCTATAATGCGAAGAATAAGATGGGGGACTTTGGTTTAAAAATTGTTATAAACAAAGACAACTTTATCCCAACATTTTTAACCCCTACAGTGCTTTGTCCCAACATCAAGAATAGGAAGAAAGCAAGATTCAACAATTCCAATTCAACTTCATGACCTCAAGTGTTAATCCAATAAAATCCTATCACTACAGTGTTAAGAAGCCTCTTCCTCTGAAGCTTTTATTTAAAACCCATTTTCGTGGACAAACAAATTTGGTTGGGTTTCAATAGGATTCTCAAAAATTGTTTGTTTATGGGTTGGTTTTTTATTCTATCATTGCTTTCCCCCCTCCCCCCCAACACAATAGATAGATGTCGAGAAAGTTTGCATTGGCCTTTTAATTTGGTTTGATGGTTTTGTATTTTCTCTGACCAATTTTTTGCTTTAAGGAGAAATCACCAATTGACGATATGTAGGAGAAGAAGGAAGTACATCTAATGGAAAGAGGCCAAACACTAACACATCCGTAAACCCTAGTTTTCCACAAATGTCTCTTGATGGTGTCAAATGGAATAATGAGCTGTAAGAGGTATTGTAAATCTAATCCATATGCCAGGCATTGATTGGCTGAACTGGACCAATTGAATATAAAGATCTGGATGCAAGTTTTGTCTTTGCCTTGACAGTAATGACAGGGGAGGCATCCTCCTTCTATTTTCATCTGTGGGCCCAATAAAAACCAGCCTTTCAAATTAGCACATCCTCTTTATAAAGAATTTAAATGAGTTTAATTAAGAGATTTTATTTAGACTTGTGCCAATTATTTGAATTTGAACAGTGACCCACAAATGTGATTAGGATAGGATTTGCAACAAGAGATCTTATTTATAAATGAAAGATGATTTTTTTTTTCTACTGTAACACGTTTTTTTTTTTCAATGCTATCAATTGATTACCCATTGCCACCTGCAAGAACCAAGCCAGTTGGCACTTTTAAATATTTAAAGTTTATTGTATTGTTTTTCATTAAATGTTATCCTATAGTGGTACCAGAGTTTGATGATACAAATAATATGAAACCTTGGTTGCTAATTATTTTATATCACATACTTTATGTATTGTTTATTTGTTTATAGTTAGATCGCCTAAAGTAACTAGAATAATAAGATAAATAAGGATTTTGAAAGCTGCTAAAAATATTTTTGAAAAACCAGAGAGTTTAGACGAATTAGTTAGAAATAGAATTAGAGAATTAATTAAACATTTAAAAGAAGAATTAAAGGATATTTCACAATGAATGTAATAAAAGTACTTGAACCAATAATATATAGAATTGAAGCTGATAAATAACCATTGAACTCATATAATCCTTTTGCACCTTTTACAGGATAATAAATAGAAATTGATTGTATGTTTACACCTTTTATAATAGGAGGAAATGGAGATAGTACGTTTAATCAAGTAAATTGGATTAATATGTATTTAATGAAACATTTAGGAAATTATATAAATACAAATATAGAAGACTTATTACATGTATATACATTAGATCAATTAATAGAAAAATTACTAGAAGATACCAGACAAATTTTAGATAAAGAACAACAAAAATATAAATTAGAAAGATTAATTGAATTAGCAAAACCTTTAGAACAAAAATTATATGATATAAAAGTAGAAATTAGAAATAATACAAATGAATTAGCATATATAAAGGAAAATATAAGACAGATAATGAAATTTTGAGGAATCAAAAGTCAAACAGAATCAATAGAAGAAACCTCACAAATAAATATGTTAAGAATATTAAATCAAATAGAGGAAAAGAAGGAATAAGCCAACAACAAATTAAAGCTCAGACTTTATATGAGAATATGAAACAAACATGAATTATGATAAAATAAATAAGAAAATGACAAGAAGTAATAAATAAGAATTTATGGACAGTATTTGAAGAAATAGAAAAATTAGACTTAGAAAGGGCTTGTGAAAGACATGGAATAATTAAAAAAGAGGAAAGAGAAAACATAAATTTAAACCAAGAAGAAAGTAACAAAATAGCTGAAATTGCATGGTATATAGGATCATAAATGGATTATTTATTTGAAATAATAAAACCTACGGTAGAAAAAGAGCAAAATAAAGAACAACATGAAAAAACAAATATAAATATGATGAATGCTTTAGAAGAAATTAGTGAATTAAATGAAGAAGAAATTGAAAATATTATGGGTCAAGAAGAAGAAAACTTGGAAAACATAAGAAAAGAATTTGCATATGTAACAAGAATAGGAAATTTATAAGAGTTAGGACAGACAAATATGGAAATAGATAGTGTTGTAACATCGGAAAATCCAAGAAATAATGTTGAAACAAAGTATAATAAGAGATGAAAGAGGAAACCAATTGAAGGAGAAATAGAAAGTAATCAATATACTACAATAACTCTCTACCAAGCTAGTTGCTCTTACATGGCTCTAGACTCAAATCACTGTAGCTAATAGCAACTCGGCTTGCTTCCAAAAAAAAATCATTGGGCTCCATTATTAGCCGACAGCTCCACAAAATGTTTTATCGGCTCAACCCAAGTCAAATTATTTTCAATTTCAAATTCAAATAACTAATTTCTGGTTCTCGCCATATTCGATTGCTATCTTGTACTACTCCATTGAGTTTGGTTATAAAGTTCATGTTGCTTTTAATGAGAGTTGAGAGACCTCTGTTTCCCTTCTTGAAGAATAATGTCCCCTCTGTTTTTCATATGCATTCAGTCATGAGGTCATTACTCCACGTTTATCTTTACTTCGACAGTTGCCTTGGATTAGAAGGGATGCTCATTAAGCATGTGGAGAGGTATTACATTATTCGTAGGATGTTAAAGCTTCACAATCAATGTATAGACATTTAAGTTTATGATCACTTCAATTCGTCTATTGTGCAGTTTCTGAACATATACTGTGCAGGACCCCCACGTCAGTCTCGTATCACTCTATCATTCATTCGTGCAAATGCATTAATGGTGGTTAAGAGGGTTAGGTGTTTGAGGCATTATAACGAGATGAATGCTAAAATTAATGATGTTGTTCATTTGATTAGATGCTTCATTTACTTCTCTATATCCGTCACCCATTCATGTATATATAAGTGCTCATTATCATCTACCATTTCCTCCAAGCGTCTATTTCTATTCCTTATCATTCTTCTTTCTTTATGATAAATATCTAGATGTCGACTGCTATCTCTAAACTGCATTGTGGTGTCCTTAAGAGCAGCATGTTTCTTAAGGTAGATCTCATCATACACAATGAGGCTGTTTGGATGTTTGGAAATTTCCCACGGCCTTTGAAGGATATGGTATCCATGGATATCATTTTCTTTGACTCTATGGTATGTTGAATTGTTTAACTTTTAAAAAAATACATAGTTACTTACTGTAACAATCAAGTTATTTTTTTCTTTTTCTAACATTTGTTTGTTGTTTTCCACTTATGCTGAATTCCTGTGTCCTTGCTTGGCTTGACATCGAAGAGCTGCTGGATCATTTTGTGCGAAGATTTGGGGAAGGTGGTTGTTATCACATTTCTAGGTGTGAGGTCAAGCATGAAGGTTTTGGTGTTCATGCGAAGTACCATCTTCAGTTTTTGACTGGAACCATGTAGCTGAAGATTTTTATGCCGTTTTGCTAACCCATTTCTTCTTTCTCAAGCGTATGTCAAAGTTGGCTTGGGGTTGATGCATAAGAAAGATTTATTGGTAGTTAATTGTTTAATCCGTAGCTTTGTAAAGGAGATAATTATTGTTTATCTACTGTTGCAGACACATGTGGCATCTTAAAGGCCATAAACAACCTAAGGCACGTGAAGGTTGAAGGAGTTGTTACTAAGGAGCTCACACTTGTCATGAAGGATAGTGAGCCTAGCCATAAATGGTGAGTATTTTTAACCTTGCTATGTATTTTTTGATGTTTAGTTGACAACACACACATTAGTTTACTTCTAGTCCCATCAGGTTGTCTGGTGATCTCAAATGTGTGTTGCATGAAGAATGTGCTGTGACCACCTTATAAGTCATTTTGGGGAGGAAAATCAGTCTAAGGGTGAAGGTGTTGGTCCAGTATGCCATTGGAATTGATAAAGGTGGTCCTACCATTACCAACTTCAAGGATGCCACAAGAATATTTTTTGAGCTTGACATTTGATGCAAACATGCATACTGGTGGATGAAAGTGCCTTAATTATTCAGTATTTGTGTTTTCTTGTTATGTACTTTTTTGTAATGTCTTGTTGAACATTCTAGTTTTTCTCGTTTGTTTATCTTTTCCTTATGTTTACATTATTTTTTTAAGAGCATCCATTTCCTTTAATTTAGTTGATGACTCACATTAATCCATTATGAAATTGCACTCAGACTATGGCAAATAAATTGACCTATAACAAATTGAAGTTAATGCATCATAACATAATCCAAATTGTAAAATGAAAATAGACGGTGGACATAAACTAATTCTATTGATGGCAACAATGTTAAGTAGAAATGAAAAACTACTGATAGGAAACAACAAGGTGTCTTATCCATCTAAACTTGTAACATAATATGAAATTGAAATCCTAGCTGTGTCATGGGTTGCTTAGTTATGGGTTGCATCATTAGCATCAACGAATCCTAGCTGTGTTCTTAGTACAATTGATGTTGGTAGATTAGAGAATGTAGTTGTAACATGCTCTTAGCCCTCAGCCAAGTCGTTGCTCCCTGCTATTGTTCCTTTGGTGTTGTTTGCAGTTGAAGGTCCATTTGGAATTATTTTCATGTAGCTGTGGCTAATAAGGTTTTGAATGAAGATTGCTTCATCCCTACCAAATTGCATCTTCACCCGCATGTATGGTACAAATTTGTTGATGACATTCATGTATTCCACTAGGAACTTGAAGCTATGATTATCTACATCCTCCCATTCATGGCTCTCTAATCCTTGTGTCCTCATGATTCCATACACACACAAGAAGAGAGAGTACCTTGGAGAATAAAAGTGTATGAATCCAAGGATGATCTCACCCCTTCTTACTCCATGCACTCTCCAGGATGATTCATGAAAGTCACAACTTGTAAATATGATTGTGGGGCCGCAATTTATGCTCAACGAGTGCACCCCACTTTCTCTCCAAAAGCCTTAACTGACATTCTCATTGAAAGGTTGGAAAGAAGCCGTACTATACTACACTTGAGAGACCAAATCAATTGTGACCTGAATCTAGGCTATTTGTTTGTTCTTATTGGACATTATTTATATAATGGGAAAAGAGCTAATATATTTGTATTTTAATAGCTGTAAGTCATAATATCTACTGGTTATTACCTACTAGTCATCATCCTTATTGCAAATTACTTGTCTTTTTCCATGTTTACTACATTTTA
>JBAGKO010000001.1:5726552-5753186 GCA_037177275.1 Acacia concinna | reverse complement strand
CGGATGGAGTATAAAACTTATAAAATGTAGTATAGTAGTTAGGATCATAAAACTTGTTCCAAAAAAAAAAAAGATTAGTATCATAAAAGTAAAATGATCACATATTAATTGAGATGAGTTTTTTTTTTTTTAAAAAAACATATTTCATGGCCCATAAAATGGATGGAAATAAATAATGAATTTACAAACACTTTTGCTGGTGTTGCTGCTGAAACATGTTCAGAGTGAGAGAGCAGTGGTGAGGAATAGGGTGTGGATAATAGCTAAGTGTAGGCGTAGGGGGCAACGGCATAATAAATATTAATAAATAATAATAAATGAGGAGGGCAGGCAGTGGGCAGTTCGCATTTATCGATGCGTTACACACACACACACACACACACAAACACAAACTACTGCACCGTTACTGTAGAGTACATACTAGATACTGGTTACTACTACATAGGTCGCCGTCTTTGAGGCCGTAATTTCTGTCTCGCCCGCCCCATAACGCCTCCCAAGTCCCAACCCCAACCACATACATTCTCTCTTCCACTGCCAACCTTCTCACTTCTCACCCCCTCCACATAATAATAACTCATAACTCTTTCCTTCTCACGTGAGCCCTCTCTCTCTCTCTCTCTCTCTCTCTCTCCTCCTCCTTCCAAATTTTATTAATTAACTCATTATTATTCAATTAATACATCACACCACTTCTTTTCTTAAAAGACAAAAAAGCATGTATAAAGATATTTATAAAGCGTCAACTAATAGAATACTCACAAGTTCAGCGGAAGTTGAACTCACAATCTTTAGAATTGTGAGTGAACTCCTCCTTACCAACTTAATACTAACTTACTCCGATCCTATTGCATGACTAATTTTTAACACTCTCCAACGAGGAAATATAAAATCATCCTTGTTATAAGTCACTCCCAAATGCCAATATTGATTTTTGAATTAAGCAGCCAGTTAGCATGGGACCGACACCATGGGGTTACAACTTATAAGTAGAGTCAGATCCTTGACTTCATGCCTCTTTGTTAGTTATAGGGCCACAACTGTAATTTAATCTCTAAGCTTTCACTCATTGTAACTCAATTTTTATAATTTTAAGCATTTTATGATATAGGGCCTCACTTTTTATTCTAAAAACGTAAGGAGGTAAATTATAAAACAATTACAATTATAGGGACTACGTTGCAATGGGTCAAAATTCATGGATTGAATTACAATTGAATAAAGATTACAGGGATTGAATTGCAATGAGCAAGATTCTGAAACCTAGACCGGTCACTGAACCGGCCGAGGGACTGGAGCTAACCCAAGATTAAACTGATGAGAAAGTAAATTTGAATGATGTCAAAATGGAATATTAAAAGGCAAAAATATGTGAGTCTTAAAAACACTAATAATAATTATATTTTTAAACTTTTCCAAACAAATTTGGCATTTGAGAATTTTTTATGATCATATGATAATATTTTTTAGTTTTTTTTTTGCAATAGAAAGTAAACATCTCAACCTTTTCATAGATTCCTAATTTATAATTTTTGAAGGTGTGTATCATTAATTATAAATTTTTGAAGTGTTGTAATTTTGAATAAGCAACGGTTTGGATTGATTTTCTGGCGATTTGCACTTCTATGGGTCGAACCAGATGGTCCGGTCCGATTTTCACAACTGTGATAATAAGTCAAAAAGTAGTAAATGAATTACAACCGAATATTATAAAATAATTTTTTTGTACTTCTATTGCCTAAAACTACACCATTTTGAATAGTTTTGAATATAAAATGTGAAGGCAATTTAATTTATTTTTTTTAAAAAATAATATTAAGTGTCATCAGCTATTTTATTTAGTAACACCTAATATTATAAAATAACTTTTTATGCTGTGACAAAAAAAAAAATTTAGTAGCTATTATATCCCACAAGTTGTATCAAGAAGCATTTTTTTTTAACTAATATACAACATGTATAAATGAAAAAGTTAATTTAAGAAATCTAGTATTACTGAAAAAACATTTATTTCAAAGAAATATAAAGTATATAAAAAGTTATTTTATAATATTAAGTACTACTAAAAACATATTTAAAAACACTCAATGGAAGTATTTTTTAAAAAATTAAAGTATTTTCATATTTTACACCTGTGTACTTTTGTCCTAAGGTGAGAACTGGATTCAACCTATGAGTTATTTTAGTATATTTTCTCTTATTTTTTTAATATCTCATCTTAATTACTTAACTATTAGATTATAATTATAAGAAAGATGAAAGAGAGGTTATTTATTTTTTAATTTAAAGGTTAAAATGGGGTTATGAAAAAAAAAAAAAAAGGGGAGAGAAAGATTATGCCCAAGCCAGTTTCTCGAGTCTCGACCCTTGCTTCCCCCCTATAGACTACATATATGTATAAATTCATGTTCTCCTTAACAGCTCACCATCCACCGAAGTTGCATTTTCGTGTATTCGTTGTTCCTTCCTTTCTGTTATTTTCTCTGAAACACTCGCTGACACAGCGCCTCTCTCTATGGAGATAGGTTCGAGTAGTACAGCTTCAAAGCCCACGAACTTGTGGATATTCACCCTCCCAGCTTTTCTCGGCTCCGAGCAACTTATCGGCGACGCCTACGCTCTGGTTTCCATCTTTGTCGCCTTTCTTGCACTTGCCCTTCTAACTTGGGCCTTCTCTAATGGCGGCCTCGCCTGGAGAAATGGTCGGAGCTCAAGAGGACGAGTTCCTATTCCTGGCCCTAGGGGTATTCCTGTCTTAGGCAGCTTATTCACCTTGAGCCGCGGCTTGGCTCACCGATCACTCGCCGCCATGGCTAAGGCTCGGGGCAACACTCAGCTCATGGCTTTCAGCCTTGGCTTGAGTACTCCTGTTGTTGTGGCTTCTGACCCCACCACTGCCCGTGAAATTCTGACATCACCTCACTTCGCCGACCGCCCTCTCAAGCAGTCGGCTAAGAGTCTCATGTTTAGTCAAGCCATTGGCTTTGCTCCCAACGGAAGCTACTGGCGGCTTCTTCGGAGGATTGCTTCGTCCCACTTGTTTGCACCTCGGCGAATTATGGCCCACGGAAAAGGTCGCCAGCTTGAGTGCGCCGCCATGCTGCGAAATATAGCAACCGAACAGAACCAAAGGGGAACAGTGTCTCTACGTAAGCACCTCCAAGCTGCTTCTCTCAATAACATCATGAGCAGCGTCTTCGGAAAAAGGTACGATCCATTGATTGAGAGCGAAGAACTTAAAGACCTCAAGGATATGGTTCGTGAAGGTTTTGAGCTTCTTGGTGCTTTTAACTGGTCTGACTATCTTCCATGGCTTAGCGCTATCTATGACCCACACCATATAAATGAACGCTGCTCGAAACTTGTTGCTCGTGTTCGGAAATTCGTTGGCTCCATCATAGAGGAGCACCGAGCCGCTAATTCGGGAAAACCTTCCGATAACGATGACTTCGTTGACGTGTTGCTTTCTTTGGAAGGTGAAGACAAGCTTGAAGAAAATCATATGATCGCTGTATTATGGGTATGTGATGTGTTAATAATATGCTCTTTAAAGTGTAAGGTGATGAGTTTCTCTTTTCAGACCGAGTTGACTCGGGTTGTATTTTGCAGGAAATGATATTCAGAGGGACTGATACGACGGCGCTTCTGACCGAGTGGGCAATGGCGGAGTTGGCGTTGAACCCGAAGGTGCAGGATAAGCTTTACAGTGAAATCCACCAGATTGTTGGGGACAAAGGAATGGTGACGGACGCCGACGTGGCGAGCATGCAGTACTTACAGGCGGTGGTGAAGGAATCACTGCGAGTTCATCCGCCGGGTCCACTCCTGTCGTGGGCCCGACTGTCCACGTCGGACGTCCATCTAAGCAACGGAATGGTGGTTCCCGCCAACACAACCGCCATGGTGAACATGTGGGCCATCACGCATGACCCCCGTGTGTGGGATTCCCCGCTTGAGTTCGCGCCGGAGAGGTTTCTCGAGAGCGAAGGCGGCGCTGACGTGGATGTTCGTGGCTCTGATCTGCGGCTGGCACCGTTCGGGGCGGGTCGAAGGGTGTGCCCCGGGAAGAACCTTGGCCTCATTACGGTGTGTCTGTGGGTGGCTAAGCTGGTTCACGGGTTCAAGTGGGTCCAAGATCCAACCCATCCCGTTGATCTCGCTGAGGTTCTAAAACTGTCCTGCGAAATGAAGTATCCACTGCATGCGGTGGCCGTGGAAAGAAGGAACGGCTGAAAAGAATCAAATCTTCTCAGGTCACTAAATGACGTAATAACTTAAATTATGATTAGGGTTATCATTAGAAGTTTGGGTTTAGATCGGTAGTTGGTTAATTTGGAGTTTTAAAAAATGCAATTTCTTTTTGTATATGTAGATGAGGCACCTTTTGAAGTTAAAACCTAAAAAGATGCCAAGGTCTCTAATGTGAAAGCATGTAGTGTAAGCTTTTATAATTTATAATTCCCAAGTTTGAGTTTGCTATGTGTTTTCCAAGGTGTTATAATATGAATCGTACGGTGTCGTATTTGGTGTTGGTAGGAGAAGGATATATGATTGGCCTTCGTACAGTTATCATAGTGTGAGGGCTCCAATTTTGGTCAAATCATTGTCAGGTGTCTCGCTTGGTTAAATTTATCTGTTTTATTATTTTGCTTTTTACCAATTTACAAGATTCGTATCTCCAATCCACGTTCTTTGAGATTTGTTGTTGTGAATATGGATCATGGCTGAACTACTTTGGCCATTTTAATTAATTGTCAAAATATAGAATTGACTTGACTAAAATATATTTTAACATAGTTTTGTTCATAATGTGATTATTTTGACCAAAGTCAACACAATGCCGAACAACATGCAAGTGTGTAGTAGGTGGTGGGAGAATAACTTATCCAACAAGTATTTGAGGATGATTCACGCCTTCTTAGTTTCAATCAATACGTGTTTTTTTATAGAGGAAAAAAACAATTATAACTGATAAGCAGAACACGCTGTGAAATATATTATAGTTAGGTACTAGGTGTGTCATTCATGATTCAACTTGCGTGTCCCATGACCACATTATTCTGTGAACCTATAACTCATAATTTTAACTGGTTACTTATTTGAAAGTTATAACAATTCACCTTTTTTTGTTTTGTGTTTTTAAGGAAAAATAAAGTTCTCAGTTTGAAAAAAAAACAAAGACAACATGATTAGCCAATGTTTTTTAACATTAAAATGTGAATTATTTCAAATAAGTCATCTGGTAGACATAGTTTCGATAATGTGACGACGCACTTGAAGTATGTATTTATCAACGTAAAGAGTGCGAAGCCTAAGTTTTCCAACTCCCACGTGGCAATCTCGGTTGAATAATGCAAATATCGATTGCAATTTAGTTGAATAGTAAAGTGGATTTGATTCCTTGTTAAACACTTGATTTTATATGCATATCGGTTAGCTGGTATGATAAATATTAGATAGTTATAATGAAGAATATTTTTTATTATTATTAAGTAAGCAAGTCATACACTTTGGAGCTTGTAAAAAAGGCACAAGACTGTATGAATAACTAAAATCAAAAGTCAAAAGTAAATTTAACCTTAGTTTATATGAGCTAACATCATATCTAAACACAGATTTGGAGGAGAATTGATGATGCTTAGCTCTATATTTGAGTCATGTGGCAGTTCGGCCATAAAACATGTACAACCCATCGCTCTCTATGGACTTGTACTATATGAAAATCCTAATTGGAGAAAATGATATTTCTACCATCTAAAATCTCTTGTTGAAGTGGGGTGATAGCTTCCACCATCAACCATCAGTGTACTAATTTCTTTTATAGAATTGGAATATAAGCGTATTTTATTAAAACTCATTTCTTTACACACCTTCGAGCATGTGTAAATTGTCAAGATTTTTGCCATCATGGGTGTACAAATTCCTAAATTATGTAAGAAACCATCCAACCAGTTGCTCTTATGGTCACGTAGCAAGCCCTTTGCACCAATCCTTATGAATCCCTTTACCTCCCCTCCCAACAGCCCCTAAGATTTAACCGAGCCATCTACATCAATCCTTATGAATCCCTCAGGTGGCAGACACCATTTTTCCTAATGTGTGCTTGAGATTTTGTACACCCTGTGGCTTAATTTTCCACCTTTCACATCTTCCAAAAGCAAGTATTTGCACTGGTGAAACAAAGACGTATGGTTATTGCCGCTACCTTCAAAGATTTGTTTGTATCTATTCTTCCAAGTGATCTAACAAAGTAGTCCAAAAATTTTTGTCCAGGGCCATCTGCCAAAAAAGTATGACCCTGCATTGTGATGATTGTTTCATTGTAACCAAACCTGCCAATTACCACTAATAAAAATACTATGATATAAAGGGTTAACAATAGAAAGCCATACTGAAGATGATGTCTCTCTTTGATTTTTTTCCCGTATGGTATATAAAATTTTGGCAGCTGAAAACAACATATATTTCTTTTCTATAAATTAGGATATTTTGTTCTACCCCCAACTAACTGTAAGACTGTTTAGATTAGTTTTTGTATAATAACTTTTCCAATTTATGAAATTAGTATGTAGACCGATGTGTCTTATCTCGTCTTGCGGAAAATGACTTTTAAAGCAAATGTCTCCATGGAATTAAAAACTGGAACCGATGAATCGGCCACATGTCCGGTTCAGTTTACTGTTTTTTGCATAATTGAAGGTTAGACCTAGGGTGAACTGGACCAATCCGGTGACTGAACCGGTTCACCCCTTCTTTTTGTTAAAAAAATTATTCTTTTTAGAATTTTATATTAATAAGCATAACATTTTGTCTTTTTCACTGGTTTAGGCTCAGATTAATTATTCGGTTTGATCCACTTATCCTTGACCTAGGGCCTCAACCGGTTCAATGACCAGTCTAGTTTTTAATAAAAACACTAAAAGAAGTTATCACACTTATAGGAAAGTCACATTATCATTTCTCTATTATGGAGGCCTCATCCATATCCATTTGACCATTAGTGGTATTTGATTTCATATGGAAACTATAAAAATTGAATTGCATGAACTTGTATATAGAAAATTGAGTTACAATTAAGTCAAAAATACATAAACTAAAATATGATCTTTTAATATAAAATTAATTCAGACAATTGAAAAGTAAAGTGTAAAAAGTATTTTTGAAATATTAAAAATATAGAATAGGCTTAATATATATCCTCAATCACCCTCAAAATAATGAAGAATGTGTATTTGCTTTTAGGAATTACGTATTGAAAGAAAAAGGGCATTCTAAGTGTGTATAGAAACATAAGGTTTTTAAAAAAAGAAAAAAGAAAAGAAAGAAACAAGGTTTTTTTTTTTTCCCTTTTGGGGGAAAAAAAGAGAAAGAAACACAAGTTTTAAACCATACCAGCATAGGTACAATGGAATAATATTTTTCCATTAAAGTATTATCAGGTTTAAAATTTGAGTAGGTATAAATACACACAAAAAAAACATGAGAGATTTACCCACATAATTAGGCATGGTAATGATCAAGTATGATTCAATCATATATAACGTAAAAAACAAACACAATTTTAGGTTTTTTTAATAATATATAATAAATAATAAAATTATGTAACGAAATACTACAGTTTCAAAAATATTTAGCCAAATATAACACCACAAATCATGCTACAATAGTACGACTTCAGAAGTAGTGTTACAGTAGCACGATTTGCATTGAAAATGAGTGGGGAGGGGGAAAAATTTGTGCACAAATCGTGTTACAGTAGCACAACTTGCGCACTGTTCTTGTGAACAGTGCGCACTGTTCACATAACAATGTAGGGAGAGTTTATTTTTTTTAATATTAATTTATTAATTTATAAAATTTTATTAATTTTTTTTAAAATGTAATAAAAATAATAAATAATAAAAGTAAAATCCTAAAAAAAATTATTAGAGAAATTCAATTTTAAAGGAGGGAAAACGAGAAATCCCAAATAAATGTTTGTGTAATTTTTATTAGTAATAACCAAAATTGCTACTGAATTTTTATGTAACGTCTAATTCTTATCCTATACAAAAATGGATGAGCGTGTTAAATTATATAATGATACAAATAATTATTACAAAGTGAGGATAATCAACGTGTAATAAAAGGGAAGGGTATGCCTTCTCTATATAAGGCCCTGTACTCTGCAAGATTTAACAGAAGTATTTGATTATCATACTGCTTACACTGTGAAGCATACACCCTCTACAACCTTCAATAAAGATCTCATTTCCAGTACCTTTTTAATCTCAAATTTCATGCCTTTCAGAATTTTATTTGGAATATCAATTAAAGGTATGTGTAACTAAACCTTTTATAGAGATCAAAGGTAGTAATATATTCATAAAGTAATGGTCCTATAAGGGAATTACTAGCTATATATTCATAAAGATAGAAACTTAATTACGCCTCCAATAGAAAATAAAGGAAGACTGTGTTGAGATGGTTTGAAGGAGGAGGCTCTATAACAGTTATTCTGTGTGAAAGAGGACATGATCCGTCCATGACCCAGATCATCATCAGTCATCCCTGACTATCTATCCAAATGAAATTGAAAGAATAAAAAATCAAATAAAAAAATTATGCCAAAATCTACCAAAATTCTAAAAGGTTTAAACATTTTTATATTCTTTTAATTTGAATAACGTTTTTTTTCTTTTATTTTTTAATTCTTTCTAGTTTTAGTTTATAAATTTTTAAAAGGTTGTTTTTGCTTTGTTTTAATTTGTTTTTTGCCAGAATTTTCCTATATTAAAGGTCAAAATAATTTAATTGCTGATTTTTTGAGTAGATGGAATCAGATACTCCTATAACTCATACCTCTAATGATTCTATCAATGAATCACAGTCATTCATGGAATAAGTTTATTTAAAGATTGGAATTCTGGACATGAATATGAATCTTTTAGTCACTCAAGTAAATGATGGCCTTTCCAAGATCTCTAAACCAAAAAGAAAGTAATAAGATAGTCAAAATTGCATGTCATATAGGATTAAGAATTGATTATTTATTTGAAATTTTAAGACCTTTAGTAGAAAAAGAACAAATTGAAAATACGCATATAAACATGATGAGTACTTTAGAAGAAATTAATGACTTAGATGAAGAAGAAATTGAAAATATAATGGGTTAGGAAGAAGAAAATTTAGAACATATAAGACGAAAATTTGCACATGTAACTAAAATAGGAAACTTAGAAGAATCAAGACAAATAAATATGGAAATATAAAGTAATAATGTCACATTAGAACCAAGGAACACTTAGACAAGTATAATAAGAGATCATAGAAGAAACCCAATAGTGGTGGAACCAGAAAATAATTTATATCATAAAGAACCTTTAATTAAGATAGAGATGCCTTTTGAAACAACTTTTAAATCACCTAATAAATCATGATTTACACCTACACCTTTAGAATAATATGAAAGTAAAAATATACCTAATATAGAAATTTGGTTAGATTTATATTGTAATTTGGATAATGATAAAAGATTAGAAGAATGGAGTAAAGCACAATTAATAGTTTTAATAGGAAGAAATATAGAAGTAAATACTACGAGTATGTTAGTAAAAGCAAGTTTTATAGGAAATATACAAAATTGGTGGAAGAGTAAGAACCATGAATTTCAAGAAAATACAAGGAAAATATGTCTCTTTCGTGCTCTTTCTAAGTCTATTTTTTCTATTTCCTCAAATATCATCCATAAGTTTTTATTTAACACTTCTTGTCCTTTTCTTATTTCTTTAGTCATTATTCTAGTTTGTTTCATGTTTTTGTTTAAAGTTTGATTTCTTATTTATTGTTGACTTATTTCTTGTTCTTCTATTTGATCCAATATCCTTAACATATTTATATGTGAGGTTTCTCTTACAGGTTATATATATTTCCAATTCCTAAAGCTTCCATAATTCGCCTTATATTTCCTTTTATGCGTGCTAATTCATTTGTATTATTCCTAATTTCAATTTTAATATCATATAATTTTTGTTCTAATGGTTTTGCTAATTCAATTAATCTTTCGAATATATATTTTTGTTGTTCCTTTTCTATAATTTGTCTTATCCCTTCTAGTAATTTTTCTATTAATTGATTTAAAATATATACATGTAATAAATCTTCTATATTTGCATTTATAAAGCTTCCTAATTGTTTCATTAAATACATATTAGACCAATTTACTTGATTAAAAGCACTATCTCCATTTCCTCCTATAATAAAAGGTGTAAAGGTACAATCAGTTTCCATTTCTAAACCTGTAAAAGGTGTAAAAGGTATATATGAATTTAAAGTTAGTTTATTAGATTCTATTTCATATATTCTTGGTTCTAAAACTTTTATAATATTCATTGTGAAATATAGTCTAATTCTTTTCTTAAATGTTCTATTAATTCTCTGATTCTACTTCCAACTAACTCGTCTAAATTTTCTGATTTTCCAAAAATCTTTTTAACGAATTTCAAAATTCTAATTTATCTCCTTATTCTTGTAACTCCAAGTGTTCTAACCATAAACAAACAAAGCACAACAAATATGCCATATAAAGTAAGTAGGGATCAAGGATTCATATTATTTTAATCCTAGAGCTTTGATTCCATAACTGACCAGACTGGCTATAAGTCTACACAGGTAGCTACCTAAGGATGACATCCGGATTATGGAAGGATTTTTGTCCTCTTTCATACAGGAATACTCCCACATAGAGCTCAAACCTTCCTCCTTCAGACCATCCCATCACAACCTTCATTCATTTCCTACTGAAGGCGTAACTAGATTTATACCGTTATAAGCATATAGCCAATAGTTCCCTTATAGGACCATAACTTTTTTGGACAAAATAATATTACTACCCCGATTCCTATAAAAAGTTTAGTTATACATACCTTAAAACTCTATTCCAATATTTATTCGTAAATTCTAAAAGCTTAAAATTTGAGAAATAAAGGGGTACTAAAAATAAGATTTTTTTTATTGAAGGTTGCAAGAGTGTTTGATTCATAGTTTGTGCAATATGTGAACCAACTCTACCTCTTAATGCATATTACATGACTTTATATAGGGAAAGTATTCAGTTCTCTTTGTTTTACGTAGTCTCCTACTATAAACAAGTGCCAAAATACCATAAACACAATACTATGCTATTTTCCCTTTTTCTCACACCATTCATGTCACTTGGATAGCATAATGGCTAGGTAAAAGCATACCCTCATATTTACATTATGAAATAGTACTATACAGAACTAGTCCAAAATCTAGTATCATAACATATACATCTATATACAATCATCTAGAAACAGAATAGGAGACAAATCTAACATGCTCGTTCTATCTCTTTTCCTTGCCTCCTAAAATTCATTCACCTGCATTGTGAAAAGGGTAAGGTTTTTTAGGAAACTTTAATAGTAGAACAGTAACAATATAATGCAATGCAAGTCATTCAATATGCAATGCTTGTAACTACTTATCTAGTGCCTTCTCTCGGCACTCACCGTGTATAGAAAGCATGCACATGACTCTATCTCTATTATATAGCCAAGGTATATAAATAGAGAGTCATACATTCTGCACTAATACATGCTTACTCAATCACAACACAGTAAAACAAGCAATAACACAAAGCAGACAAGCAAAACAATTATAAGTTAAGGTTAGAAGTTCTAGCTACCAGTAATTTTTGGACAATGCAAGTGCTTCCTTCTACTTCTGGAGATATTGGAGGACTCCTCTGATATGCTTAAACATAACACAACATCAAGACATCAATGTATGCTATTACATTATGCCGAAGACCCTTTTCCCTTACACAAAGGTTTCGAACTACACACTCCCTATATTAATGGGGTCCTTGGTGATTTTATTGATTTGACGTTTCGCATGTTTTCTTTCAACCTTTTCTTAAGTAAAACACTGTCCTGAACACATTGGAACCATCAAGCCAATGAAAATCAAACCATAGCACTACCCTAGGAGGATTGGCCAAAACTCTCACATTGTGCACAAAGTAAGAACTCAACCCAAATCAAGCTCATACACCAATCTCTAGCCTTTTCTAACCTTTATGAACATAAAACAACATCAAATCCTCCCTCTCCCTACTTGGTTGAAATCCATGCAGCACTTCCACCCTTGGAAATGCTTCTAAAACCATAGAGAAGATGAGGGAATTGAAAGAGGATATAAGATAAAACATACCTCAATCAAAGGATCGATTGGTGTAGCTTAATTCGCCTCATAATAGTGAGCTGGAGGGTCGAGTTTCTAGTTGGCCAGAGCTTCCCCAGGGTTGCCTCTTATGCACCTAAAATGAAGGGGAGGGGTCTCTTATTTATAGGCTCTAGTTGGGACATGGAGGGAATTATAGGAAAATATCAAAAGTCAATATTTTACACTCCTTAAGTGTCCGCGTGCCATGTGTCCATTCTTGACTCTTCTTGGCCTTTCTCAACTTAATTCTTAAGGGAAAAATGGCATAGGCTTCAGCTAGGTTAGGGGGTATTTCAGTATCCTGCGACAGTTTTTCCTGTACTACCTTAATTAATATGAAAATTTTAGAAAATTAAATACTCATAAAAAAATTCCAAAATTTTTCCCAAAAATCTCTAAGTATCCCAGGAGGCTACCATAAGAATTTCAGATTTTTTTGACTTCTAGAACTCCTGAAATTAATTTTTCTTTGAAGAAGTCCGTTATACCCACAATAAACCGATTTCAGCAATTTTAATAATTCCTCTGGACTTCCTCCTAACCTCCAATAAAACTCATAAATCTTATAAAATATTACACTAATTTTTTCCAATTCTAGTCTAGAACAACGAGGCCTCTAAATATTTGATATATTAATTTATGATCAAAAACTAGTTCCGACCAAAAATAATAAAACAATAAGAAATTTACCAAAAAATCATATGGCCTTTAAAAATTATTCTGACTGTCCCATGATGTTTTGAATGCTCTAAAATGTTTTTTAGGATTTTATGGGAATTTTCGAGGCTCTCGAACCTATTCAAATTTAGCCTATAACTTTGCTAAACTTTTACTTTTTGCACATAGGTCCTTCCCCATATTTCACTTCAAAAGTTGATATTTATTAGTCCTCTACAGATTAAAGCCCTCTGTTAATCTTAAATTCCTTATCTAGGCCTTGAAAAATATTAGGGTCCGACCTTTGGTCTACCAAAATTCTTCACCTAGACCCTAAAAATTTTGTAGATGTTACATTACACATATACGTATGACATAATTTCATATTTTATTACACATGTCTCTTGTGTCTCTTCTTGTTTCTTTCCTTCCTTGTCTTCTTCTATATGTGACACATGGCTTCTTGTCTTCTTCCTTTCTTCTTCTACTAGGTGACACATGTTTTCCTTGTCTTCTTCTTCTTGGTTGACTGTTGGCAACTTCTTGTTTAGACAACACTCATATCTATTACTTGGTCTTCAAATTTTTTGTCTGCAAGATTTTCTTCATCACAGTACTTACACTTATGTATATCATACCCAGATAATATTTGGCATGTTTTTCTTTTTGTTCATTCTGGATTTTCGAACTTGTTCATCTTCAACTTGTCATAAAATTGATTAAAATAATGTGAGTTCTTTGATTTTTTTTCTAGATGAGAAGATCAAAGTTGTAGGTCCATGATGATAATCCATGCTATCTTGTCCTTAGATGTCACTATTTTGTTCATTTCTTCAAACATTATATAATGATCCTGAGCTCTGATCTTTGAGATGTTATACATAAATTCTTCACCATCTTCAATATTGTCTTCACATTCTGCTCTTAGTTTCAATGGTTTCCTTGTTGTTCCAAGTTTGATCAGATTTATTGGATGATAAAATATGTCTGGGGTTATCTTCACAATGATAGAATAACATCGAACTGACAACTTTTTTTAAGACTTCTGGTAATTCATCAATCTCTATTAGAAATGGTGAAGGGTAAATAGCCTGAATTAATCCATGTTGGTAAAGGACTTTTACAATATTAGAAGGGGTTCCTAGACAGATGATAGCTTTGTTAAAGGAAAAATGAGAGGCATATTTTATGGTTTGGTACTTGATGGTAAAATGGTTCAGGTTATAAATTAGTTTTTTGAAATATTGGTAATTCTCTACAAATTTAAAAGAAACTGGGTTTATTGGGTTTCTTAATGTAATGGTGGATGATGTGGTTCTTGGGTTAGAGGATTAGCTATTTGTAAGCTTAGATGATTTGACTTTTTTTGGGCTTCTTTTTCTCTAGCTTATTGGGCTTGCTGGTTATTTATAATTTCAAGTAAAGGAATAGTCCTTTGCTCATTTATATGTCCAGTTACATTACTTTCAGCACCGCATCATAAGTTACAGACTGTATTACAGGCCTTTTTAGAGAACTTTCTTCCAATTCCCCACTCTTTGATGGAGTTCTTCCACCTTGTTAGAAATCTTGGAAAGGCCAGCCACTATTTACTTGAGTAACTAAAAGATTCATATTCATGTCCAGAATTCCAATCTTTAAATGAACTTATTTCATGAATTACTGTGATTCATTGATAGAATCATTAGAGATCTGAGTTATATGAATATCTGATTCCATTTGCTAAAAAAATTAGCAATAAAGTAATTTTGACCTTTAATATATTCAATTTCATAATTATAATATGACATATCGCTTTGCCATTTTATTAACATCTTATTATATAACTTATTTGTTCTTATTCTTTTATCAAGCCGATGTTTTACTCGAGTATTATTACTTTTAATTATGAATTTTGTATTTACAATAAACAATTCAAACTTTTCTAATGCTTTTACTATTGTTAAAAATTCCTTTCAATTAGAGTGATATTTTTCTTGAGCTTCATTAAATTTTCTACTTGCATATATTGTTATTAATTATTTCTTTTCCTCATTTTCATGACATAGTGCTACTTCTCAATAATTTTCAAAAGCATCTGTATATATTATCCATATTACATTATTGTCTATAGGAATAGTTAATTTTGGTAAATTTTGATATAATTGTTTTATTTGATTGATTTATTTTTTTCAATTTCATTATTCCAAATCCATTTACTCTTTTCTCATGCTAACTTAGATATTTTAACAGTTAAGTTTGATAAATTTGGTATGTAATTTCTTGCTTGATTAATTAATCCTAAAAATGATTGTAAGTCATTTTTATTTTTATTTTTGGAAATTTTAAGACTTTTTTGCTTATGTGTTCTTGTAATTCTATTCCATCTGAAGATATATATTGTCCTAAAAATCTAATTTTGGTTTTTCTCAATTCTGCTTTCTTTGGTGATATATTTAATCATTTTTCTTCTATTAATTTTACAAATTTCTCTAAGTGTTTTTCATGTTCTTCTTCATTGTTTGAAAATATTAATATGTCATCAATGTATACTACTGCAAAATCTCTTATAGGCAATAATAATTTAGATACATATTCCTGAAATATAGTGGGACTATTATGAAATCCAATAGGCAATACATTTCATTTATATAATCCTTCTGAAGTACTAAAAGCTATATATTTTTTACTTTCTTCTTCTAATTTTATTTTAAAAAATCATGATTTACAGTCAAACTTACTAAATATCTTTTTTCCTCTTGTTAAATTAAGTAAAAGTTCTATTTTTGGTATAAGGTACCTATTTCTAACTGCTAAGTCATTTGATTTTTTTTTTTAAATTTATAACCATTCTTGATTTTCCTCTTTTTTCCTTGTTATGTTTTATTACTATCATTGTAGGTGATAAATAATTATATCTACTTTCCCTACTTAAATTATATTGTTTCATTTCTTTTATATGCATCACAGATTCCCTTTTGTCTTGTTTTGTCTAGGATAAGGTTTACAATTTATTTCTTTAGTATAGTCTTTTAGTTCTATTTTCGCTAAAGGTTGAGATTTTCCCCAATAAATTAAAGGGTTATCATCATAATTATCTATAAATCTTTGTTCTATTGTTTTATATTCTACATGTATTATTTCTACCATGTCCAAGGTTGCTAACATATATTCTATTTCTACAGGTTTATTATTAGGTAAAAATTGTACTTCATCTTTATGGTATTTTTTTCTGAAAATTTTCATCTATCTTTCTATATGGTCTAGTCATTCTTACTCCCCATGCTTTATGCTTACAGGGTGTGGTTAAAATTAATACTTGTTTTATTAAATGCACCGGTATATATTGTTCAAGAAAATTTAATCTTAATATGACATCACAAGATGACTCATTATATTGATTTAATTCCTGAATTAAAAGTTCATATTCTCCTATCTGTATTAGTATATTCTTTGCTTCCAATTCCAACATATGTGAAATTTCCATTCTTAACATTCTATTTTTCTTTTTCCCTAATTCTGGTGGTAAAATATTATATTTAGCAACTATGAAATTTGCTCCTGAAGTGCCTGATATTTCCTTGATCTATATTTTTATAATTAAATTTTATTAATATATAGAATAATGGTCTATTTATTAGTCTATCCATTTTATCTTTGGTGTTTTTAAAGTTTGATAACTATTATTCATTATTATTCTGTCTTCTTGTATCCTATAAGGTTTTATTTTTCGTAAGAAGTATTTTCCTAAAAAAATATGATAAAACCTATAGAGAAACCTCACAAATAAATATGTTAAGGATATTGAATCAGATAGAAGAACAAGAAATAAGTTAACAACAAAGCAGAAATCAAACTTTAGACGACAACATGAAACAAACTTGAATAATGACTGAAGAAATAAGAAAAGGACAAGAAGTGTTAAATAAAAACTTATGGATAATATTTGAGGCAATAGAAAAAATATACTTAGAAAGAGCATGAGAGAGACATGGAATAATCATGAAAGAACAAAGAGAAGAAATAGTTTTAAACAAAAAAAAAGTAATAAGATAGTCGAAATTGCATGCCATATAGGATCAAGAATGAATTATTTATTTGAAATTTTAAAACCTCCAGTAGAAAAAGAACAAATTGAAAATACGAATATAAACATGATAAATACTTTAGAAGAAATTAATGATTTAGATGAAGAAGAAATTGAAAATATAATGGGTCATGAAGAAGAAAATATAGAACATATAAGACGAGAATTTGCACATGCAACTAAAATAAGAAACTTAGAAGAATCAGAACAAATAAATATGGAAATAGAAAGTAGTAATGTCACATCAGAACCAAGGAATGCTAAGACAAGTACAATAAAAGATCATTGAAGATAATGAAGAATTTATGTATAATGTCTCAAAGATCAAAGCTCATGATCATTATATAATGTTTGAAGAAATGAATAAAATAGTGACATCTAAGGACGAGATAGCATGGAATTATCATCACCGACAACTTTGATCTTCTCATATGGGAAAAACTCAAAGAACCCCCATTATTTTAATCAATTTTATGACAAGTTGAAGATGAACAAGTTTGAAAATCCAGAAGACAAAAAGAAAAATATGTCAAATATTATTTGGATATGCTGTACAAAAGTGTAAGTACTGTGATGAAAAAAATCTTACAAACAAAAATTTTGAAGATTCAGTAATAGATATGAGTGTTGTCTAAATAAGAAGTTGCCGGCAGTCAACCAAGAAGAAGAAGACAAGGAAAACATATGTCACCTAGTAGAAGAAGAAAGGAAGAAGACAAGAAGCCATGTGTTACATATAGAAGAAGAAGACAAGAAAGAAAAGAAATAATAAGAGACATAAGAGGCATGTGTAATAAAATATGAAATTATGTCATATGTATATGTGTAAGCCTATTAAGGCTATATATAATAGATGTAGCAAAAAGTAAAAACGTGAATGATAGTAAATAATAAGTGTTATAAGTAAGTGTCATAATTTGTGGTGGGTTACGTGTATAGTGTTATAATTATAGTAGGAGATTACTTGTAATAAAGAGAATGAATGCCCTCTCTATATAAAGTCATGTAATATACATTAAGACTATAAATTTTGTCTTTTCTTTTTTATTCTTTATAGTTTTAGTTTTATAAATTTTTAAAAGGTTGTTTTTTCTCTGTTTTACTTTTTTTTTTGCCAGAATTTTCCTTTATCAGCAATTCATGAATAGTGAGATATGATATCAGATCATCATATAAGTCTTTTATTGGTATGATCCTTAATATAAAATATATTTAGGGAGTTAGTCTTAATCAAAATATAAAATATAATTTTTATATTTGTTAATATTTTTCTAATCTACTCCTATTGATACTCCCTTAACTATAATTAAGAAATAGATGAAATAGGAGAATTACTAAAGATGAATAGGGTACACTAGTATATATATTATATCAACTAATTTAATAAACTTTATTAATCTAATTAAATTAGATAATTAAATATATCTTATATATTACATATTGGAGAAGTAATTTATTAATCAAATTAAACTATTTCAGTTTAATCTTTGAATTATTTGAAAACTTATTATATTTTAATTTATAATGTATATTATTATATAGTATTATTTTTATTTGATTATTTTGTAATCGATTCTATCGGATGAACCATGATCCACTTGCCTTTTCAGTTTAATGTTTAGTCTTTTAAAACATTGATTTCAATAAGTTAATTTTTTATTAGCATTTGATTATTTTGAGAAACACGGGCAAGTAATGATTGTAACTATATACAAAATAATTAAAATTTTCACAAAATCTATAACTATAATTTATGAAAAATTTACTGAAATATTTCATCGTTAGATTTATTGACTAAAATAGAGTACAACTCATCTTTATCTTTTTTTTTTAAATAATGTGAAACATACCTTCAGATATGCATTTTTTTTTTCGTTTTGTACAAATGAGTTGCCCCCAAATTTTAAACATATTTTGCATACCTTTGGGAATAGTTTTTGAAATAAAAATTAATTCAACAATTTCAACGTAATTTACTTATTTTTTTAAACTTCTAAAACAATTTTATTTTATGTCTAAACAAATGGTCCATAACTCAGCCTCAACAGAGTAAACCTTGATCATAAAAAATTTTAGATGGCTTGTGTGCATGACTACATGCATGCTCTTGTTAACATTATATAAGTCACATTTGTATTAATTATCAGTGGTTTCTAACTTTTTTCCCCAAGCAATTTAGTGGTTGCTATTACCTTGTTAACTTGCAGATTATTATTCTAAATATTTCAACCCAATTAAGTACTACGAGTCGTTGGCAATATATATATATATATATATATATATTAATTATTAGTTCGCAGACTCGTTAACTTGTCTATTTTTGATTGGGCTAGCCCAGCCCATGTTAGGGTCCGAAGTCAAGCCCAGTGGAAGGACTTTCCTATAAAACCCATTCGTCAAAAACCCTAGGGTTTCATTTCCGATAGCTCGGCGCGCACTTGGTCGACGCTCTTACTGACAGTTGGTTGCGGCTGGAGCAAGGGGAGACTGCAACATGAAGGTTCTCATCGGAAACATTTATCTTCAGTGATTTGATCTTCTGGTTTGTCTGTGGTCTTATTTTTTGTTTGTTGCTTGTGTCTAAATCTAGTTCAACATTGCGAACCCCACCACTGGATGCCAGAAGAAGCTTGAGGTCGATGACGATCAGAAGCTGTAAGATTATCGCTTCTGTAATATATTTGTTCTAATTTTGATCTTGTGGTTCGTAATCGTTGCGGGTGTACGACGGTTTTATGCTTCATGCTGTGTTGCCATGGAGATGAAATAATTGACAGAACCAGTTTCTTTAATAGCTGTTTCGTTAGTTGCTTGGCCATTGATATTTAATACAATGAATATAAAGTCTGGTGCTTTTTTAAATTATTCCAATGATTAATCGTCGGACGTACCTTCATAGTGGCCTTTAGATATCCGAAAAACACGAATAACATCGAGAACTCTGTAATTATAAAGGCTCATGATTGTATGGAGTTCATGCTATGATTCATTTGGTCCAATGCCATATTCACTTCAGTTGGTCTGAATTATTTTTCTGGTCTGACAAGTGATTGAGCTATCTTGTGGATCTATTTGTTTTGGTAATGTTATGTTATACATCCTGCGCAGACGACCTTTCTTTGACAAGCGCATCTCTCAGGAGGTTAGCGGTGACTCTCTGGGTGAGGTATGCCCGTACTTATCAATTATTTCTTCTATTTCTAAAATGAAGGAATGTAGCAATATATATACATATGTACTCATTTTATATTTTTGAAACTTTCTGTCTACAGGAATTCAAAGGCTATGTCTTCAAGATCACTGGTGGTTGTGACAAGCAAGGTTTTCCAATGAAGCAAGGAGTGCTGACCCCTGGTCGTGTTCGTCTCTTGCTCCACAGAGGTAGGTTTATTTTAAAGCTCTATGGATTTGTTTAGGTTCTAGGCTCCTATCCATGTGCGGTAGATTTCTCGTATAGGTTGTCATTACTACACATTTTATTTATTTGGCCCGAATGTTTTCTGATTGATTTCGTTTGTTTTCCTGCATTTTATCTCATAGAATTAAAATGATTTTTTTGGTGTTATACTGTGTGCTATCTCTTCTTTAGATTTTTGTCTTTTTAATATATTTTTTTCTTTCTCAGCTGAGCTGGTTTTCCCATATAGAGCTTTTGTTCATTTTACTATAGCTGTGCTAATGTTTTTGAATTGGGGATCTGAGCAGGAACTCCTTGCTTCCGTGGATATGGAAGGCGCAATGGTGAGCGCAGGAGAAAGTCTGTGCGTGGGTGCATTGTGAGCCAAGATCTCTCTGTTCTGAACTTGGTAATTGTGAAGAAGGGTGAGAATGATTTGCCTGGACTCACTGACATTGAGAAGCCAAGGATGAGAGGTCCAAAGAGAGCATCCAAAATCCGCAAGCTCTTCAACCTCTCCAAAGAGGATGATGTTAGGAAGTACGTCAACACCTATCGTCGCACCTTCACATCAAAAACTGGTAAAGTCTTGGGTGTCTCCATCCACTTACTTTAATTTTGTCATTTTCATGACAGCTTAATAAAAGGGGATAGATGGACAAATAGATTTGAGGATGATACCTCTCTTAGCTTTATCATGACTAGTGATAGTTAGATGGCTGTAATTTAAGATGTGGTGATGTTAAATTCAGTGGACAATATCTTGATCTCTAATGTTCTTGCTCTTGAACTTACAATTTAAGTTCTTGACGTTGACTCTGTTTACAGAAATTTTGGCAAATTTACAGTTGCAGGTTGTTTACTGTGTATAATCATGCTGTGGGTGCAACATCTTTATCTTTTTTCTGGATATGCATCAAAATATCTGTTTTATGATAATCAACAAACAATTTTTATTCCTCTTCCTGTGCCCCTTGATAAAGCATGTGCCTTTGCTGCTAAGATACACTAGCAGCCACTGAAATTTGACTACATGGCGTCGTTGGTGCAATATACAAGTCAGACAATTACATTACATATAAGAAGATTACTGTAAAAGCATGGTAGATTTAGCTAAGTCGACTGGGGGATGAGAATAGCCTATTGAAATAGATAGCTGTTTTAGATTATTCAGAAATGCTCATACTGGGTTATGGTCTTTCTGATCAACATGTTTGATTGCAGGCAAAAAGGTGAGCAAGGCTCCTAAGATACAAAGACTTGTCACACCTTTAACACTCCAAAGAAAGCGTGCAAGGATTGCACAGAAGAAGAAGAGAATAGCCAAGGCCAAGTCAGAAGCAGCTGAGTACCAGAAACTTCTTGCCTCAAGGTTGAAGGAGCAGAGGGAGCGCAGGAGCGAGAGTCTGGCCAAGAGGAGGTCCAAGCTCTCTAGCGCCAAGCAATCCATTGCGGCCTAGGCATCTTTCTGAGAATGTGGTGAAGGTTTAATCAGTCATCTTAGTTTTTTGGTAGCGTTATTCCATGATGCTGTTTATGATAATATTTGTGTGGTTTTTCCATTAAAATACTTAGTCGAGATTAAACGCTTTCAATGTTGTTTTAATTTTATGTTTTGACATTTTACTTGAGTTCTAATGAATTTTGTGACCATTATTTAGTTTGGTAACAGTAATTTTATATATTGAAATGAATTGCTATTACTTATCTCAATGGGGATTTTCAATGCAAAAGCTCTTAGGAACTTGTTAAGACTCGTGTTAAGAGGAGGATATCTCCCGTTTTATGAATTGGCATTTGTTTACAGCGTTTTACATGTTTAGGTGATGTTGATTCTTCCTGAAGCGAGCTCAATCTCTCTCAACTTGTAAGCACATTGCATATGGCCTGGCCGATTTCGGGTCCATCTCCTCTCTTTTCTTTTTCAATTAAATATTTGATGAAAATGAAGTTGAAGTTTCCAAAGTGCAAAGGACAATGATGAAAAGTTAAATGGCAAAAATGCAAAAGGCCCATAACACCTTTTCCTCCGAAAAAAAAATTGATGTTTTCTTCACCGTCAGGTGCCTGTGGTACCATTGTCTTCAGCTCTTAGCTTCACAAAGGAGAGTAAAGTCTTTTTTTTCACAAACTTCGTTGTCTCTTGAGTTATGGTTGAGTCTTTTAGTTTAAAATTGTTAAGCGAGGATCATTAATCTAGTCCAACAACAAAGGAAGAAGATTATGGGGTCACATGGTAATTTCCTTTCCCACGATAGAAAATCCGATCCTACCCATGTGTGATTGAATGAATTTTCCATGAGAAGATCTATCTCATGGGGAGCCAATTCTTCCTATCAAACATGCACGCCGAAAGAAAATGAACCTGCTGTCTCCAGGCATTGTAGGGTTTTGGATCAAGGCTTGTGAAATTTCAAAGGATGGTAATGTTGATGTGATTGGTGAGAGGCCTGCGTTGATGTTGTTGAAGTGGGTCAAATTTTAGGTCTTGGTAGGTTACCCTATAAAAAAACCAGCTAGAATTATCGGGGCCATTTTTGTTTTTTTGTTTTGGCCTGGTGGGCCATTTGATACATAGAAAAGGTGGGAAGGGAAATGAAGATACTAAGTTGCCTCGGGGTAAAACACCTTTATATATGGGAAAGATAGGTTCCCACCAAAATTGGTGGCAACTAATCTTCTATCATAAGTGGGAAAATACGGCAGACAAACTTACCCCTGAAAAATTTAAATTTGGCGCTATAATTTAAATTTGTCCGCATGATACAAGTTTAATTATTGAAGTTGGGTTGGCTTTTTATTTGGATTGGAAGCCGCTTGAATTGAAGTTTTGATTGGATTTTGCTGGGTCACCTATTTCGATTTTCACCAAGATGCAATGGGCCAACAGTTTATGGGCCCTTGGATAGAAATGACTTTGATGATAAGTAATTTATGAGAAGTGACTTCAAAAAAAAAAGTTACTTATAAGAAATTATTTGTGTTTGGATATGAAGTAACAGAAGTAGAAAGAGAATGAGAGAGGCTTTTGAAACAAGTCATTTTTTTAACTTCTAAAATAAGTCACTTTTTTATATAGAAGTTCTTATTTTCACCGCTCTACCCAAACACCCATAATGTAAAAAGTGACTTAAATGTTATGATAAGTAATTTATCTCTCATTCCCAAACATGCACTATATCTATGGTTAAAAGACTCCTTCTTTTATGCAACTGAGAAGGTGCAGCCGTACAGGAATCAACTTATACATACGCTTCCTTTTTTAATTTGCAAATACCATACTAATGATTTTTAATTTTAATTTGAGTTGTTTAAATTTTTGCAACTCATCAGCAGCTTGAAGTTATGGTAGTAAGAGGAGCTTCGCGAGTTCACCTTCACTAGCCATTTTCGATCTTCCAGCGTTATCAAATAGAGACGGAACATTGATTTGGTTGGGGAACAAAAAACTTTTCTCCAATAAATAGATTTTTTTGCTGAAAAATTAACAATAAATACAAAAAGGATAAAATCTTGGGTTTTGAGTGTGTGCTGCCTTGCATTACTCTGTTTCATTCTCCACAAAACAGGTTCAAACAGAGTTTGTTTCTCAAATTTGAATTTAGTCAACCTTACGATAAATTTGAATTCGAGTTGCATTAATAAATTTGAATTTGACTAATAAATTCAAATCTGATTAATTCGAATTTATTAATCAAATTCTAATTTGATTAATAAATTCAAATTTTATATGTTAAAAAATATACTTCCATTTATAAATAAAATAAATTTGATTCAATATCCTAACAAAACATAATCATTTATATTTGATTCAATATCTTAAAAAAACATAAGATAATCTTGTATTATAATTTATATTATTATTTATTATTTTATTTAATTTTTTAATCATTTAGTCAACATTATTTCAACATTACTTAATTTAAGGGGTAAAATGGGTATTCCACATTATCTTCCCATCCTCACTTTTCCATTTTCATCCTGCCAAACATTTCATTTTCCCTCAACACATGTTCCCTTCCCATGTCTACCAAACCGCACACCTTTTTAAGTTCCCTCTCAATGTCCCCTTTCCTCCCCTTCTCTTCCTTCCTCAAAAATTCTTGGGAAAATTATATTTAGGTCCCAAATAAGAAAATATACGTCAAATAGGTCCCGTGAAAAAAATATACTCTTCTCAGGTCTCAAGTTAAGAAATTTATTACTATCAAGTCCCAATTAACCACCCCGAAGTTGTTAATATAGCCCCTGGGGTTGTTGCTGGGACATGATAGTTATAAATTTCCTACACGAGACCTATTTGACGTAAAGTCCCTTATTTAGGACCTCAATTCAAATTTCCCAAAATTCTTTATAACAAACAGGGCTCAATGTTTTTGAAGTTGGACTACTATAAGTTGGTTGTTAATTTGGTTGTTAATGTCCTAGTTTTCCTTTGGTTAACTTCTTATCCAGTTGATAAACCTAATTTAAATTTCCTAGCATTTCTTAATCCCTGTTTGATAGTTTTTATTTCTCTACTTTTGTATGTCTTGTATACTCATAGACTAACCCAGGATCCACTGCCTTGATGGGGTTGATTTGCCTAGCTCCATATGCTAGTTCAGTATCAGGATTCAAAGAAGGACTCATCAGAGTAGCTGTAAATTGCAATAAAGCAACAAAGTTACATAGGCATGCAATCTCTTTTGTTGTTTTCCTTTCACATAGGTATGCTTCCACTAGGCCAGGGGCCTCTAATCTAATGTGCCTCTCTCTAATGTTTTATAATGCCCTTTATGGTGTCCTAACCTCCCAAATATTTTGAAATTATTTATGTTTTTTATCATTGCATTCTTCATAAAATATATGAAATTTGGATATCATAGAATGGTGCAGTTTTAAAATTTTTTAATTTCTTAATCCCTGTTTGATAGCTTTTATTTCTCTATTTTTGTATATCTTATTCTTATATAGTGGTCAATAGCAGCATACTTCAATGGCTTTTGCTCTACACTTCTACTCTCTTTGATCCTTATTATAAAGCAAAAATTAACTATTGCATTTGATCCTTTTTACAAGGTACTTGTAAGTTTTCAATGTGCATTAAATTTATTTTTTCACACCTTCCCATATTTATTAAGGGTAATAGAAGAGAATGATAATTAATATTGTATTTGAGTTTGGTGTGACTAGCAATAATAATATTGAAAATCACTTAAATTTTAAGACAATTTAAATACTTTTAACTAATTTTATTGATTTATAAGAATTGATAGTTGGTGTCTATAATAAGAACCAGATGGAGTACTAAATAAGGATACCGATAATCTTGTTTCTAAAGTCTCACGTCATAGTTTGGGTTAGATTATTATCTTTGTTTTTAGGTACAAAAATGGGCAATGTCTTTACATGAAGTAACCTAGCGCCTTGGGAAATTTAATCCCATACATTTCTTGCCAAACAATGCCCCCAAATGTATCGGATAAACATAAAGAAGAGATGATCCTGTTAATATGTTTGATTTCCAATTGTTTGGGTTAGATTGTTGTTCCCTTTGCATTGGACTACTATGCTTTGTGCTGTTATTTGTTTTTGTAAAGGTCAATCGTTTTTTTAATCTGTCATAAAAAAAAGTGGCTTTGCTTGCAATCGAATAAGGCCAAACATTTACAAGTCAAACTTTTCACATTTACATATTAACATCTTATCATATTAAGAACTTACATGTTAACAACTTAGAGTTTTACAAGTAAATATTTAATATTGAGAGGTTCACTTTCGTAATTTCACATGTGAATTTCTAGAAGAAATTACTTCTTCATTTTAGATTCACAAATAAATTCTCGTAATTTTTATGTTGGCTCTTCAAATTTAATTTTACAAAATCGATTTACAAAATTTAGAAATCGTTTTGTTAAATTTACAAGTAGAGCTAAGACTTCTTCAAGTGCCCAACATAATAAGTTATAACTTCAAGTTTGGCTTGTAAATTTAAAAGGAAGCCTTGTAAATATAAAATGCTGACCTATACATTAATTTATAAAATTTGAAGAATCAAGGTAAAAATTAAGTAAAGTTAACTGGAAATTTATGAAGTTGACACACACACCCACGCAAACATAAACATATTTGGGAAAATATATAAAAATATCTTGAAATTTAAAAAAAAAAAAGTAAATTAGGGTACTTAATTTCAATAGCTCTAAATTAGTTTTTGGAATTTTAAAATGTTATGGAAAAGACCCTCATTTTTTTAAAATGCCACATAAGCCCCTCTTGCAAGTGGTTGTGCCAGCCGGGTGACCTT
>JBAGKO010000001.1:5689874-5710988 GCA_037177275.1 Acacia concinna | reverse complement strand
TGAACCAACATGTGATATATGAATGAGAATGAGCCGCAGATCAATGGAGTTTAACTCTGTGGTGTTCAAGTCAACGGGTGACCCATCAGCAGGATTGAGAATAGTATTATACACATATTCCTTCGCTATATATATGGCTTCATAACAAACACACACAAGAACACAAGTTTGCTATATATTGCCGATTCAGTGACGAATCGCAACATGAAGGTGAGATCTCTATTTATATATATATATATATATATATATATATATATATCAAGAAGGCCGCTTCATTACATACGTACGTACGTACATTTTGTTGAAATTGGGCAAATGCGTGAAGCAAAAAGTAACAGTAAAGGTGGCGATAGAGTGCGATGCAGGAACAAGGCACTGAAAGTAGCTTCCATGATAAAAGGTGTGTGTATATGCATGCATGCATGTATGTGGTCATGTTAATGAATATATAATTGTAGTATATATATACAAGGATGAATATTAGTTACACGTAAATAGAGAGGTGTAGGTGTGAGTTCGGTGGCGATAGAAGGGGACAGCAAAGATCGAGTGGTGGTGATGGGGGAGGACGTGGACACGCTTTGCTTGGGTAGCATGCTAAAGAAGAAGTTCCGTGACGGTGCTGACGGTGGAAGAGGTGAAGCTGCCCAAAAAGGAAAATGACAAGGACAAGAAGAAGGTGGAGCAGAAGGCGGAAGAGGAGGAGGAGCCCAAACCCTCTACAGTGTGTGTGGTGATTGTGTTTGCACGGTAAGTGTATGAGTTGCATCAAGTAATAAAATAGTGAGTAAAGATCATTCCTACAGAGATTTGCCAACAAAATGATCAAATAATATACTAGTGAATTTAATTAATTTGAGATAAAACAAAGATTTGGTTGATAATTTTTGAAAACTAATTCTAAAACTATAATAGTTGTAAAAGCAATTGATTCTTTCAACTTCTAAGATTAATTGAGTCTTAGGATTATTTTTTCTCTTTTTACACTTCATAAAACTTAGTTAACTTCCTCTCTCTTGGCAATGCAATTGACAATATGTGTTAGTTTAGAGTTTAAAAGCATTTGACTAAACTCTCTCAAGTCAAAATCAAGTTTTTATCTTCATTAAAATGCACAATCTCTTGATACAATTAGTAAAAATTAGCATTAAGCATCAACTCTAATGTGACATTGCAAGTCTAATAAATATATCTCTATTTTATTAGCAAATCATCCTTTCATCAAGCAAACTTCAAGTCAAACATGATTTCAACCAAGTTCTACACTTAGATTAGCTTTCTCAAGTCAAACTTAAGTGAACAAATCACTCTAAATGGAGGCCAAGCACTTAAAAGTTTTAAGAGTAGAAATCAACACATATATATCATTAATCACCAAAAGATAGGAGTTTCAAGAACAATCCATACAAAGGGTCAAAATAATCCTATAATGACTATTTAGCTACACAGAGAATAGCTACAAACGTTGTCAAACATTCCAACCATATTAGTAAAATGCAGAAAAAAAGGGAAGAAATCAAAAGAACCAAGAGAAATGAGGTTGAATCTCTTCAAATCTTCAATCTTCACTTAATTCTCTCTTAAAATCCATAAGCCCTAACTTAGAGAAGCTCCAAAATGCTCCCAAGGAACCCTAGAAGTCGAATGAATCGTATTTTGATCGAGTAAGAGGGTATTTATAGCATTCTAGTTTGATTGTGAGGCAAAACACGCAACTGCATTAAATGGGTTTTGGCTGCTGCCAAAAACCTTCTGTGTAAGTTTTGGCTGCGGTTAAGAATTTTAACTGGAATTCTTAGCCACAGCTAAAAAGCTTCTGACTTGAAAATCCAAATTGATTTGTTGCTGCTTCCCTTGTCATCTTTCCTTGCTTTTTCCACTCCTAATACTTTGGCATGAGCTTGAGAAGGGCTTCTTTCATAGTTACAAAAATCGATCCTATCACACAAGAAATTTTATCAAAGCAAGAGATTTAAATAAAACCAAAATAACAACAAATTTGATTATTTATCCTAATTATCAATTGTGCACACTTTCCTTCTACATATGATCTTGTATAAATTTACTAAAATGAGTAAGAAATTAGAGATAAATGTGCCAATTTGACATGAATTTTGTGAAATAAACAGGCGGCTCATCCCTGCTTGTGTTGCTGTAGCTCCAAGTGCGACGGTGGCTGCAAACATGGCAGCAAGAACGAGGGTAACTGCGGCGAGGCTGGCAAGTGCGGGGTCCATGTGGGAAGTGCGAGAGACACAAGTGCGACGGTGGTTGCACGGCATGCTTCAGGTGCGGCAGTTTTCGGTGCTATAATAATAATAATAAAAAAAAAGAAAATAAAAAGAAAGGGTGCATGTTTGGGTCTCTGATTCACCACATTAATCGCCCATTTTGCCTAAATCCTAAGTTTGACAATAAGCACTAAAATTATTCTTTTCAGTTTGATTGGGGAGTGTGGTGAGTAATGAAACTTTTATTTTTTTTAATTTTCTATTATAATTTACTCTCTATGGTTCTAATTATAAAATTCGATTAATTTGTTAAAGAATCTTAAGAAAGCTAATTACATTATTTTAAAATATTAAAATTTATCTTTTTTTAATCTATTTTATCTGACTTATGAACTAATATATAATATAATAAAACAAAACATATGATATAATTAAGTAACTTATTTTGCTTCACTAGCTTCTGTAAAAAAAGTTAATTAGGTCTTATAATTTGGACCCGAAGTAGTATAAATATCATAATATATTTACATGTCGTATATACTCCCTCCAGTCCTAATTATAAAACCCAGTTGGCTTTTTTGGAGTATCTTAAAAATCATTTAATGATGTTGTTAATTATATGTTTTTTAGTTTTTTTTTCCTAAAAAGTTATTTTTTTTATTTTTCTGTTGTAATTTTCATGTTCTTTTTAGTCATTTCCCATTAAAAGTTACTTTTAAATATTTCAACCAAACAAATTTTACTTTTGTATAAGTAACTTATAAATAACTTCTGCTATTGATATTTCAAACACAAATCAGATTACCCAATCTTACTTTTATAAAAATAAAATTGCAAATAAGTCATTTTTACAATCTTTATTCCAAACACACCATTTGATTTCGCATTGTTTGCTTATTCACCTAATACCAATTAATCCAACCTAACCTGGGAGAGGTTTGTTTGGAGCGCTTGTAATTTGAACGCTTATTAAAGCTTTCGAGTATACCAAGAGCTGAATTATCATTTTTAATTTGAATGTTTGAGACATATTCATTTTCCTCCGATGCATGTATGTTTGTTGAAATTGCAAACACTTATTATTGTCAAACTCACAAATTGACTGTCTAATTTTATCGATTTTACATTTCTATCTTACAAAATTGTGTCATGTTTGTACCTAAACTTTTATTAGTCATAAAATCGATAAAACTCACGAATTTACCTACTGAATTTACCAATATTACGTCTTTAACTTATAAAATTGTGTCAAATTATTATTAAACTTGTATTATTTTGTTCAATTTCAACGGCTTTATATAACAATTTCACATAAATATCTTTGTTGAACATAATAGATTATAAATATTGATGATTTAATGTCAATTATTTAAATTCAAAATATATTTCAATTAAATTATTTTCATTTTTTATTTTTTGTTATTATATTATATATTTTAAACACCTATTTATTAGTAAAGGTAACTTGCAAATCTTATTTTTAGTTTAGACAAGTGTCCTTTCACCACCATTATACTTTAATAAGAAGTAAGATGGTAATGATTATATTTATTTCGTTTTAATTAATATAATTGTCTTTCTATCTTAAAAAAAGAAAAAAGAAACGGAGACGTGTGTTTATGTGTATGCGCCGTAGAATTCACAGTTGGACATCCCAGACCAAGGCTAGCCCCTGCACATGTATGTTTGTTGTTGAAGTACTAGTAAATTACAGAATAATAAATATGGACCAATACCGAGAGTGAATCAGTTTCCCTACCCTGCTTTTTTGCTGAGTAGAGAGTGAATCAAACCTGGGCTGTCAGATCTCTGATATGGATGACCTAAATCTGTTTCATTAAGATTTTTTAAGAAAACAAATCTCAACCCTCCATATCAGATTTGGCAGCTCAAATCTATGTAGCTCTGCCTACTCGAAAAAAAAAAAACTAATCAAGAAAACCAGATCTAGAGAATGTGTGCTTTCCAGTATCAACTTTTTATGCCTAATGGTACTTTCTTTCTTATGGAGAAAGTATGGAGAAAGATATAAAAATCAAATTGAAATAGGTAAAAGATAAACAAGTTTTACGATTATTAATTAAAATGTTTGAGGTGTTATATATCTACTTTCATGCTTTTAGTATCTCAATTCACAGCTACATAAAACTTATTTATTTTTTACCTTTTTTAATTATATTTAAGTGTCTTTTTTTATAAAAAAAAATTAAACGGGATTTGTCGAGTGTGAAAGGTACTTTCTAGCTAGTAAGATGGGTTCCGAATTAAAAATAAATAAACAATGTTCATCCATCATTAAAAATGAAAGTGAAATCCAAGCTAAACAACAAAAATGGAATCTCCAATTCTTTAAAAACTAATTTATATATACTGTGTAAAGTAGTAGGGCTACCCAAACCCAATAATGTTATGGTTTAAACTTTAAAGCAAGCGACAACCATGGATTGGCAGTGATGAGACAGAGTAGGTTTGTTTTTTCTTGTTCAAAGCTGGGTTTGGATTGGTTGAGGAGTTGCGTTGTTGATGACAGAACTGATGGTTTATTATTGGTTGAGGAGTTACGTTGTTGATGACAAAGAATTAGTTGAGGCCTTGAATTAGTGTCGCCCTGCACCGACTGTTTCTTGAGGTGAATTACTACTGTTTGGCATTTTGTTGTGAGGTGTGAGTGGACATGAGTAAGTGTGTTTTGGTGGTGAGAGTAAATGCGGAAGCATGCGTAGTTGAGGCTTTTGGTTAGTGTCATTTTTTATATATATAAAATGTGGGGCCTATTGTGTCACTCAACGCCACATGAGGCCCATGTAAGGCCCCTATCGTGGTGCTCACCAGGGAGAGCGCTATGATAGGGCCTTGCATGGGTCCCACGTGGAACACCCTCCCACCACAAATCGTGGCCCATAAGGATTTCTTTAAGAAAATAGTTGTTTGTCAAATCTACATTTTTACCCTTTATAATAATTTTATTACAATATTTAATGTAAAAATGAATCTAACCGTTATAATTATTGTTAAATACTCTAACTCAGTAAGTTTTTATTAAAATATTATATAATTATTTTTTTATATCAAAATGAGTAAGAATTAATTGAGGCCTTGAATTAGTGTCATTTTTTTTATATAAAATGTGAGTAGTTTAATTATTTTTTAAAAAATCAATAATATTCAATGTCAGTAAGTATTTTTTTTAGTAGCCCCTAATTTCATAAAATAATTTTTTGTGCAATTTGTGACATGAAATATTTTTTTAGTAACACCTAGTATCGACAAACTACACCATGAAATATTTTTGTCACTAACACACAATATATATAAATGAAAAATTTAATTTAAGAAACCCAATTCTACTAAAAAATACTTTTGTGTGCAGCTTCCCAATTAACAGAAGCTATTGAAAAAATATTTTGTCACAGAGAGCACAAAAAAAATATTTTAAGATATTGAACGATACTAAAAAAAATACTTGATGACACTAAATGTTATTTTTAAAAAAAAAATTAAACCACTATTACATTTTACACCAAAAAACCGTATAATTATGGGAAATGGAAGAACTTGGAAGTGTGGATGAACACAGTTCTGTATACTAGGTTGAATTGTCTATCAGTGTATCTCTCAGTGATTAAAAAGATTGTCTTTCAATAGGAGGTTGATACTCCTTTTTCTTAAGAAAAATTGAATTTTAGTTTTAAAGGTTTAGTTATCATAAGAGTAGTCATCAATTTTCCAAATATACATGAGCTATAATGTTATTTCTTGCAATTTAAGAATGATACTAACTGTTAGAGTTTTTGTAATATCAAAATATATAGACACAAAAAATAAAGTTTGCTTACATTCATGAAAAGAAAACCAATAATTCGTTGGATCAAACTTTTATATATCAATATAATTAGTTGGAGCCTTGTAACCCAAATGACACTGAATATCCCTCTTAAGGCTTTTTTTAAAAATACAAACTACCAAGTCATCCCTTTTTGCATTGTCTACAAATATTAGTGTAATGAGTAGAGTTAGCTGTTAAATGGTTATTTCCCACTCCCTAAAAGCAAGGCTCTGATTTATATCAAGGGTCATTTACTTCATGTATGAACAGGGAGATTGGATCCTCACCTGTAAGGAGGTTAAGATCATGTTTCTGTCCGTAATCAACATATTGGACTTTGCTAATAGAATGTTAGTGTACTTCCATTAGTTACTTGTAGAAATATTCTTTAGTCCAGAACATAAGTTGTCATGGAGGTAATACGCAACTAGTCCAAAGTTCAGGTACGTTTTGTGTATTTTAGCCTATTTTTTATGAGGAAGGAAAAGAATATGAAGTTACCTGACATTAATAACAGGGAAAAAGCATCAGGCACGAAACTCTAACTGATAAAACTCAAGGTGTACTGTGAGTACCCCAAGAGTCCATTCAACTCAAATTTTCTCTAATTACACGCTATTTGGAAAATTTCTAATATTGTCCATAACTTATTCATCTGAAATAATCACAAAGACGGGCAGCAATGAGCTTTAAAAAATGCTGTACTTATTGGTCAGTATGAATAACTACAACTTTTTTGACAAGCTTCATCATTTTAAACCGTCATGTAATAATATCTGACGTCACTTTGTTCCTCCTCCAAGTATGTACGATGAATGCCACAAGTACAAAGATTGGGAGCAAAAGCCTGCAATATTCCCCAAAATAACTGTTAAATAGAAACAGTTTCAAACTTTATTTTCTTTCTAGGAAGGTAACATATTATTTATCTATTCTACAGGGGTTGAATACTCACAATTCAATTTGATTGACAAGTACAGTAAATTGTTGAGGCGTTGCCAGAATGGACAAATCATAGAGTCCTTGATATTGTTGAGGCAAGAAGTCATAATGGCCAGGACTAAAACCGTTATAATAAGCTTCTTAAACGCAACATCATTCAAATGATATTTGGCCTCTTCAAGAAAATTGGGAAGTTTTAGTTACCTCAGATGGCCCCATCATAGAGAGACATAATTACAGAGAGAACAAATGATAAAAAGTTTAGTCAGCAATTAGGAAGCTGAGCAAATGTTCCCGAGTTGGGGCTGCATCCCCCGACCATCATTTTCTTGTACACGGCGAAAGCTCTGTCTGAATTGCCTGAGATGCTATATCCTCTAATGAGAGCATTATATGTGAAGACATTAGGTTCAAGACCCACCTGTAGTAGTTCTTCGTACATCCTTCCGGCCTGGTCCACCATACCAACTATCCCAAGATTAAGAATCAGTGAATTGTAAGTATAAAGATCAGGAGTGATGCCCCTACTCTTCATTTCATTAAAAAGAGAAAGAGCATCCTCCAACCTACGCGATCTTCCAAGACCATTGATGATAAGGTTGTAAGAAACCAAGTCAGGATCAAGGCCAGTTAGCTTTAGTTCCTCAAAGTAGCGCAGAGCATCATCAATTCTACCTACCATGCAAAGGCACTCTACAAGAATGGTGTAAGACTTCAAGTCGGGCCTTATTCCTTCCTTAACCATTCTTCCGAACAAATCACAAGCTGTTTCAATTTTACCTGCTTTCCCAAATCCATTAACAAGAATATTAAAAATTGCACAATTTGGCTTGCATTGGTAGTCTGACATTTCCTCGAAGAGCTGCATTGCTTCCTCCAACCTTTCAGCCTTCAGAAGACCATCTATAAGTGGGCCATATGTACAAGGAGTGGGAGAGAAATCAGCACTCACAAGATCGTAGTATATATTTAATGCCTTGTTTAAGCTATTAGACTTCACAAGGGCAGAAATGATAATGTTATGGGTGATTGCATTGGGCTTGCATCCCCTTGAGAGCATCTCCTTATGCAGCTCAAAAAGTTCATCAATCTTCCTAGATTTCCCAAGAGCATCAAGCAACAAGTTGTAGGTAAAAGTATCTGGGCCACAACCAATATTTTTCATCTCCGCATAGAGATCCCAGGCTTTTTCATTGATATTACATCTCAGAAGCCCATCCATCAGGCAATTATATGTTTCCAAGGTTGGGCGAATTCCCAAGGTTTTTGTGAACTTGTCAAATAAATTTTGAGCATCCATGGCCTTGTTTTGCTTACACAGTAATCTGATTAGTGGCAAAACTATAGAGTCATTTTGGCAAATCAAATTGTGTGCCAATTTTTCAGCAAACAATATGGACTTTTCTACTTTGGTTTTAATTAGAATGCCATCCATTAATTCTTCCCAGAATTGTCTACCTGTCTGTAAACCAACCTTGTGTGTGAATTCCATGACAACCTTAACACCATCCTCAACCCTCCCAAGTCTCATAACACCGGGAAGGAGAGTGCATAAAGTTACTTGGTCAGGGTAGAGAAATTTCTTCATCTGATGGTAAAACCAGAATGCATCTTCAGTTTTATCATCAATGATCAGACCATAGATGATGGTGTTATAAGTCAGAACATCAGGCATGCAATTCATCGTTGTCATCTTATAAAGCATCTTCAAGGCCAAATCAACTGCATCATTCTTGCAAAGACAATCCAGGAGTGTGTTAAAGGTTACTGTATTTGGGGGACATCCACATTCTGTCATGCTCCCAAACAATTCAAGCGCCTTTTGAAGCTTTCCCTGTTTCCCCAGGCCTGCAAGTAAAGTATTGTATGTCACAACAGTGGGAGAAAGCTTCATATCCTTCATTCGCCCAAACATTTCCCATGCCTCATCAACCCGATCAGCCTTGTAAAGTGTGTCAATTAAAGAATTGACTATAATTACATCAGGTTCACACCCATTGCCCATCATCTCAACCAGAAGCTTTAAGGCTTCATCTATTTGCCCCACTTTGCTATAGCACTTCATCATCATATTATAGGTTACAGAATCTGGAGCAAGCCCACAATTTGGAATCTCACTGAATATTTCTTTTGCTTCTCTAATCCTACCCATTTCAGCAAGACTGTACAAAGAAGCATTACAAGCAACTATACTTGGCACAATTCCTCTACTTTTCATTTTTTCATAGGTTTCAAGTGCTTTCCCAGGATCACCAGACTTTCCGTAATAGTCAATGAAAAGAACATATGTATAGGCTGTAGGTTCAACACCCAAAGATTTCATATTGGTGAAAAGCTCTATCGCCTCGTCCAACCTTTTCAACCGCAGAAGTCCAGAGATCAGTGTGTTGTAAGTATGAAGATTTGGGAATATTCCTTTAGCACTCATGATGTCTAACATAGCAAAAGCTTGTTCCACATGCCCAGATTTGCATAAAGCATCAACAAGTATGGTGTAAGTAACAACATCAGCAGCATATCCATCAGCTTCCATCTCACTCCAAAGTTTTTTCACTGCATCCAAGTCACCACAGTCACTGAGCTTGTCCATTAAGGTAGTGTAAGTTATTTTATCAGGTTTGTTGCTGCTAGTTCTCATCTTATTATATAATTCCAAGGCTCTATCAAGTTTCCCTGCAGCACAAAGTGCATCAATTAGAACTGTGTAAGTAACAACATCTGGTCCACATCCATCATCTTCCATTTTCTTCAAAATCCCAAAGGCATCATCAATTTTCCCAGCTCTCCCAAGCACTCTAATACATATAGTATATGTATAAATATTTGGCCTCAAACCCAAACTTTCCATCTCTTCCAATAAACCCATTACAGTTCCAGTATCCCTTCTCCTCCCTATGGCTACCATTAGTGCGGAGTAGGTCTTCATGCTAGGCTTTATTTCTTCCGCGACCATTCTCCTGTATACCTCCAAAGCCTCTCTACAAGAAACAGATTGGAGCAGCAAATGAATCAGTCCATTATATGAATATGCATTCAAAACAAACCCAGCTTTCCTCATTTTTCCAAGTGCAAATGGTGCTTGCCGAATCCCACCTTTGACAGAAAGAGCTTTGAAAATGATCAAATATGTATTCAAATTTCTGTTGATAATCCGCTTTTGCATCAAATCAAACACAAAAACCATATCCCCAATCCTCCTGTGAATACTTAAGAACTCAAGCATGTAATTGCATACTTCAGTCATATGCACAAAATTAGGCAACTGGGCAACTGACTTAAAGTAGGAAAGAGCAGAATTAGGTTCCACAATTGACTTGAGAACGCTCATAACTTCTTCAGATGACACTTTATCTCTTCTCTTATCATTTACCATAGCCACCTCATGCGAACAATTTGTTCCAATAACAGCTTGCTTTATTCCATGTTTCTTCCCATTACTAGACCCATTGGGTAGAACCTTCATATTTACATAATTCCTCCGTCTTGACCGTCCATTGTTAAAAGCGTAGATATAACCATCAGTCAAGGCACAATTATATGATATGCTGCTGCAGCACATGTTTGAAGCGAATAGGTTTCCGCATTTATAAGGAGCATATGCCATTAATAGGTTGAACCCAGTAGATGAAACTTAACAGAGAAGCCAAAGTAACATATACAGCACCAGACAGCACCAGATTCAGAAAGTAGCATCTGGAAAGAAAACAAACAATTGATGAGCTTGAAACGCATTTGGAAGCCAGGCCTAACTCAACACCAATCAAAACAAAATCAACAAAGAACAGTATTTCTTTCTAAGAAAAAAATTATCTTTTAGTGGAAACAAACAAGAGAAGCAAACAATGTAAGCTCAATGGTCCTCAAAGGCTAAGCACGTATGTTTCCATATGTAGAAGACGCATATGCCATTAATATGTTGAACCCATTTGATGAAACTTAACAGAGAAGCAAAAATAATGTATAACATATATAGGACCAAACAGCACCAGATTCAGAAAAGAGTATAGAAATACTGCACAGCAAGCATAAAAGTTTCGAGGTAGCCGCTAAGCTCAATATATAATCCAAAAGCATAAAAACGAAGAACATAGGTAAAGAGAGTAGGAGCTTACAGAAGAAGAGCGAATTTACAGTTAACTCGAGCAGACAGCAGCTTGTTACATGTGAAGCAAAAGCTGTTGGGTCAGCCATTTTTTTTGTAGCCTTGAATTGAATGATGGGCTCAGCTTCTATCTGCAGATAAGCGACAATCGTTTGGAGTAAATAGTGAAATGCTAAGGAAAGGAAGTGATGGGTGGAGCTTTGCAAAACGTGTATTTTCTTATGTGTGAAAAGACCAAAATGCCCTAACAACCACTAAAAAATCCTCCCTCCCTCCGCATTCTTCTCCTTCACAGACGGCCCACAGAGCTCCACCGGTACCACCCAACCTTCGAAAACCCACCTAGCAACAAGCTCATGAATATAAATGAATTATGATCTCAAGAAATCAACTTGATCAAGAAAACTCCGGACATTAGATCTTTGGCCGCCTGTTACACACAAGCGCTTGTATAAACCCAAAAAAAAAACAAAAAAACAAAAAAGACAAACTCAAAACCCATCATGAGTACATTCACGACGGAAGCAAGATATAACAGGGAAAGTAAGAAACGTCAGAATTGAGAAGGCGCAGAAGGAACCAGAAGCCATCCTCCACCGGCAACAAAAGAGGAGAAACAAAGAACGGAGACGATGGAAGCCATCATCAGATCGCACCTCCACCGGGTCGCCATCATCAATCAAGCACCGTCGCATCCTCCACCAGGTCATACACTGAAGACAGATATGGGACTGAAAAGGAGATGGCAGCGGTTGAAGGAGGTGGGATTGTGGGTGACAGATTCCTTAGAAGGAAAAAGAATAAAGTTGTCAATATTTTAAATTATAAAGGATATAATAGTCCAGAAATCCTTGTTTCTAGGGTTGATCATAGATCATACCAGACCGGGTCTGGCCCCAACCTGAGGTTTAGTCTCGAAGGGGCCTCAGGCTGGTCCAACACTGGCCCGAATTCGGGCTGGACCAGACCTAGTGGTCCAGGCAGTCCAATGGCCAAGGTTTGGGCCAGTCCAAGCGGACCAATCTACCAGACTAGAATTTAGGGGCTTTTTTTTTTTGTTTTTTTTCCTTCTTTGAAAGGCAAGATTAGAACCTATAAGACCAAAATAATCCCAAATATCATATAAACTCATCATAAAAAATAAAAATTTAATCATAAATTCATTAAAATCTTTAACAAGTCATTCAAGCTACCTTAATACAACCCATGATAAAAAGCACTAAACACATAAACAAGTAACAATAAGTCTATAACAATACACACAAGTGAACAACAAAATGATGGAGATCAAATTATTTGCAGCCCCCCAAAATCACAATACACACAAGTCTAGAATCATGGCAATAATCAACAATAGATTCAAATTATACTTCTCCAAGCCCTTTCTGCAGCATCTAATGTTGTAACAGGTACCATCTATCAATAGATAGTTCAACAAGATTAAATGGTGTGGTTCATCAATTAATCAATTAACCTAAGCTTCAAGAAAACAAGAAAAATCAAACTTCAGATCAGCTAATGGCAAACAACATAACTACATGAAGCAGAAAAAGGAAAGCTTTCATCAAAGTTGCTTTGCCTATATTATTACCCCAACTCATGAAAAACAGATCCATCTTATAACCCAAAGGGAAAACAGATCACCATGCTGCACAGTTAAGTGAAAAGAACCAACAGCATCTCTTAACTTCATTTAGGAATTTTGATGCAAATGGAGGTCACTAAATGATATTCAACATGGAGCAAGAAATTATAACATTTATAAATCCACCTAATATACTTACATGTTTGTGATCAAGTTTTTAACATGTTAACGCCCAATTCACTACCAAACTCATCCTTGGACTATCTGATTTATCAGCTAAACCCAACCAAGAATAATAACATATTTTACGGGATAGTGAAGCTGTCTCTGTTCTACATAACGCCATCAAAGCAACATCCATATGAAACATAAAACATGCCATCTCCTATGAAGCACAACAATGTCATAATTATTATCGAAGAAAAGATCAGTGTCATCTCATCAACATACCAACATATCAGTCCAGCATTGCCTACATAAATCCCGAAATTCAATGTCACCAAACTATGATCGATAAGGAATGACCCTTTTCATTGCAATTTAATCTCTTCCATTAACCCTGCTTCACATTCAGTGACTCAACGGACCTCCCACGCAGATAATTTGGGTTTTTTTTTTGAGCCCTACTGATAGACTGACTTGCGTTTGGACATGTCTCTTCTCATCGTTACAGTGTTAGATCAACATCTCAAGATTTAACATTTTATAAAAATATTATTATATTTTATTTTAAAGATATAATTTTTTTATATAAGATATAAAATAAATTTAAATTATTAAAATTATTTTTGGATCTTTAGATAAATATAATAATATTTTTATAAATTGTTAAATTTAGACTGTTAAGATCTTAAAAAGTGGAAAAAAGGAAAAAGAGGAAAAAAGAATGGAAAGGGGTAGATGAGAGAAATCAAACCCATTTTTTTTGGGCTACCCTTTTGATTTTTCACTTTCAATAGGATTTTTTTTTAAATAATATTCTTTCAGGCCAGACTGGATTGGATCAAGTGGTCTAAGGCTTTGTCCCCAATTTAGTCCAGCTTGATGAGACCAGTTTGGTTTGGTCTACCTAGTGAGGTTTTGGGCTAAATTATTTTATTTCAGACCAAGTCAGGTCAGACTTCTTGGACCACTGGATTTTTTGCCCATCCCTACTTATTTCTGTGGAACTGAATCCCAACCACCCAAACATGAAAAAAAAAAAAAGGAGTAAAACACTCTAAAAACCCCTATGTTTTGCCTTAATTACACAAACTTCCCCTTTATTATAAAAACCCACATATACCTCCCTTAAAATTAAAATGTATAGTATACAAACCTCCCTTATATTTTAAGATTCTATTTATATATACCAAACTGTTAATTGACAATTAAGTTTAACTTTTAGACTTTTATTCTACCAAACTGTTTAAAACATTAGAATTATTTAAACACACTCACATATATATATGGGCAAAAAAAAAACTTATACCCCAAAATTTTAATTCTAATAAATTTTTTAACTTTCTAATATGTTAATATTTTATTAATTTTGAAATTATTAAATTTATAATTCTAATTTTTTACCATATTAATTGAAATTTATTTATTATTAGTTTCTTAAAAGAATAAAATATATATCCAACACATTTTTTCTATGAAGTAAAATAAAATATATAGATTTTAGAGATTGTATAAGCCATTTAAATTAATAATTTCATTTTTACAATAAATATTAAAAAAATTCCTCACATTTTGAAAATTTTGTAATATTTATAAGCTATCAATTAAAATTTGGGATTTACTATTAAGGGTAAATTAGTAAATAATTTTTATTTTTTGAATACATTTTAATTAAGAAATTATTTTTAGAATCTTTTTAGAATATTTTTAACAAAGTTAACAGTTTAGACTTATATGTTTTTAAAACATAATGGAAGTCTGTGTAATTAAGGTAAAATAGAAGGTTGGTTAGTGTATTTTATTAAAAAAAAAAACCAAAACCAAATTCCTTTTATGTGGTCATACATATGGCATTAGATTCCCTGGCGGACCAACCAAATACCGTTAGTAAAATGTACTCTTATCTTAGGGGGAAAAAATTATTTTTATCTAAAAAAGTTAGTTATAAATATGCAATCCACACCTCACCTTTATTCAATGACGTTTCTCTTTTAAGTGTGTGTTTAGTTCAGCAGCAATAAAGTTAAGTGAGATTTATTAAAGTTAGATTATGAACAATGAACAAAAAATTGGACGGGACCGACTGGTTAGACCGGTTGGACTAGGAACCGGCCCCTAGTTCGGTTCAGTTGGATAAAAAACCGATCAACAGTTTGACCTAGTCAACGACGAGTCAAACTGGGAACACTAGCCAGTCGAACCAGTTGGCCCGATTTTTATTTAAAAGAAAAAAAGAAAAAATATTACCCATTTATTTATGAAATTTTAAAAATATAACAATATATTGTTACCTATTTTATTATTATAAATTATATTTATATATTTCTTTAATTTTCATGCATATATATAGTGGTATTTTATCATTATCAATTAAATTATAATATTTTAATATAGTCAGTTCAACCCCCTATCCAACCCAGTTGAACCTTTTGAACCCTCAACCCACGCTATGACTGGTTCGTTACCTAGTTTAGTTTTTTATACCTTGGTTATGAGAGGTTACACACTTGTTTGATTTAAGAAGATGGGAGGTTAGGTTAGGGAAGTAGTTATGGAATATCAAAAAATAGTCATAAGCAATTTAGTCAAGTTGAGATACAAGTTATTACTCACTTAAAAAAAAAACATCAACTTTGGAAATTTAAGAAATGAGGGGAGAGTAGCACTGCAAAACAAAATTTTTTTCTCACCCTTCACCTCCCCTCATTCCAACCAAACAAAGTTTTCTAATCTTAAACTCTCACCTAACCCCATGTAACCTAAGAAAACCTCCAACCAATGTATCAAGTATAAAGCGGCAAATATCAACAAATTTGTAGTTTGTAATTAGCTAGTAATGTCATTGAAACTTAGACATCATTTGATTGAGGTTTTTACTTGTTTAGTAGGACATTGAACTGCAAAGGAACCTACAAAAGACGCTATAGAAGTGCTTATCAAGTCATAGAAGTCTTCTAATTTGAATCAACAAGTTCAAGCAGGACTAGCAGCATGATCTACCTAGGTACCTATGTCATATTCATATCAATAGCATAATTTGAACTAAAGCCAACAATTAGAAACTATAAAAGACCAAAATAAAATTTAAATTCAACACAAGTGGAAGGACGAACTATGATATCTATAGCCAATGTATACATAATATAATGAAACTGTTGGTTTCAGGAGAAATGGGATGGTGGAAAAGAAGAAGAGAGGGAATGCAATGTTCTTACAATGAGATCATCTGTGAACATGTTTCGTATGCTATTACTTGATACGCCTTGTGATATACGTCATTGTGGCTATAGTTTTGGGGCTGTGTTCGATGATTTAAGTATGGGCATGCAATCCATTCAATTAAGAAACAATAGCATATGGGAACACACTTTGAGATTTCACTTGTTCCATTTTATATTTCCAATTAATATTTTTTTCCATTGTTTCAGAATAGAGGTTCACTTTGTGTATTGATGTCATCCTTCATAACTTCCATGACCATTGCTGGTTTCCCTTCCCATGTTGAAGGTATGAAGGTGTATATATATGCATTCATTGAAATGATCCATACCAAAACTTCTTAAGTTAAGGTGTCAATCCTAAGTATTGATGTATAATCTAATGTCTGCACAGGTACCCTTCTCACTTTAGGGAACCACTTTCAATCTCTTAACTTTCGTTTTTTAAAAAACATAATTTTTCATGTAAAAAGTATCTCTTAAAAATATTAAATGAGGACAATCTAGATCCTATATGGATAATCCGGATTAGAAGAATGCCCCTGGATAGGTCGAGAAACCAGTTTTCCCTCCCTTTAAGGGGGAGTGGGATCTCTCAATTAACCTTCTCCTCAATTTCCTCAACATTGACCTTCTGCATCATTTGCTTCAACCTCCAATGATTAGGATTTAAAATTTTATAACAATATAGTATAGTCCTAAATAATAAAAAGTATATAAATAAATTTAAGGATTATACTCTGGAAGTTTTGCCAAATAGGCTATGAGCACCAGGAAGTTTTTGAGGGGCCTAAAATGCCACGAAAGTAATAAAATGAGAGCAAAATGAACCATCCATGACAAAAACCCAACTGCCATCCTCCTCGTTGGTAATTGTTGATATGTGTTTGATCCACACTGGCATAATCGTCCAATTTGTTAATCAAGTATACTAGAGTTAAAGAGAGAGAACAGGGGCATATCATAAAAGGGCATTGGAAATCTCAATCATCTATTAACTTTCTCCGAGACTTGAGTAAAGAAGAACAGTGATGGGGGAGTTGACTGCAAATAGTGGGACCGGTAGAAGGCGAAGGCTAGCATTTCTAAGAGGCCATCGTAGTTAGAGTGAAAATGAATTTTCATCAAGAGTTTGTCATTGTGGTGAGGTATCTCTAATTCAGACTTCATGGATGGAGGTTAATCTAGGGCGAAGGTTCTATGGATGTCAGAATTATCACCGGGTATGAGTTTTTATTGTGTTTTTCCTTGGTAGTTAGAAAAGTGCTAGAATTGATTCTACACTTGGGGCTCAAATTTTCAGGGAGGTGGCTCTAGATATATTCATTAGGTTGATGATGAAATTGGAGCGAGGTAGTCAGAGGTTGTTAACGAGCTCCTTGGTCATGTTGATAGCTTGTATGAAGAGAATGTGAGACTAAGGAGATTACAAGATGACAAAATTGCAGAAGTTAAAATTGATATTGTATTGATGGTTTCTAAGTTGCAAAAGAATGAATGGACATTGAAGGTGGCAATTGGTGCATTGATGGCACCTTGAGTCTTTATATTTATTAATTACTTGTGTAGTTAAATGATGACAAATCTGGTTTATGTAACTTTTTTTTGAAACTGACATTGATGAGCATGGATTCTTGTAATTTGTACTTGTTATTAGAAGGAATTTGTAAGTTTCAATGTAAGTGTTTTCTGATGGATGTATTTGTAAGGTTATATGTGTCGAAGCTTGATATAATGAGATAATGCAGATGGCACCTATCCAACAAATTGATGGCACTTGTACAATAGCTCAAACTATTTTCTAACACAATATATAAGATGGATGCATCAATAATTAACTAGGAATAAACATCATCATTAAGCATTATTTTGGATGGAACACACAACAATATATTCATAAAGAAGCTAATATTTGTTATGGTTTCTGACACATAACCATTATGACATAATCATTAAACATTAATCATTGGTTCTGAACCCATAACGAAATAAGCTTCAAACAAAATACATATCCTTTTAATTGAAGTCTTGAGTTCAATCCCAAATATTCTAACAACATAAGGTTAATAACAAAATAAGGGCCTACGCTTAATAACAAGTATCATAATGTTTTCCTCTCCATGCTGGTGCTTTCCTCCTAGTTGTGGAAGCCATTAGTTTTTTTGTCCTTGTGAGCAATAAGTGTTAAGATTATGATGGCTACATGCCCATTTCACATGACACCTGGAGGGCTGAACGGTAGATTAGAAATAGATGCAAAATGTTGTCTTTCTCTATGGCATTTGGTGATCCGAGATCCTTCTCTCTCTGGAGGTTGTGATCTGGTAGCTTTTCTCATTTCCCTCTCATTTAGTATGGGGAAGCAAGTCTTAAGATTGTAGGCCTAAAACAAGCCCTTGACCAACACTATGGTGGATAAGTTAAACAAATTTTGCTACATCTTCACTCATAGCTCCAAGGACATGGAGGTTATCAATAAACTTTTCCTTGTAAGTTCTCTATGTGCATGCGCAGAATGATTTCTTCAATTGGCCACCTCTCCATTTTTTGCTCTAATTGGCGTATATATGTCCTTTTTTCTACACATGGCAATGCATCTGACATAGCTGCAAGCAAGCCCTAAATGAATAACAAAACTTGTCAAGAACATAATACACACTGCACTTTGTAATGCAGTTATAAAAATCAAGAATTGTCAATGGCCTAGATGCCTAATAGCATGAATGCTTCCCAATATGTGAGAGGTTAGAAGTTTAATCCTGTTAGATCCCATGTTGTTTTCATAATAACTAAACTCATATGTTAACCTAATTCATTCTATGTAAAATTATGTTTTCAAGATTGGGTATAAAAACTTTGCATGTGTAGAGAAACTCAAATTTTCTTACCAAAACTCAAGTTTTTTCAATGGTCAAAGATTTTCAAATTTGAAGATTGCTTCGAAAGCTCAAGTTTTCTACCAAAACTCAAGGTTTTTCTATGGTCAAAGATTTTCAAAACTGCTTTGAAAACTCAAGTTTTCTTACCAGAACTCAAGTTTTTTCAATGTTCAAAGCAAAAAAAAAGATTTTCAAAACTGAACATTGTTTCAAAAACTTAAATTTTTTCAATGGTTAAAGATTTTCAAAACCGCTTCAAAAACTCAAGTTTTTCTACCAAAAGTCAACTTTTTTCAAAGATTATTCAAAACTCATGTCATTATTAGTAATTACACTTATGATAAACAAATGATAACTCTTTGTCAGAAAACTAGTCAAATGAATTTTTAACCCCACAACATTGTCTTTAACTCCTCTGCTTCTTTCATCCTAGAATTAAAGTCACTCGCTATCCTTTCGACGGACAAAAAATATTCTGGCTTATCTTTTGAGCAACCATTAGGACCACCGTGGGGACCACCATTGCCCTTATCTGACTACATATGACTCTAACCCTAATTAATTAAAGAAATCTCAAAAGTCAACCAACTAATCAAAAATTTGTGCATAAAAAAACAACCAACTGACAAAAGATGTAGAGGAGTTATACATGTACAACGATTAAACCAAATGTAACCAGACAAAAAGGCAACTATTTATTATAAAGATATGATTCCTTACCTGACTTGGAAGGACGAATCTTTGCTCTGTACACTTCCTATCATGCATATGAAGATCCAATGTTTGTCATTTTCATTTTGCCCCAAATTTGCCTTCATATTTCGCCCTTCCTCATTTGCCCCAAATTGCTTTTCTTTTATGCCCTAACAGACTTGGATTCCTCTAATGCTTACCATGTCACCAACCATCTGCCACTGGCTTGCCACGTCCCTCTCAATTTGGCTAATTTAAGTGACAAATCAGATGTTAACAGAATGCATTAAGTTTCTATCATGGATGGTTCATTTTGCTCTTATTTTATTACTTCTGTGGCATTTTAGGCTCCTCAAAAACTTCCTGGTACCCATAGCCTATTTGGCAAAACTTTCGGGGTATTTTAGCCCTTTAACCCTAATTTTAAACCATTAAAATTTAACGTCAAAAATTTAAAAGTGTCGGAGATAATAAGTAAAATAATTCTAAAGTATTTTAATAAAAACTTATAGAGTTAGAGTATTTACAAATAATTATAATGGTTAGATTCATTTTTACATTAAATATTTTAATATTATTATTATAAAGGGTAAAAGTCCATATTTAATAAACAATTATTTCCTCAGAGGCGTCCTTGTGGGCCACGATAGCCCTCCTTGTGGTGGGAGGGTGTTCTACATGGGACCCATGCAAGGCCCCTATCGTGGCGCTCTCCCTGGTAAGCGACATGATAGGGGCCTTGCATGGGCCCCACGTAGCATTGAGCGCCACGATATGCCCCCACCCCCTAAAAAAAATTTCTCCTCCTCTCTCATTCCTTTTTCATCTCCCGCTCTCAATCACTTTTCACTCCTTTTTTTTCCTCTTATATTCTTTAGTCTTCTCTCTCAAACTCTCTCCACCTTCATTGGTGAAACTTGGAGCTCTTGATTTTGTGCTTCTTCTTGGTCCCACTTGTTTCCACTTCGACAACATCTTTTATTCCACATCTACCTTAGTCCCCACTTACAAGGTATATGCACGAGCTCTTCTTTTTGTTTTATCCTTATCTTTTTTGTTCATGTTGGTCCTCACTCATCCATATCTCTAAACATAATCTCTGTTGTCCAATATATTAGTTCAAATTGTAGTTGACTTTTGTAGCATTAAAGCTGGATTTCATATATAAAGATATGTACTTAGCTTGTTCAACCGATGTGATCTTTTTTTTTTTGTTTATGGATTTTATATATATATGCATGTACGTAGTTTGTTGATATATATATATATGCACTTAGCTCGTTGACCGTGCGTATGTGATATTTTTGTCATGCGCTACATAATGTTTTTTTGAAAAAATGATAGGTACTTTTTGTCTATATGTTACACGACATAAAATTTATTATAATTAGGGGTAATATTGAAAATGCATGTAGAATAATTTGAATAATATTTACTTAATTTTACCAATGTTATTAATTTTAATAAGTGACTTAT
>JBAGKO010000001.1:5669405-5682096 GCA_037177275.1 Acacia concinna | reverse complement strand
GTAGGGTTTTGTAACATCCTGGGAGGGCGCCATAGTAGGGTTTTATAACATCCTATTTTTTAGGACTCTTACCTTACAATGGCCTTTAGAACTACTGTCATGTCTGTATGTCAGAACAGAAAAAATTAAAATTTTTGACACAGACAGAACAGAGAAACATCTTTTCTCATTAATAGAGACACAAAACCAAAATCCATAAAATACATTGACCATATTACATGATTACATGCCAAGAAGCAGGAAAATATATATCTAGCTCTAAGCTCGTTCCCTCGTCCTGCCTTTTTCCATACTTTCACCTACATTGTGGAGAGCGTAAGGTTTCTTGGGAAACCTCAATAGCAGAATCATAACCAGAAACCACATAATGCAATGCATGTCATGCTATAAGTAATGTTCATACTTCATCTTTAGCGCCCTCTCTCGGCACATATTGTGTATCTGAAGCCTGCACGTGACTCAACGCAATCTCAAATTCAAACAGCTACGGCATAAACAAGGAGTCATATCTCTCATGCATACAGGCTAACATAACCAGAACAAGGCATACAAGCATACAACAAACAGCAGACAACACAAAGCAATACAGATTAAGGGTAAGGATTCTTGCTACTGTATACTTCTCGCACGGTGTACGGGCTCCATTTCGTTGTTTCTGGTGCTATTGGATTACTGTTATGCCTCTTTGTTACACCTATACAGGCCACAATAAATCATGTTACTACATGCCCCTACGAGTATACTACCGCCCTTCCTTTCCTATATCCCCTTAGGGTCTTGGTTCTCTATTACTTGGACCTGATCCTTCCCCTTCCTCTACCGTACCCATCCCCTACCGGTACCCCTTTGTTGTCCTCCCTATGTAGCCTAGGTCCCCTGCTACTAGCTTGTCCCCACAATCATAGCCGAGATAGTTGGGCAACATCTCTCTTTATATGTACCACTGGACCTCCCGCCTGTTTGGCAGCACCTCCCCCTAGAAATTCCTATTTCTTTCCAGGACTGTCGGACAACACCTCCCCCTAAGAAAAGCTATCTTAATCTAAGATAATCGGACAACACCTCCCCCTAAGAAAGGCTATCCTGGTCCAGAACAATTAGGCAGCACTTTCCATTAGGAATGATTGTTTTGGCTTAGATAGTTGGACAGAACCTCCACTTAGGTTCACTATCTAGGCCTACCCAATTGGACAGAACCTCCTCCTAACTACTCTACTAATTGCTGGAAAATAAAGGAATTCACAAGAGGTAGGGATCCGGAACTTACTTGGGTTAAAGGTCGGGCAGAAACCACCAGAATTTCTACCGGAAGAAGCTTCTTTAAGAGTCGGTGGGAGGGCACCTTAAGAGAGGAGGGGAGCACGTTTTTGGATGAAGAAAATGAAGGAAATGAGAGCCTTATTTATAGGGAAGGAAGAGGGTTCAAATTACAAATATTTATTAGGTCTTTATAGGGAAGGAAGAGGGTTCAAAATCTGACTTTATGACTAAGGCAAGGGCAGCCACGTTTTTGTGGGGCCCAGGGTGTCTATCAATCTCAAATTATAATGATAATTCCGTTTGATCGACCCAAAAGTTGGAAAATTCTCAAACATTCTGTAGTCATCCAAAAATTCTAAAACATTCACAATAAATCCCTAAAAATACCAAGAGGCTACTGTTTAAATTTTATAATTTTTGGATGTCTAAAACTCATAGAATAAATTCCTCAAAAAGTCATATGATATCTCTGGACTTTTTCCAGACCTCTAACCAACTTTATAATTCCTCCAAAGTAACATACTAATTTTTTCATGTTTCATTCTAGAACATTAAGGTCCTTAAATATATGCTATGGTCGAAGACCTGGTGCAGCTAAAATATTTGCAGATCCCAAAAGTTTTCCTTAGACCTCTAAAAAATTTTCTTGGACCTCCAAAAATTATTTTGATCACTCTACATTGTTCTGAACACCATATACTATATACGGGACCATTGTGGAAGCTTTTGAGGACCTTGGACCTATGCTTATTTTGACCCAAAACTTTGTGTCTTTGCACAGAGGTCCTTCCCCAAATTTCACTTCAATTGTTGTGAGATATTTCAATCCTCTACAAACTAAGGCCCTCTGCTCATCTAGAATACCTCATCTAGGCCTTAAAAAATATCAAGGTACGACCCTTGATCTAGTCGAAAAACACCATTTTGGCCAACATATCCTTTTTTCGGTCTACAAAAATTTTGGGATGTTACAAGTTTCCTACTTTGGCACCCTCCCCAATGAGCGCCATAGGAGGTGCCCTATTCTTGTGGCGCTCATGAGCGCCACAGTAAGGCTGTGGCGTTCTTTAAGTGCCACGAACTTGCGAAAATGAGCACCACAGGAAGTTATTTTTGTAGTAGTGTTTGGTGCTAGTTCAAACCAACATGATCCTAGGAGGAGGCTTTTCCAAATTTCTAAATGAAGTTCCCCGAATCTTCTGGAAGTATTTTCTCTACTATGTCGCCTTCCATAGATATGCATATGAAGGACTGCTCAAGATCGAGTTTGAAGGACTCATGTTTGATAGTTCAAGTGAGGAAGATATTATAAGAAGCAAATGGCAACTTAACATGGGCTATTATAAGTGGGTTGATCTTGCCATTCTTCTGGGGATGATAAGGGCATTGAGAAGATGAAGCCTTTAGTTGCTCCTTTGCTTTTTAGGCCTCCTAAGAGTCATGGCCAATCCAGATGCTACTCCTTTACATTAGAAGGGACTGAATAATAAGTTATATCCAATGAGTAATTATAATATATAACCTAATATTTATCATATATGTTTGTATACAAATATCAGTGTAGTTAAACTCCACAAATGAAATGTATTTACAGAGTGTTAGAATATCAGCTAGTTAATGAGTTAGTTGTCAGTTATTTCTCCCTCAATGTAGGGCTCTAATCTATAAATACAAAGAGCTATCAGCTATCTACTTCTTATGTATGAGTAACTTGGTCATCGTTTTATATGTCCTCATTTGTTTTAGCGTGCCCTTAAAAGAAGTTTTAATGGTTTATAGAGTTGAATGTTATCCTTGTTGTATCACATCGTTGACTCTTTATCATTGAAGGATGTGTTTGTTACTATTTTTCAACTTGATAACACAAATATTAGTGTAATTCAAACGAGAGTGGAAATACAAATCTACTTATGAAGTAGTCGCTAATGTGCACCTAGCAACATAGTGTCTTTAAGTGTAAAAGGGTATATGAAGATTTCATGATAGTGCAAAAAGGCTGACTTTGTTTCATTTTGATTCAATATTTTCTATCACAAATGACGTTTCCTTCCTTTCTAGCTATGTGATGTGTGTGTTTGTCATGAATTCGTCACAATACTATAGTTTCTGATTTTTTGAGTCGTTCAGTTGCAGTTATCTTTGTGTATCATTGTCCTTAGCATGTGCTTCAAATTGAGAATTTGAATTTTTGAACTTGAATAAAACTTTAACTTTCGATTCTTTGAAATAAAAAGCTACTCCCAGAACTTCAAAATCTCTAAAAGGTGGAGTTGTTGGTGGTTACGTTATGTAGTTGGAGAAACAGGTAATAGTTTGAGGAATAAGGATTTCAAATGCCCTTTAAGGCCAAATTTGGTAGTTAACAATTATGTGTGGAACTGTTTGGTGCTGGCTAAGAACTTCTATGCGATCGAGTGGCATAAGGAAGGTTGTCAAGGAAGTTAAAATGGTGTTTTCCACTTGCTTGTTGGTTTAAACTGATTAAATTTTGATGGGGCAGCAAAGGGTTGTCCGGGCTTAGCAGGTTATGAACGGATATTAAGAAGGGATGTGTTAAAGATCCTAATAGGAAGATACTTGTGGCTAACTAAAAGAAAAAAAGTGTTAAAACTCAAAAGAATTGGACTGAATAATCTGTACTTTTTATTAACATGTGTAAAAGTCATTGTACAAAAGCGGCTAGTCTACCTTATATAGGCCCATCGTACTCCTAATAACAACCTAACTGTACATCAATAACATCAAGATTGATAGCCTATTTCAATAAGTTTGATATGGGATGAATGCCACAGTTATCACCCAAAAAATAAATAAATAAATAAAGACTACTCCAAGCTGAGAAATTAGATCCACAAAAATTAGAAGTATCTTAGTGAAGGAAAGGGTGGTACAGAACAGATAGTAATCAAGAGTGTGAATGGGGTTTATTCCATTTTTATTTTCTATCTCTTAAATTTGGTAAGTTCTTTACAAGCTTTTAACTTTATAAGATCCACATAAGAAGATCTAACTCTTGAAGCTGTAGTGTCATGTTTCCTTTGGTTAGTTTAAGCGAAAAAAATGCAAAAATACGTCTCTATTTTTAAGGATACTGTCTTTTGTTGTTTTTCTTTCAGGTGAAGTATGTATTGAATCCAAATTAAAAAACATGAGGGAAGAATAACAGTGAGAGTAAGAATGGAAGCTGATAATAAGAGAGTGAAACTGCCACACCTAATCAGGGCAGTCCGTTGGCAGGGCAGGCGAAGTTGTGACTTGGGTCAGTAATCCTATGCATGGCAACACCATCAAAAGGTCCATCTGGTCTCAACCCGATCTTTTGACTCTATTAGAGTAATCTTCTCATATCCTTTCCTTTTCTCAATATTCTCTAAGCTAGTATAAACTGGGAGAATCACTGTGTGATCCTACTTGTTTCATATACGGGATTGGGGGATTCTTATGAGCTAAATTTTTTTAAAAAAATGGAGAAGTGAGATTATAAAATTTTAATTAAAAATGTAAGATAGAAGAGTCAGAAAAATTAATTAAAAAATTTTAGCCTCACTTCTATAATTTTTTTTAAATCCAACTTAAAATAAAATTTGAGAAAACCTCACTTGGGTTCTAATGATAAGAAAAAAAGTCCAAAAATCTCAGCGGATTCCTCCATCATAAAGTCTTTAGGGACTTCAGTGATATAGATTCAAAATGTGAACTTACCTTATTAATAAGTATATGTAACTATATTGACAAGTCATAGAATGACTACTAATAAGCTCATATATGTTAATTAAAGCATCTCTTGTAGACAAGTGTTTGTGACTATGTTAACAAGTCATAAAGTGGATATTGACAAATCCATCTATATTAACTAGAATAACTTCTATTGACAAGCCCATCTATGTGATGACTTCCCATTTTTAATAGATTTGGGATATATTTAGGAAGTCGTCTATTCTAAATTAAAAAGATTTTTCTTGAGATTTAATGAAATATGCATCATTTGTAGAATTTCATATTAAAATGGAAGTTTTTAAACTTAGGATATAAGTTTTTAAGTTTAAGGAAAAAAAATAATTATGGGAAGTTTTCTTAAATAAAAATAAAAAATAAAAAAGTTTTAGTTTATTATTATTAATATCATTATTATAAGTATCATAATATTGTTTCCTTTTTCTCTTGATTGATGGGAAGGTTGCCTTTTTGGAATTAATAGAAAGAGAGAGACTTGAGACCTAAGGAGAAGAGGGTGCATGCTTAGAAGGTAAGGAAGACATAATATCTTATAAAAAGAGACAACTGCATGTACTTAAAGAAAAAAAGAGGGATTATCTTCATGGCAAAGAACTAAAGCAATAAGTGAGAATTAAAGAAGTGAGGACGAAAGAAACTCATTTGTCATCTCTAGTTTCTCTTAGCATTGTTGATTCTCTTTTCTTCTTCTTTTTCTCCTTAGTTTTGAATCTTATATAAGGCCATGTGTGGCTAGTTTGTCTCACAACTTAAAGTAATTATGAACTTATAAGTATATTTGACTTTATTTTCATATATTGGTTATAATTTAATGTTAATTTTGATCACTTAATCCCATTTACTTCTTATCTACTTAGTGTTTGATCACCATTGATATATGAGTTTGGAGAATTTAGATTAGTCTTGGGAGAGAGATCTTAATTAGATCATGAGATTGAGCAATGTGGGATTAGAATTTATTTTAATTTACCAATAGGATAGGAATACCTATTAGACTCATAATCATGTTAGAGTAAAATTGAACTATTATTGTCTATTAGGTAACTATGTTAGGAATAATAATTTTACCTTGAGAGAGGGGTGTAAGTGATTAGGAAATACTTATATTTATTTATCCTCTAGATTAACAAAATTAAATTGACATTAAAGCTAACTAATTAAGAGAATAAGGTTTATGAAGCTAATAGGGGATCAGTAACTCTGGGATGTTCATTTAATATTTGTGGGCATTAGTTGGTTTAATTTGATTTTTAATTTCTTTTCACCTATTTGAATTCGATTTAGGTTGCTCAAGTTATACCAAAAATATAAAATTAATGTTTAACTAGGTTTAGATACTAAATCCTTGTAGAAACGGCACTTGCAAAGTTTTAAGAAATAAATTTTTACCTATCACTATGTTAATAAGATAAATTTATATTTGGAATCTATATAATTAAGGTTCCTAAGGACTTTTTTTATAGAGGAATCTACACTTAAACTTTTTATATAGTTTTTCTTATCCTTAGCAGGTAGCACTTGAGTGAGATTTTTTTTCAAAATTCTTCCCTTTGCTTACATTCCCTCCCCTCATACCAAACATACCTAAAGAAGGAATACAATCATCCAAAGTCTCAAAAATAAGTGAGCTACATGAACCTATTGTTATTCTTTACACTATAACTTGTCATTACATAATGCTAACTTGTATTTAGACATTTTAATTATTACATTCCTTTATTAAGAAGAAAAAAAATTTGTTGGAAGTAAACAAGATATTGAGGAATTATCCAAACATAAAATTATAATTGCTAGTAAAAAGACCTTCATACTTGTTCTTTGAAGGGAGAGTTTTTCTCTCCACTATTTCCTTGCCACCTTATCGTCCATCGTCCTGCATCGCCTACTGTCCATGCTCTGTTTCCTCATCCTCTTCTTCTTCTCTTTCCTGTTTGTTCTTCTTTCCGTTTGGCTTCATTGCCTTCTACCCATTTTAAAGCTCAACATGATCCTCTTTTCCCATCGAAGTATAGCCTATTGTCGTGCTCACTAGCTTTTCCCCTGTACTGTCTAGCCTTGCCGTCTTCATGCCTCTTTAGCTTCAAGCACTTATAAATATTCACTAGGAGCTTTGTGGTCCTGTCCTTCTTGTTGCTAATCATTTTCTTCTCCACTTTCATGCTTCCCAGGATTGTTCCTTTATCTTGTCTCAATGTGCATGCCTTCTTCAAGGCCTCTTTTGCGTTGTGGCTTCTTGGTGACCTTGCACTTCTCTTCGTTTGTTTCTCATTGATTAAGTCCCCATTTGGATCTCGATAGTAGGTTTATCTATTGGATTCCATACAACCATAGTCGCTTGATCGTTCGTTGGTGACTTTTTTGGATCTTTTTTGTAGTTGTGTTCTTCTAGTAGGTTTCATGGCTGTGGTTTTCGATTTCAAGTTTCTCTTATCTCCATCATCCCATGCGTCCTTTTCCACCTTTCTTGTCTTCTTCCGACCTTCATCTTCCACTTTCCTTTTTCCTTGAGCATGTTGGCAGGGTGTGTCGCCATTGTGGATCTCTTTTCCACTCGGTGGCCAGGTGTCACTCTTCGAGCCATCCTTCTGAAGATGTTCCAAGTTTATTACATGTGTTTTTGGTGGGCCATCAATGCATGTTTCTACCTCTTATGAAGCTTATGCCATTAGAAGGCCTTGTGGCCTTGAACTTCAGCCTCTTCCATCTTGGGCCTCTACTTCTTATCCATCCCATATTGAACCTTTTACATCCTTTCTTATTCATTGAAGGCGACTGCGTGAAGCCCAATTGGACATCATCTCATGTTCGACATTACAAGCCTAGACTATCATCCTATCCTTCTCAAACTTTGTTCTGTAAACGTCGCTTACTTATCCCCTGCCATTTTCAATCTTCTAAACATTCGAAGTCTAACCCTTCTGTGTCCACTATCCCTTCCTCTATCAATTCACTATCGCAACCTGCTTCATTTTGTTCCCCATTTGTCACCAACCTTACTTGTCATTTTTCTCACTCCCACAGTATCATCCCTATCCTTTTATTACCAAGTCCTTCCTCCCATTTTACCTCGCAGTCCACTCTTACTTTATTGCCTCTATTTTTATATTTATCGTCAATTGTCCCTCTTCTTTCATTTTCCTTCCTCTCTCTTTCCTTTTCCCTTTCATTTTCCAACCCCCGCATGCATCATAGAACATCATCACTTCTTCCCCCGCGAGAATGGGCATCACTCACCATCACGCCGTCAACCACGTTTTGTGTTCGAAGTTGAGTCTAACGGCATCACGTCCTCTGTTCCCACCCTGGGTTTACATCTAGCCAAAAAACCCTGTGCCCTTATCCCATGACCCTTGGTAATGTGTGGTTTATGAATTCCTCTTCCTGGTTTGCATCTTTTTGGCTTGCACCACCTTGTTTTTTTTGGATTTCCCTTTATCTTGTTTTCTACACTTTCTATTTTCTTGTTATGTTTCTTTTCAGGTTCTCCTTGCTGGCAGTCATTATGCGTGAGCTATGCTTTGCTTCTCAGACTCTCCACCCTCTTGTGGATGCTATATGCTAAGGATGCATCTCTTATAAAACACCTCTTATGTGGGTATAGACGTCATGCAATTAGGTCCCTCTTCTCGGTTGCTTTACAGCGTGTCCCTTTTCTTGGGATAACTTCTAGACTCTGGTTCCTTGTTTCCTTTCTTTTTGTCTCGCTGGTGAACATGTGTTCTCCACTTTCGAAGTATGTTTTGCATTCCTTAACACCTTTGGGGCTTGCTTTAGTAGGTCCCTTCTTAAGGAATTTTTGCTTGGGAATGATCTATCCAATGTCCTTCTATTTCTCTCCCTTGCTTCAGTATGTAACTGCCACCTATCTTTGGTTAGTGTTCTCCATAGTATATAAATGGGTTCATTAACTAACTTTGTATTTTGGTAATATGTTCTTTAATGTCATTTGAGCATTTTATCCCAAAAAAAAATTATAATTACATAATAATTATCCCTTATAAATAAAGTTTTTGTTACAAAAAGAAAACAAGCTTGCAAGCTTCAAGCTTTGATGGCACCTGCTGGGAAAAACATGTAATCATAAAAATAAATTATCATATCTAAAAAGTATTAATAATAAATGAGCAATATAACATATTGTCATTTTCTATGATAAAACTTATCGTTGTATATTACTCACTTGTTGTTGAATTTTTTTGTGATTGCAATCCTTTTTTAGGACCTTATAGTAATTTTCCTTTGTAAATAATCCTTGTGGTACCAAAAGAGAACAAGCTTGAACCTTTAATACTATTTATTGAGAATCACTATGAGATCCTAAGATAAAAATGTAATTATTAAAGAGTCTAGCGACAAATGGATAAACATGAACCTTTTGTGTTAGAACTTGTCATTACGTGTTCTCAAAACTTGGACCGGGACTGATCTACTTCAGTAGTTGAACTAGGGTCGACTTTTTTGTTTTTACTTTTAAAAAAATCAATTTTTTTTAAATTTTTCTTTATAATTTTATATTAATAACTTTAAAATTTTTTCTTTCTCACTAGTTTGGTCTTGGTTTAGCTCCGGTCTGACCTACTGACTTTTAACCCAGTACCCCAACCTATTCAGTGACCGGTTCAGATTTCAGAACCTTAGCCATTACATATTTATTCAATAATCATAAAACTTTTTGATGATTTCATTACTACCTCAGTGATTCTGTCTTGTAAATAAAGCTTCAGCTTGAAGCTTTTGTCAGCAAAAAAGATAAAATTTGTTGCCCACTTGATGAGAATCTAATTTGAAATTGTGGGTTCTGAACTCCCCTAGTCTCCACTAGGAAAGTGATGAGGGATAGCCTAGGCTAGTGTGACTTGTAGTTGTATTTTTACTTTCTTTAGGATATGGTTTCAGTTATGCATTAAAAAAATATTTGTGGGTTCTGTGATATATAGTCTGAGCGGAGAGCATTTTTTGATGTGCGTGAGGAAGAAGGAAGCTACCCGTGAGAATGGTAGAGAATGCGTGGGAGGCTCAAGAATTATGATTCATAATGACTTAACTTCACGCTTTCCTATTCATTGTGATCCCAGACTCAATGCTTCAGAAACTTTTGAAGTCGCCTTTAAGATTGCTCAGAGGCTTCGCAGATCAAAAGGTTTAACTCACTCTACTCTCTAGCCTCTGTCTAATTAACCCCACGAAAAGACTTTTTACCTTTCAAGTGTACCTACATAGCAATAATAAAGCATTGGTCCCATGCTTGTATTTATTTGTTTCTGCAATAGAGGAGTAAATAAGAGCCAGGTGAAAAATGAAGAGTTGGTTTCTTTATGGAGAGTGTGGTAACCAGTGGGTGAAGCAAGTTCCATTAATGACATCTTGACAAGAACCATGTTTGTGTAACTTTTCTTGGGCCCAAAAGATGAGCAACTTGATGAATGATAATTCATCAAGTGATTGGTAAGGGAAAATTATTTTTTTGTCCCTATAATTTTGACTAAATTATAACAAGTTCCTACTTTTGACTTATGAAATTCAGTTTTTATATTGTAAATTCGATTGTAATTCAATTCTTAAATTTTTACTCGCTGCAATTTAATTATATAGTTTTTAACTATTTTACAATTTAGCCCTAACCTTTATTATATTTATATATGATTTTATTTTCCAAAACATATGGAAGAAATTATAAAAATGGTTAAAATTATAGGGACTAAGTTGCAGTGAATCTAAGTTTAAGAACCAAGTTACCACAGAGTCAAAATCGAGTTATCACCAAGTCAAAACTATAATAAGCTGAGTTGCATCAAGATAAAGTGCATGTATTGAGTTAATTAGTGCCTATTTTGATTAACCGTAGAAGAATGTGTGTTTGGATGTTAACTTATTAGATTTATTTAGCTTCACATCAATAATTTAAGTAACTTATTATAAGATAAGTATTTGGATGGCAAAAAAAAAAAAAGATACTTTGTAGCTTTGGAGCATCAAAACATAAAAGCTCAAATTTGGAGCTTTTGTGGTGGCAGGGAAGGAGAGAGAAGGGATAAAAGAGTTATTTGGTTGAATTTGCTATAGAGTCGGTATATCGACAGTTTCAGAAAATATCAAACTGACTATCATTGGTCTCCAAATAATTCATGACTACTCCTCAATTTTTCTTATACATTATTTTCATCTTCATCATTGGTTGGGCCACAAATTACAACCATACTATTATATTTCTGAAATTTAGATTTCTGAATAGAATTTTCACTCAATTTTGAAAATTCATATACAATTGTACAAATATCCAATTGAAATGATTATAAAGTTCAAGTGTCTTTTATTAAGTCTAGTTTTAGGGGGGAAAATACTTCCTTGGTTCAATTAGAATTAGAAAATTCCTAGGATTTCAGTTTTGAACACTGTTCAAGAAACTGACGAATTTTATTAAGCAAACTTTAAAAATTCATATCTCTTAACATATACATTCAAATCATACAAATGACGTGTCAAATTAAATCTTGATATGTCTAGTTTTAGACCAGAAAGTTTCATGATTTTTAGACATCATTTGCCTAGAATAAATTGATATACAATAATACTGTTGTCGGTCTCATTCTAAAAATTCGTCAAAACTTACTTTGACTATAATTCTTACACCAAAATTCACCATTGTACTCCCTTTATATTGTCATATATTTAGGGAATTTGATGAATAAAAATTTGGTATATTACACATCTCTTACTTATTTTTAAACAAAAAGATATTTTTTTAAAACAAAATCATCATAAATCATTTTTCTACTTATAATTCAAAAATATTTCATAAAAAAATATTTTTATAAAGTCACATACAAACACAATAAATTTTGATAAGCCACTTGTTTTTTAAAATTACTTCTTATAAACCCATCAAAAAAAATAAATCATTTAAAAGGCTTGTTTGTTTTGACTTTTTATTTAATTAAATAAGATCTTATACACAAATCATGAGTAAGACTATTCTTATACTTATTTCATATTCTATAATAAATCATTTCAAACAAGCATTAAATAAATAACGTTCAAACGGACTTATGATTTAAGTATAAGATAAGTTGAAGAGTGGTAAACGTGCTTTGTGAGTACGAACTCAAACATGAGAGAGAAGTTGGTCTTTTCGTGCGAGTGTGGTAACCGGCGAGCGAAGCAAGTTCCATTAATGACTATGACCATCTTTGTGTGAGAAAGGTGACTTCTTTGGGCCCAAAAGAACAGCAACTTGATAATTCATCAAGTGATTCATCAGAAATAATTATAATAATTCATCAAGTGGACAGCTTTTTCCTTTTTTGACCCATGAATTACACATGATGAATTGTGCAGGAGGAAAAAAAAAAGTATCTTTAAAACTCCATCACACGCCAACTTGTGTTGTGTGATTTGAAATATTTCACCTTTATGAATTTTTATCCAATAGAAGTCCAAAATTACCCACCAAAACACCTTCAATTCCAAACAAACAAAAAGAAGCAATCAATTTGGCCTTCTAGTTTTTTCCCTCATCATTTACTGTACCTCACTATGACGCTCTTTTCCCGCTCCCTATGAACCCCACCAAACAGTAAATATGAAGCAAATCCACCCATATCTTCTAAACAAACAAAGCCTATTGTCACGCTCTAGAATTTTCTAGAGGTTTCTTGTATATTCTTGCACATTCTTGTATTTTCTTGATGTATAAAGA
>JBAGKO010000001.1:5657780-5668628 GCA_037177275.1 Acacia concinna | reverse complement strand
TGACTTAGCTAGTTCGCGAGGGGCGACGAGAGGAGCTAAGTGCCGCACGGGTGCTTGTACGAGACAGGTCCGTGACACTATACTCTCCCCTAGTTTTTTCCCTAGGAAATGGAAAGCTAATACAATGCCAAATTGGTTCACTTTCTTGGAAAACAAACACCCACATTGCAACATTTTAAAATTTTCATTTTTCAAGAAAAAGAAATTGCATTAAAAGAACGTCAATCCAAGCAGTACTGTTTTATTTTTTGGCCAACACAATCCAAGCAGTACTAATAGTGTGCTATAGTGGTGTGATTTTTATTGAAATTAAAGTGAAAAATATTCATTTGTTTTTACTCAAAATTTATCTAATACTATATGCATTTTGGAGGTTATTTTTTACCATCAACCTTTTTAATTACTCACTCATATTCTAAATATAAGGTAGAGTTAACTTTTTTAAAAGAGATTAAGAAAGTTAAATAAAATACTCAATCATGTAAATTCATTATATTATATATTAGTTTATAAATTAGTCAACATAGTTTAAAGACAAAAATAATAAATATAAACACTTTAAAGTAATTTAATTATTTTTCTTAATTTTTTTCAAAAAAAAAAAGTCGACTATATTTTATATTTAAAATCGGAGGGAGTATAAATTTTATAAATGTATTTTACTTAATTTTAATAATCAATAATAGTGAAATCATTAAACATGTCTTAAGATGGTGGGGAAAAAAATTAATTTACTCTTATGAAAATTTCCTCTCATCATGCCCCAAGGGACTCTTGTGAGGTAAAAGTGTTTTGAAGATCTGTCATTACACCCAATTTTATGATGGGCTCTTTGCATATCATCTCCAAGGTTGGTTAAGCTTCTACCTAAAGAATAAATCAGGGCTTAGTGAGGGTAATTGGAAGAGTTTTCCCTAAAGTAATAACTCTGCTAAGACTGTTCAATTGATTTTGGATGAGGCTCCGAAGACTCGTGAAGGTTGGAGAGTAATTACTGAAATCAAAAGCATGATCCAAGGTTTAGATGTGTCAATACCATGACAGATATTCTTTTCTTTGTATTTAGATTTGATTTTTATTTCCTGTGCATAAAAAAAATTCCTCTCATTCTTTATATATACATATACTTACAAAATACTTTTAGATCAAGTTCTTTATATCTATATCGTCATGTTCTTCAATCATATATGTGTTTTATTTTTAAATTATGATAATTTATTTATAAGTTTAAATATAATAAATATAACATATGATCATATGTAATTAGAGAATATGACGAAATTGAAATTGATGTAAAAAAACTTGATTAAAATATTATCCTTTATACATGACACTTCTAATATTTTTCACATAAATAAAAAAAAACTTTAAATCTCATTAACTTTATCGTAGAATCTAATAATTTTCTAACTCTACTCTTATTTAATATATATAATATCAAATAAAAATAAAGTAATAAATAAAATGTAAAATTATATATTTATATTAAAACTTTATTAAAGTAGGATTTAAAAAATCCTTCTCTCAACAGTATACAAGGACTACTTTTAGTTTACACAAGTCTCTAGTTCATTAAATGTGTTTTAAATTGATGCAGTCCTTCATTTTACCGTCATTTATTAACTAATTAATTTTTTAATTGCCTTTTCTCTCATCTTTTTCTCTTTTCTAATATGAACTCATTCATTTTCCAATTACATTTAATAAATACAACTTTATAACAATGTGATTAATTAATCTAAATGAACATGTAATATGGGCCAACAAATTTTGTTTTGGGTGCTAAACTTCAAAAAAGGATGCAAGTGATAATAAGAACGACAAAGCAATATAATAACAAGTTTTATTTATTCCTCATTTTGCATATTTTTAACATTTTACATATTTTTAACATGATATTCCATTAGAACCACAGAATTTACAGGTCACCACTTAACGACAAATACTGATCCAAACTTCAAAGACCCTATGAACAATCAAACAAACAACTTTGCAGGTTGCAGCTATTCCTTTCCCTCCATTTCATATATCAATCATCCCCTGCCTCCGTGCCTACTAATCCATATCTACACCCCAACCCAAAGATTCCGCCACGTGTGATCCTAGCCATACTTGCAGGCATCATCATCTCAGACTAGCGTCTTGCACGCCGATCTCTGGGGGTCCCACATCGCCGGAAGCAAGTACTTCCTGCCATTAACGCCGTACGCATTGTAGCTCGCCCCAGTCGTCTTGTCTATCAGAACCTGGCCCGGATATCCCGGATACGACCCGCTCCCGAAAGCACCCGTGCAAGCTGATACAGCTTCCAGCGGCGCCGTAGGTGGGCCCTGGAAGTAGCCATTGTTGAAGGGGTTAGTCACGGTACCGGCGAGCACGGTGGCCAAGTTAATGATCATTCCGTCAACACCGACGTCACTGTTCGGCGACACCAGCGGCGGAGTCTGCGGGCCGTACATGGGCTGGTGGAATGGCCACGCGCATTGGCCTGGACACTGAGTCTCAGGATTTCCAACCCAGACATAAGCTCTGCGAGGCTTACTTTCCACGGGTCTGATTGCCCCATGAGTACCACACCGGCTGACGCAGAATCCGTCGACGGCAACGTCCTTGGCGGTGAGGACGACAGTGATGGAGTTCAACTCGTTGAACTTAGACGCCAACGCAAGCAAGTGCCTCGATCTGAGGAACTTCCCAAGAGAGTACGTCTCGTGAAGGTACTGCTTCCCAACGACGAGCGCAGAGGATCCGACCTTGTACTTGCCGGTGGTGCCCCACCACGCCGCTGCCGAGGGAAGCGCAGACTTCGGGGTGTTTAAGGATTCTATGAAGTCCACGATTATGGACCGTTGGATAGGAGTGAAGGTACCATACCACACCAGATTAACGGTGATCCTCCCCTTCAGCAGCTCGCCGTTGTGGTACTTAAGCACCAAGGGTTGCTGCTGTACCAGAGCCCCCTCGGCGACAAGCCACGGCCACAACATAGCGAAGAAGACGATGGCATAACGGTAGATAAGAGACATTTTTGAGGTCAAAACTCAGAAGAACAAGTAAGCATGAGAAGAATTATCCAAAGAGCAAGATGAGGACGAACGATCGGGATGGACTATTTATATACCGAGGAACAGAGGAAGACGATCCACTGTACAGCTGTAAGCAGAGAGTTGTCATTATAAAATCTCCCACTCTAATTAAGGATTTAGTAATTTTTTTAAATTTTAAAAATACTAAATATATTATTTTAAAATATTAAAAAAAATTTAAAAAAATTATTTTATTCAACTTATTAATTAATATATAATATAATATAATATATTAAATAATATAATTAATTACTTTATAATATTTTTTAAAATTCTTAAAAAAATTAAGAGGTTTTATAATTTGAATGGAGTGAGTAACAACCATCCCTTCTAATTGGATATCAAATTTTGTTTATTTTCCTCAGAGTTTTTAGGGTGTGTGGCATGATTTGTATTGATAGCATATAATAAAGAAAATGATTAAGGTTTAAATAGTCATCAAATTTTTTTAAAAGTCCAGACATATCTATAAACTATTTTTTTTAAAAAAATAATTATAAAGTTTTAAAAAAGGTCTAAATTATTAAATTATTATAACACCGTTAATTTTTTATAAAAGTTTTCTATAGTAAATTAACGATTTGTTATAGTAATTTAATAGTTTTATACTATTTTTAAAACTTTATAAATATTTTTACTTTAAAAAATAATTTATGATTATTTTTACGTGCTATTTAAGCGCCTAAAAAAATCGTTCACCACTGAGCTTCTGAAGTGGCGTGACGTGGCGGTCTGAATGATAGCGACGTCGGATGCAGAACTCTGCAGATGGCAGAATGAGTGTAATGACTGATTTGACCTCACTCTGGATATATATCCACAGTCCCTATGGATCCAAAGCAACATGCATTTCAGAGCAAGTTCTAAGTTCTAACCAAATAACGTGGGTCCCAATCAGGAGGGCTTGAGCAATGACAGCCGTTGATTAGAATGGAGGGATGTGATTGGGAAGAAGTGTGGGAAGTAACTAGTGATGACTGATGACGTCGTGTTCAGACTTTGAGGACGCAGTATTTGAATACAGTAGGATTTATTTATTTTGTATTAAAATGGAGGGACGCATGGTGGTGGCAGGGAATAAGTTTTTTTGTTAAATAAAAAACTAAGAAAGTCATAGGCTTTTCTAGGGAACCAGTAGGTGAAATCTAGAAAGAAGTGAGCCAGTGCCCCAGGTTAGAGTGGGGCCCATTGGAGGGAGAGTTTTGAGGATCTATGCACCAGCTTATTAATGTAGATAATGGCAAAATGGTAATTTAATTGTCTTAAAATTCAAATTAGGAGGAAAAAGGACATTGTTAATGAGGATTATAGGTCTTTGAGTTAACTTTACATTTCTCGTCTATAATAATTCTTTGAATTCTTAAGTTATCAAAAGTGCAAATTAAGACAACGCCAATGGAGGGATTAAAATTAAATCAGGGTTAGGGTATTAACATAACGCTTCAACAAAATTGAAAAAAAGAGTTTTTATGCAATTTTTTCTTTCCTCATATTTGAGTTTAGTTTTTGTTGCTTCAAGTTTTAAATAGTGGGTCTTGTTGTTTTAATTTATCAAAGGGTAAAGTAGTTTTAAGTATTGTTAAATTATAAGAATCAATGTTTTATAAACGCTTGTTTGTTTATAGGGAGAAAGACAGATAAATACCCTGCAAACATGAGAAACCCAGAAAAGTGACTCGAATTTCGGAAATGACAAATGAGAGGCGAAAAATTGGTCATGTTTTAGTCATTCTCTGTTGAGTTTTAGTTATTCTCTTTTTAGTTTTAGTCATTTTGGTTTAGTCATTATCTACTCAGTTTTAATCATTCTCTGTTGAGTTTTTACCATCACCCTTTATTTGTCCTTTCCGAAATTTGAGTCACTTTTCTGGGTTTTTCATGTTTGCAGGGTATTTATTTGTCTTTCTCCCTTATTTATATTTGGGGAAAGCACAAAAAGTGTTTTTTTTATTTTATTTTTTCCTAAATCATAATAAAACTTCTTTTATATGCTAAGTACTTCAAATGTTGTTAAAATACTTCTAAAATGTGATAGTTTTAAAATTTGAAGGGTCGTGAGAGCAAACTTTATAAACATGTATTAACACAAGCAAATACTTAATTAATGAAGACTACTCCTTCCGTTTCCTATTACAACGCATTAAATGTATTTAAAAACACAAATTAATGTGATCATAATTTTTGCTTGTAATATGCTCATAATTACGTCTGAAAAGGCAGGGATAAAAAAAACAAACAAACAAACAGAGTAGTTTCAATCAGTTTGTAAATAAGGGGAGTCCTTATTTAAAATTTGAAGGGTCAAAAATGACTTGTAATATAATTTATTGACAGACTAATGGTAGGTTTTATTTATTTTTACCAGAACGGAGTAATGGTAATAAAATCTTCATGTTGAAGATCAATACGAGTATGAGTATGCATTAATAAAATTTTTATATTAATAACGATCTATATTTGCAATGTTTATCTAAAGAGAAAATATCAAAAAAATATAAGAGAAATAGGGAAATTCTAATTCAGAGCAGTGAAATTGGGAAATCCTAAATCAATCTTTTTATACTTTTTTATTGTGTAATTTCGAAAATACCACTAGGTTTTTAACAACACGAGTATCTTAATTCATAACAAAAGTATCTTAGTTAACAACAATAAAAACATTTAGGTATTAGATATTTACACTGTACATTTTTTATGTTGTTGTTATTAATTGATATATTCTTGTTGTAAATTATGATATTTATGTTGTTAAAAATTCAGTGACATTTTCGTAATTACACAATAAAAAAAAGTACAAAAGACTTATTTGGGATAACCCTATTTCAATGTTCACAATTATAAATTTTTCTATTTTTCTTATTTTTTTTTGAGATTTTTCCTTACCTAAAATAGATACATGCATGCATTTGCCTCTGAATTAAAATTAAAAAAGTGGGTCATCAAAAAGTGATGAAGATTGAAGCGAAAGTAACATCTTCACATCCAATGTACTTGACTGGCCTCTACGGAGAGGGAAATTGTGCTTTTAACATAACAATAATAACACAACAGAAGTTTTGGCGAAAAAAATAGAATAATAACACGACAGAGTTGGAGGTTTCGTCTTTTTCCACTCTTAACTTTAATTAGGGGTTTGATTCCATTTTTATGTATAGAGCATCATTAAATCTTTTAATTAACTGTCATTTTTATATAAGAACTCACAATAAATAAAAGATTAGTTATTCACCTATAAGATTAGGAGATACCTTACGAACCAATATCAATAACAATAATAACACAAAAGAAGTGGAGGTTTCGAATTCAAATTTGAATTTTTTGGTAAAAAAAAAGCATTCAAATTTGAATTTTGATCACCAGTTTATTTATCGTCTCTCAGTCGCCTGAAAAAAAAATTATTTTATTTATTATAAAATTTTAAATATTAAATTTAGAGCAAAAATTATCGAAACTAACAATAACTTTTTTCATTGACTTTCGTTGATCATTAAAGTGCTGCTATATACATCATCATTACAAATAATAAATAAAATGAAAGGGAAATGAATTTAAGAAAATGAAAGGGAAAAAGAAGGTGGGTCACGTGTAGAAAGGAAAGGAAGCACGAACCACGAAGGGGTTCACAGGAAACGTCGGCACAGGTCCAGACAAACCTTGCTTTGTTCTTTATCATATTACTGTATTATTTTTATTTGTTACAGCAATTTTTAAATCTCAAAATTAAAGTATACAACTACCTTTAGTCTCTGTATTATATGTAAACAAAATCCTTTCTCTCAGGGCTGTTTGACAACAGCTCAGACCTACTTTAATGTAGCTGTGACTGATACAAACAAGCACATCAGCTCCCATAAGTGATTAAAGAAATGCTTTAAAGTTCATGTTTTTGTAAAAACGGCACTTAAAAAAGAATAAAAATTAACCTCTCTGAAGCGGCTTTTCTTTTTTAAAATGGGGGAGACAAAATGTAAAGAAGAAGGGAAGGAGAGAGAGAGAGAGAGGAGAGAAGGAAGTAAGTAATGATATGCATAAATAACAATAGAAAAGTTATTTATAAGTTATTTTTATAAAAATAAATTTTTTTTAATTAAAATATTTAAAAATAACTTTTGATAAAAATGAATGAAAAATATATGAATTTTATTATATATATAACATATATATTTATATATATTTTTTGATAGTGTTTATATGTATTTTATCATATTGCTAATGCTTTGAAAGTAATGTAACAATAATTATTTTTTTTATGATTTTTTTAAAAAATTAATTGGGTCTTATATATAATTAGAACGAAGAGAGTAAGTTATAATAAAAAAATGAAAAAAAAATTCATAAAAAAAAAAAGAAGAATCAGTTTTTTGGCATAAACAACTTATTTTTACTTATATAAAAAATAATAATTTATAGTCCATAAGTTAAATTGGGGAATTGTTAATACTTAATACAAACATTTTTTTTTTTTTTCACTTGTAGAAAAGCACAATTTGTTGGCAAAGCACACAATTTGGGCTTGGGCTACAAATCTGAGACCCAAACAAACCCAAAGTTTTAAGGAACAATTTTCTCCCTTAAGATTTATATGAAAAGTGATTTTGCCCCTAAAAAACTTTTAGGGGCAATTTTGCCTCATAATTTTTTAAAATGGAGCAGTTTTTTCTTAGCCATTATACTTCATATTTGTTAATTTTGACTATTACTTGATTAAATATGCTGAGTAGATAATTAGAAGTAGGCTCGAGACGGGATGAGATTGGGAAAGCCCATTCCCAATTCAAATCTCGAAAATGATTAGGGACTAGTTTTCAATCACAATCCCAAAGATTTCCCATACCAATCTGAACGAGATCAGAATTTCTCAAATTCTTTTTTTTTTATCTAATTGAAGTTTGTCCATTTTTTAAAACAAATATGCCTAATTTCCAGCACCAATATATTTGCTTCAAAATCTAAAACACACCCATATATAATCAATTCAAAAAAAATATATTTTTGAAACTGTGATGAAAGATCAAAGAGTATAAATTGTGAGTTTGAATTAAGGTAGTGATATAAGTAATGAGTTTGCAAATTACTCAATGTTTAATATTAAATAATGTAACAAAAATTAAAAAAATATAAAAAAATATTTTCGGATCAAAAAATCCCATTCCCAATCCTGATCCTAAACATTACTTTTTCAGATCCTGAATTTCCTGTCTCGAATCTCATCCCAATTGCTTGGGATCGAGACGGGAAGGTCAGAATAGGAAAAATTTGCACACCCCTATAGATAGTCCACATATAATCCATGTTATTTTTGTTAAAATGCAAATTTGCCTTGAAAGTTTTAAACCTAACTTTAAAAAAAAAACAAACAGGAAGAAGACACGTGAACTTTCAAAGCAAATTTATATCTTAATAAAAATAACATAGATAACATATTAACTATCAATTCATCATATTTCGTCAACTAATGGTTAAAATAAATAAAAATAATGATAAAGGCAAAATTACTCTATTTTAAAAACTTATAGGGTATACCCCTTATAAAATTTCAAGAAAAAATCGGTTCTTAGTAAAAAAATTTAAAATAAAATTGGCCCAAAAACCCAAATTCTAATATAGGAATCACGATAGTCTTATATTAAAGAATACATTGTGTAATTACTTAAAATTTGTTTAATCATTAAATATTCATATTGCGAAGCTCAAACACTCGATGGACTTATGAAAGCTTCCGGCAAAAAAACAAAAAAAAAAAGAATTATGAAAGCTGCCGGCCAGAAAACTGAATTATGAAAGAAAAAAATTTGGCGAGTTAAAGTTTACAAATAAATTCAAGTGCCAGAAAGGAAGAGGGAGAAAAGAAGGACAACAGCCACGTCACCCCTTGCCTCCTGTGAACCTTATCAATAACATCATTCTCTTCTCTTACTCGCCTTGTACTCTTTATAATATTTTTCTAATTTTAATTATAAAAGTTTATTGATTTTTTAAAAAAATATTAAAAAAAAGTTAATTATATTACTTTAAAATCTTAAAATTTATCATTTTTCTTCAACTTATATTATTTAACTTATGAATTAATATATAATATAATAAAAAATAATATATGATATAATTAACTTTTTCTAAATTTTTCTAAAATTTTCTAAAAAAGTTAATATGTCCTTATAATTAGACCGGATGGAGTATAAATTAGAAACATAATTTATTTATTTAAAGTATAATATCTAGCTTAGAGAAAGAAAATACAAACAATAAACTGTATGATATTCTTAGAAGATTTTATTACTGGCATGGAGAAAGAAAATACAAACAAGCATACCTTATAAATTAGAGGAAGCTGTGATGATGCTGCTGAGTTTTGTGGGTGTTCTAGTGATGGGTTCTTAATAAGAGGGTTGGATGGGAATAAGATTTTCCTTTCAAAAGCTCTTCTTTTTTCTTTTCTTTCACATTTTCTCTTCTATCCAAGTAAAAGAAACTTATTTTCTCTCCTATTTTCCTCCCCAATTTTTTTTCATCTCTTATTTTCTCCCCCATTCAAATAGAGAATAAAATGTATAAATATCAATTAAATATGTGTGTGTTTGTATTTAACATTTTTTTAATAAAATTTTAGGAGAATTTTACGTATGTCCCAAATAAAAAAAAAATATCAACAAAAAAATTATATTAATAAATGAAAAGTTTCTTATTAATAAGTTAAGAGTTAGCATGGAGTGAGACTTATGAATAAATTATTTCACTTAATTAAATTTAAATGCAATTCAATAATATTTTTATATTTAACATTCACCTGAATCGAAGACGTGTCTTAATTTCCGAAGTTGTTGTGCCGGAATCGGAGACGTGTCTTAATTTCCGTATTTTCGCCTTCGATTAATTTCCATTTTCAATGAATGTATTTGTATAGGATTTAGAAATGTATAAAAATCAGAGTATTATTTATAAATTGTTTTATGTAACTAACCTTTCAAATTTTGTATAGGTTATTACTTGTAATCTAAATTTTTGTTTCTTTAATTATTATATTTTTAATGAGGTTTTGATCCTCAAAAATAAATATAATATTTATGCATATATTTATGGAAATAAATAATATATAGAGAAAGTTGCTGTCTGGCCCAACTGACACAAGTATTTGTTATTTAATTTTTTGTTTCTTTAATTTTTATAATGTGGGTTAATATGGGAGATTTGAAGGGAGGGCATGGTAAATTTTTATAAGTTTAATTTAAAAATAAAAAAAAAATGAGATTACAATTGTAATAAAAAAATATGTAAGATAAAAAGGAAATAAAAACTAATTGAAAAATTTTAACCTCATTTCTCTATTTTTTTTTAAAAAAAAATTCTTCCCTCTCACTTTCCCTCCTCGCCCCTCAGAAATATTTAGAGAACAGCAGTGTAAAAATTCATACTAAAAAAGTATGCTTGCATGTTTCGTTTCATCTTATATTTATCCGCTTATAAATATTTTCCTTAGTTTTGTAAAAAAAAAAAGTGTACAGTATATAAGACAAATGAATATTCAAATTTCTGTTGAAAAATGTGACCCCAGTGATAACTCCTCATGTTCCTATTTATAAGACCATATTGACTTTTTTAAAGAATTCTAAATTTTTTTAAAAAAAGCTAATTACATTAACTTAAAACATTAAAATTTATCGTTTTTTTTAAAATTATGTTGTTTGACTTATGAACTAATATATAATGTAATAAAACATGATATATATGATATGATTAAGTAATGTAATTAGGTTTCTTAAAATTT
>JBAGKO010000001.1:5625497-5649373 GCA_037177275.1 Acacia concinna | reverse complement strand
ATTTTTATCTCCAAATTTCAACCATTGGCATCTGGATTTTTGGTACCACAGAAGTTCCTCTTGATTACACAGCTTCTGGTAATTTTCCCATAGAGATTTCTCTATCCTGAACAAACCATTTGAATTATTTGTAATCTGGCTTTGTCAATCCCCTTCAATCTTCTTACAATTTCTCTTTTCTTTTTTGGTATATTCCCTACCACTGATTGGTTCCACTTACAAGCAAATTCCACAAAAACAGACTTACCGGATAGCCATTCCTTTCCTTGCCATAAATCTCTAACTAAGTCACTAAACCCCGGTTCCAAGCACCAAGCCACCTGATACATAAATTTCCTTCTTCCCATTTGACTCACTCCATTTTCGCTACCAGCAATAGCAATGATTCTGTGATCAGATTTGAGTTTAAGATGATGATATACTTTATAAGAAGGATGAGCGAGTTCCCAATCAAGATTGCAGAAAGCCCAATCCAAACATTCCCTAACCCCCTCCTTTTCCCACGTAAACCGATCACCTACCACAGGGATTTCTAACAGCTCACAAGAATTAATACATGATGCAAAAGCCGACATAGCCTAATTACTTGGTATAGCACCACCCATCTTGTCATCAGCTTGTAAAAAACAATTAAAATCTCCCAAAAGCACCCATGCACCTCTAGTTGTAGCAGAAATGTTTGTAATGGAATCCCATAAGAGCTGACGTTTATTAACCGTAGTCTCCCCATAAATACATGTAACAAAAGTTATTTCATCTGACACTCGATCCAGAATTTTAACGTGAAGAAACTGCGAAAAAGAGTCAATATATTCCACTAACACCTCCTCCTCATTCCACAACAACCAGATCCCCCTACAAATCCCGTAGCTTCGATTCTGATCCAATTATTAAAACCCAAGCTCCTAACAGTTTTCTTAGCTCTCTTACCACTGATTCGAGTTTCAAGCAAACATATGACATTAATACCATATTTCTTAACTATATCCTTAAGCAATCTAGGAAAATAGCGATTACCCGCCCCTCTGCAGTTCCACAACGAAATAATCATTAAAACATAAAAACAAGAGAATGAATCTGCAAAGCTTACTCATCGGGAGGCTTATCTTGTTCATTTAGACCCTGCAGCTGTAAATTCACCATGCCTTTACCCTCAGACTCCTTCTTATTAACCTTGTCATTCCCCCGGAGAAGCTTCGGCTTCAAATTCTAATCAATCACCGAACACAAACCCTGTCTGTTCTCAATCCTCACTTCCCCATTTTTCTGACTCGTTATATTATTCAGGCCCATTTCCCGTTGAACTTTGCTTTATAAGTGGCATGAAGTTTGAGAGAATCACGTGACCCATCTCTCACCGTAGCTTTAGTCTTCATTGCCCTCTGACTAGAAATTGGAACCAAAGCCTATCTATTCTCATCTATCACATCACTATCACCCAACTCTACTCCTTCGTCACCTGTATTCATTAAAGCTGCAAACTTTGACTTTGAAATACCACCCACTCCTTTCAAATTCCTTCTTTGCCTATATGCTATGTCAGACCCTCTTTGGGCAAAACCTTTCTCACCTCCGTTCTCTTCGACAAAGTCAGACTTCGAGCCATACACTCTGTTCCTCCCTCTGGCCAACATCCACGGCCCAAAAGTTTCATTTTTTAATGGTAAATTTCTTTCTGGTGACCACTTCGGTTCTTGACTACCCTGAGCTGGATGACCGCAGCTTGTTGAATTTTCAACCATACTCTCTTGATGAACTATCCATGGACATAACTCCTGTTTATGTCCATAACGACCACAAGCAAAACAAATCAACCCCAAGCCTTCATATTCAATGTTGAACAGAGCCGAATAGCATATTACTCTCGGCACTAATTTTTTCTGGAGGTCTAATTCAACACATATCCGTGCAAACATTCCTCTTGTGACTTTTGCTCTGTCATCATCAGTGTTAGCAATGGTATGCAAATCAACCTTAAGAGTCTTTCCAATTCTATCACCAATTCTCCACATTGATTTCTTTGAGTAGCAGTGTAAGGGGATATTTGGAATTTTGACCCAAGTGGCTATACGGCCTAAAGCATTGTGAAAGGGATCAAAGTATGGTGACCACCTTTGCACTAACACACTATGTTGAGCAATCACCCATGGGCCTTCAAACAAGACTTTTTTGTATTTCACACCCCATGTCTCATCTTTTGAAAACCGAACTGCATAGTAATTATTAGGCAGGTCAAGTAATTCAAAGTCATTAAATCCCCAGAGGCTGCCTAATCGCTCCTTCAATATAAAGAAATTCAATCTTATACCCAATACTGTGATTATCATAGCATTATTCCAGGGCCTGTAATCATCATTAAAGTCCTCAAGAAATGCTGGAACCACCAGATAAATATTCATCAATTCCTTTATATCCTCTGAAGGTTCAGGGAGTTCCCACCTCTGGTCCAACAGGTCTGAGATCAGAGGATCCTCCTCCATTGTTGAACCTTCGTGTGCAACCCCATTGAATTCCTTGCCTTTAAAGCCCAACAATGAATCCTTATAAGACGGAGTTGAATGGGACGCCCCTGTAAGTCGCTTTGGGTCCCTTCATCCTTGGATTCAAAACAACATTCTGCGTCTTCCATATAATCAGACATGATAGCATCCTCTTTTGTTTCCTTTTTAGACTTCTTAATGATTTTCTGCGGACCATCATCTCTTATTTTTCTATTAGGAGGTTCCTTCTGGCAACCAGAATCCCCCATATTCAGAGCAAGAGCTCCTCTTGGCACACAGTGCGAGAGGGAGAAATGCTCTCAACTACAAGCGACAAACCATGCTAGACAATCTTCTATATCCTATCTTCAAATATATATATATTTAATTGATAACCAGCGACGACTCTGATCTACAAGGCGACTCCCAAGTTCGATCTGCAGTGCAATCTTCTCCTAGGCGACTCACGACTCCAATCTGCAAGGCCACTCGCGACTCCGATCTGCAAGACCAAACACCCACTTGCAACACTGATCTGAGTTCAGTAGAGGGATCAAGCGACGATGGAGTTGCAGTTGCCTTCACCTTAGCCTTTTATTTTTTGTTTTCTCTACTTCCCAGCCACTGTCAATCTCGTGCTCCCTAATGCTAACGCCCGAGTTCAGTCGTCGGAGATGGGACTCCGATCTCTCTCTCGGTTTTTTCTTCTTTTTTTCTCTTCTGGGGGAGACTTTATACGGGTTCTGAAGCACGCTTTCTGGATACTCCAATTTTGACGACAAGAAAAAAAAAATTCAAAAGAAGAGCTACGGGAAAACATCCTTTTGAAAGGAATTACCCAAATTTTAATTTGTATGGTTGAACTTAACAAATTACTCATTCCAATTTTAATTACAAGGGTCCGTTGATTTTTTAAAAAAAATCTAAAAAAATATTTAAAAAAAAACTGATTATATACATTAAAATTTGCCATTTTTCTTCAAATTATGTTATTTGACTTATGAACTAATATATAATGTAATAAAGTACAATATATAATATGATTAAGCAATATAATTAATTGTTTTAGAATTTTTATATGATTTTCTAAAAAAATCAATAGGCCCTTATAAATAAAGTTAAGTGTCATAATTAAGAATTTAAAATTTAAGTTAATTTACCTCTCTATCCCTTATGAGAACAACATTAGGAAGTACCATACACGATAGAGCTTGCACCGTTCGTTCTTTGACTTCCTTCCAAACATAGCCCCTGGCATGTTATCATTTGATAACATACTATTCATATTAAACTATCTCCTTTTAAAATATTCAAGCTGAAATCCTTAACTTGAAAGTTGTGACAGGTCTATTTCAGAGCTTATTTCTCCTTTAAATTATATTTTACTGAGAAAAATAATGGGTTCCTTGCACTTGTTTATAAACTCATCAAAAATCTACAGAGTCGCGACCTTTAATTCAAAAAATTAGAAAAAAATAAAAATGATGGTCAATTTTTCGTCAATATATTAATACCAATTCCTTTTATGCCTCATTGTCTTAACAAAGCTGGTTTTTTAGTAAAATGGCTATGATTGATTTCTAACAACATATACCTTGGATCTGGACTGTGGGATTCGTGAAAATTCTGCTAAGGTAAGTTGGGCATGTTCGTCTGTGACCAAAGTTTGAATCTTTTTTCTGTTTTGAGGATTGAGATTATATATTCATTTCAGATTTTTTTTCCTTCTTAAATGAAAATGTAGGGTTTTTTTTATTAAAAAAAATTCCATTGTAGAAACTACCATGGAAGAAGGTTCTGACTCTAGCATATCTGAGTCTTGGAGTTGTCTATTGAGATATAAGAATTTCACCACTAAACATTTACAGAAGTTTGGAGAACAGATGTGCGTGCTCTGTCGTACGATTTTCCTTAAAGAATTAATCAATAGAATAAATAATAGGGCTATACTACTTTCAATTCTGTTGTTTTAATCTTTGATAAAAAAAATTGTTGTTTTAATAACTAAAGGATATAGAAATAATTTGACCCAAATTTTAAATAAGTAATTATGGAACATAACCTAATATATAATTTATTAAGTTTAGTGTCAAAAAAACCAAATCCTAAATAATACTAGTAGTATTCTAGTAATAAAATGTTGAAAAATTTAATTGTGATCAATCATGGGACAGTAAAATAAATCCCCAAATTTAATTGTAATATATTGTTGTGTGGGTGGGGGGCACCCTGTGTGTGTTAGAAAGTTAACAAATAAATTAATCCCTAAATTAAGATTTCACAAATAATGAAAAAGTGAATCTTGTAAAATCTTTTAATTTTATTAATATACCAACTAATACTAAGGATGTACTAAATCATCTCATGTGTTGTTGTATTTTAGTTGGTTAGACTACAAATGACGTAGCAAATCAAGTTCATATAATAATTTCTCGCAAAATTTTACCTTAACGAAAAATAATCGTGATCACACACAAATTGTTAGTTCAGCATATTTGATTAAGTAATTGTTAAACTTAACTAGGAGTTACAAGAGAAAAATTGCCCCCTTTGAAACTTCAAAAAAAGGCATTTAAAGACCATTTCAATTTCCAAAACCCAAAAAAGCTTGTTAATGTATACTTGCAAAAGACATATAAGTCCTTTGGTAGGAATATGCTATTTTAAAATTTGTGTTTTAACCAAAATGCCCCTTAGGTAATTTACACCTCACTTCTCTTTCTCTCTCTTTTCCCTCTCTCCCACTCTTCCTCCTCCCTCTTTGGTACCACCATAGCTTCTTCAAAATGCCAAGCACCCATAGAAAATAAATCAAGGTGTAGAATCTGATGAGTAGGTATATGAATGCTGTGGGTTCTTGAGGGGCGAATGAGGAATCTAGAAAATCAATGGAAAGAGGTAGGAAGGGTTGACGGTGGTGATGATGGATGAACATCTTGATAGTGAAGATGTATAGCAATGGTGAAGCAGGGACAATGGTGGTTGCCGTGGTTTCTGGAAGTGACGATAGCAAACTTCGACGGTGATGTGGTTGAGGGTGAATAAACGACACTCATGATGAATGTGATGGAGAACAAAGTCACTGTCGAGGAAGAAGAAAGGCAAAGGTGGCGGGAGCAAGAAAAAGGTCTCTTATGTGCTTGTCATTATTGTCAATGCCAAGTCTGGTTTATTGCAAATGCCATTATTGTACTTGTCATTATCATTTACGGTTATTGTATGATAATGTTTACCAATCTCGTATATAAATATTGTTCTGGAAATGATGAAATTAGTAGTGGTATTGACTAAATCGATAACATGTTTAACTAAAAGAGTAATGTGTTTGACAAAATAAGTAATGAGTTTGACAAAATTAATAAGAACTGACAAAATAAAAATAAAAAAAAGAAAAGAAAAGGCTTGACTAAGAGTTTTGGGTTGTGACAAATTGAATAATTGCTTTAAAGATGAATAATGGTGTAGACAAAATTAGTAAAGGCTTTCACTAGGTCAATAAGTTTTAAAACATTGAGTAAAAGGCTTGAATAAGTCTTGCTTGTGCCAAATTGGGTAATGGTTTTGATGAAATAAATAATAGGATGATAACATGAGTAATAACTTTCACAAAATGAGGAAACACTTGACTAAGAGTAACATTTTTGTTTGTTGTTATGTAGTTTTTGGTTTTATGAAAATGCCCTTAATGTACTTATCAATACATTTACTACTTTTGTTAATGGTGAAACATTACAATAAGTAATATATATGAGCCGAATGAGTAAGGGGAATGATAAAAACAGTAAAGGAAATTACTAAAATAGTAGCATGATTCCCAAAATTAGTATTGCTCTTGACAATACCAACACCACTTATGCGTCCTAAAGCTAAATTGACTGAAAGAGTAGAGGGAATAACTAAAATAGTAATAGGATTCACAAACTCAATATCGCACTTAAAGATGAGTCAAGCTCTCCTTTAATATTGTGAATCTCGTTATTATTTTAGTCATTAGCGTTACTTATTCGGTCACAACATTTATGTTTTTAGGACACTTCAATGATATTGTCAAGAGCAATATCGAATTTGTTAATCCCATTACTATTTTAGTAATTTGTGTTACTATTTTAGTTATTCCCTTTGCTCATTCAGGCACAACACAAACAGATTATTAATATATAAATATATATATATAGTTTATCAATCCCAAAGATCTTATGGCCTTGACCAGTGCACCTCAAGTTTGCTCTGTGTTCATGGCTATCTAACTCAATATTGAACTATCTTCTACTAAAATTTAACCCCAAACAGCCAAGACACCCACAATAACACATCCACAAGGAGAAACGGTATAATAAAAAAACAATGCTAAAAGATCCAAAATACTTAGAATAGCACAACCCAATAATTAGAAGAGGAGAGATGGTGGAATCAAAAAACAAAGAGAAGGAGAAGATGGGAGAGAAGGAAATTGGAGAGGATGAAATTTTAGTGGAAGATATTAGTGATATTAGTCCTAAACAAAATCTTTGTATTAGAAGTTACATATTAACCTCCCTTTCAAGCCCAATTTTTGTTTTCTTTCACTCATTATTTCTTTCTGTTTTCCCCCCTAAGTGGGTAATTTTTCTTTCGAAGGCATTTTCTCTACGCCTTTGTTATAACGCCATAAAAAATACCCTCCACTTCCTTATTGGTTATTCTTCTCTCACGTTACTCTACGCTTTTCTCTCTTTGGATAACTCTTACCTGCGTTCGTGATTATCAGAAACTATTCTTCTTTTATCTTGATTGATGGGTTCACTACTCAAAAAAAACCATTTTATGGCGCTCAATTTTGTAGATTTGTGGTACTTAAAAAACAACACAATTGTTGGCATCATTATAAGTTCATGCTACTATAAGTTAATGTGATGCTTCTTAAAGCACCTCAGGAGTTCTATTTTTTGTTTTTTGAAAAAAGAAACTTTGGGCAGCGCTTTTTTAAAAAAGTGCCACAAGAAGAGGGATAAAAGTCATTTTTTAAAAAAATTCCTTTTGATTCTTTTTTTTTTTGGGTACTACAAGGGAAAACCCTATGAAGAACTACCCATAATCATCAGAGTGGGTATAATTAACCTGCAGTAAATCCTTTAATGCAACATAAGGGTTATTCATCATATGAAAGCCAGGCATAACACTTAAGGTATACTTAGTGACAAATTAAAACTTTAATGAAATGTAATTCTAAAATCAAAAATGATACAAATAAGCAGTTAATAAAGGATACTTAATGATTATTGTAAATCAAGTAGAAAGTTGAATTCCGACCTAACTATAAAACATGAAAAAAAATATTAAAAATCAATTAAGAAAAAAAATATATGGAACAATAGAACAAGAAGAAAAACGTAAGAACAAATCATACAAGAGAATAGATCATATAAGAGAACAAGAGAATAGGTAGAAACAAAATTAAAAAAGAACCCAAAAAAAAAAAGAAACAAAGTTAGAGTTGTTCGACATACCTTTTTAGTGGAGATCAATATGAAGCACAAGCAATAGTGAACCTCAAACTTTAATAGAGATGAAACCATAGAATTGAGAGAAATAAAGAAAGAGGGAAGAGAAACAAAGAAGACGCTAAGAGAAAAAAAGAGACAAAGTTAAAATAAGAATAAAAAACAAGTGGGAGAATAAAGATAAGATAGAGAGATAAAATTTTCATCTATTATAGCACCTGTTTAAAAAAGTGTTACAGGAAGTAGGGGTGGAATCAGGTCAAGCGGCCTCTCAGGGGCTTGGGCCTGGCCTGATATACTAATAGGCCAGGCCGAGGCCAATTTTTAGGCTTGATTGGACAATTAGGTTAGGCACAGGCTGACTGATAAGCTTGTGAGGCTTATTAGGCCAGCCTGACCTGTTAAGTTTATAAAAAAAATTTACAGGCAGCTGGTTCACACACACATGACACACAACCAATCCACCATCAATTTGAAGCCCAACCCAATCAATTGCTGTGACTACCTCTCTTAACCCTAAGTCCCCTAATCAGAATCAATTGTTGTGAACCTGTGACTGCCTCTCTTCCTCATTTGAACCCTAAGTCCCCTAATCCATCTGACCATCTCTCATTTTCACCGAATCGTTCAGCTTCTTCGAGTCGGACAGACGTTCCTCACCCACTCACCCTTCAATTCTTCATTCATCTTATCGGTTCTTCCCTTCACCCTTCAGTTTGTCATTCTCACCTTCGCCCTTTAGAGTTCAAATCTGTTGACAAGCCTCGAAAGTCCCTGATACAATAGAAGCTTGCTTCAAATCTAATTCCTTCTTTAGATCTATACCAAATTTTTCAGCCCCTTCGATCTCTCTTTGGCAGACTTCGATTTCGCAAATCGCAACTTAATCTCCATTCTTCGTCATCTCGGCAGTTGTGGCATCTGTTGAACTCTCTTCCTCGATGTGGCCTGGGGTGCTTAGCAAATCAATAGCTCCTATAAGTATTTGGATTTCTCTTTCACAAACTGTTCTTTGTCTACTAGTTTTTTTTCGAGAATTTGTTTTACGATTCTGTACTAGTTTCTACTCCTGTTTTGCATGTTTTTCCATAATCTTTTCTTGTAAGTATTTGATGTTGATGGTTTGATGGTTGAAGATGCTGATATGTGTATCTTACATTATGAGCTCATTTTTTTGCCAATCTTACAAAATCTGTTATGGCCATTTTATACGCGATTCTATACATTTTTTTTGTTTTTGTTTTCAATTTTCTGTTGTTGTAGCTTATAAGAAATTGGTGTTGATTGTTGAAGAATGACGATGCTTATGTGTGGTGTGTCTCTCTGGATTGATGAGCATCTGACAAAATAGAGTCAAGGAAATTAGTATATTACAAGAAGTACAATTAATGAAGAAGCTATAAGAGGAATCTAAATTGTGTGTTTATGCAGTGGACTAATCTTTGCATATGCTTTCTGTCTAAATACTTGCCCTTTTTCTTTCAATAACAGATCATGAGAAGGCAAGTCTTAGGAATATACTGATTTCTTCCAAATTAATTTGTCTTCTTGTTTTGATTGCTAGACTTGGCTTCCAAAACAATCTGATTGTTGTTCTATGGAACAAGATGAAGAAGAAGTTATATTTGAAGATCTGATGATTTGAGATTTAGTCCCAATTGTTGTAATTTAAATTGATATGATCTTGTATTTTAGACTGATTTATAATGTATCTGTGATGTATTTTTTATTCAATTATGTAATTTAATTTGGGTCTATTTTGATGTGGCCTGTTTTATGTTTAGGCCTATTATTCAATCAGGTCTCTTAACAAGCCTCAGGCCAGGCCGGGTTCAGGTCCCTTTGTCTCAAACCAGGCCGAGCCTGTTAAGTTTCAAACCTAGCCTAGCTCGTATACACCCCTAATAGAAAGTCAAACATATTGTGACGCTTATTTAAAAAGATGTCATAGAAAGTTAATATATATCGTTAAAAAATAAAAGAAAAGACTCTCTTCACATCTCCCAAAAGAACAATAGTGTAGGACCCCTCTTTAGGGGGCACTCATTACATTGGGCCCCAACCACTCTTTTTTCATATGAAGAAAGAGTGATTAGGGCCAGCCCCCATTTTAGGGGGTCCTACATTGTTGCCCCTTCGAGGCGTGAATGGGGTTTTTTTTAATGATATATATTGATTTTTTGTGGGCTTTATTTTTTAAACAAGCGGCGCAATAAGTTTTTTTAATATCATATAAAAAAATTATATTAAAGATGCAACATTTGTTTTTTAAAAGACATCATAGTATATACGTCATTTTTATCTCTTTTTATAGTAGTAATTCGTGTTCTTCTATTTTAGTCCATAAAAATATAGAGGCCGAGATGAAACTCGGGTTGTCATTTGGGTCAAAGACTGAGAATCTGATTATTCCTCCATCGCCCATGAAGGAAAACCACAATAGTGGCAACTTTCCAATCGATGATCTGGTGGAATCAATAATGTCTCAACACTTTTGTCAAAAGCAAATATGAATTATTAGTAGTGGATGGCGAACCAACATCTCGATAATGTGATTCATGCATGGAATCAACTATGTTCAATAAAACTACGGCCTTGAAAATTGGACCATCTCTTGAAGTATCAATAATGGAAAGCCATTTAGTATTTCAACGTGAATCCTCTTCCTTCCAAAACCAAATACTCCTATGGTTTGGTACTTCTAACATTTTTATATAGATTAAATAAAACTTTAAATCTCATTAACTCTATTATGAAATTTGACAATGTTTCAACTGTATCTCAATTTAATATACATAATACTAAATGAAAATAAAGTCAATATAATAATAACTCAAGGATAAGAGTATACACTTACATTAAAACTTTAATTAGATGTCTTATAACTTTATACCACATAATTGTATATATATGACGTTGCATATACTGTGGTTATAGGAATATACGCTATATATAGAGAGGCGAGATTTGAATCAACGCTCCCATCTAGTTATATATGTTAGTTTTTTAAAACAATGCCATAAAATATGAGAAAAATATATTGCAGTTTTTCAAAAACTACCATATATAAATATGCGAAATTTGAAGCACTATATGATCATGACATATATGACAGTTCTATAAAGAAACATGATATGAATTAAATCAATATATGGTGGTCTTTAAAAAACCATCGCATATAATTGAAATATATATGATAGTTCTTTATTGAAAACCCGTGATATATATAGTATTTGACGGTTGTTTTAAAACAACTGTCATATAATTGCCTTTAAAAACCCACTTACGAACCCTATTTTCACTACACTTTTAGACTCATCAAATTTCCTCGCGCGCTACTCTTCTCCACCACAGCTCACACACCAGTCACTTCCGGTATACCCATTTGGATTTCTCTATCATTCGTGCTCTTCTTCTTATGTATGTCTACTATGACGTAGTCTATCTCACTGCAAATGTGCTAACTAATAGATCTAATAGATGGTAGACTTTGTTTCAGCCGTTGTGCTGTACGTAAGTACTGTTATTTCTTCATAACTTTACAATTTTCGTGGTCAATCGCATAAAAGTGAGAACTTTCTATCCATAAGTGTTGTTAAAAAATAAAATAAAACCGATAAATCCTAGTCCCCGGATCGGGATCACCAAATCCGGTCCCAGATTTACCCACCCATAATACACTCCCTCAATTAATCCCTTTTAAATTTAATAATTGATAACTCTTTAGAGAACTTATATTAACTTATTATTTAAGTTTGTCCCACATGATTCCTCTTTTTCCCTATCATGTGATTGATGGGTACCGCCAATAAATGTGGTTAATTTATTTAAAAATTATAATTAATAACTCTTTAGAGAAATTATATTAACTCATTAAATTATTACTTTAGGATGAAAATTGAGCCAAAAAATGATTTAGAGTGCTAGGTGCATCTATAAAATAATTCATATTAAAAATTCTTAAATAATTTAAATTTTATAAAACCACAATCATCTTTTTTTGCCCCAAAACCACAATCATCTTCAAGCTAACATTTTAAATTATAACTTTCATGAACTATCAATTAAAATGGTGATAATATTATATTCCTTTCACTAACAAGAAGAAAAAAGGGAAAATCCCACAAAAAAGATAAGAAAAATATATAAAAGATAAATTAGAACAACGAAATCTAGAAATCCCAAATTAGTCACTTTTGTACTTTTTTCCTGAAATTACAAAAAAAACCACTGAATTTTAACATCTAGAGTATCTTAATTCACAATACGAACATTTCAATTAACAACAACAACACAATAACTCACAGCATAAATACGTATTATCTAAATTCTTCTGTTGTTGTTAATTGAGAAACTCGTGTTGTTAAAATTTAGTGGCTTTTTGTAATTTCACAAAAAAAGTACAAAACAATTTATTTGAAATTTCCGTTGTTCTGATATGAAATTTACCAATTTTCACTATCTTTTTCTAGAATTCTTCTAAAAAAATTGAGTAAACAAACAAAAAGTGAACCGTACAGTTAATCAATATCTCGCGAGTCTTCCTCTTTTTTCTTTTCTTTTTTTATTTTTAGAGGATTCAGGTTCCGTGAACTTTACATATTATAGAACATGAATTAGATTAGTAATATTTATCCCTTCTAATTAAGCTCCTATTCCAATATGATTATTAGATGAATTTAATGTGGTGTGCGTTTTTTTGTCACACAGCGCAGCGACACCATCACTTTAGGCTTTTTTTTTTTTTTTCGGCCAGCACTCTAGGCTTTGTTGATAGGTCGAAAGCAGACATATAAAAATAAATTAATAAAAAAACTTTTAATTAAATTATATGAATTAAGAAATATAGTTTAAGAGAAGAGTTTTGACCTTTTTTCAGCAATTAGAATAAAATTTTAAAATTACTTTTAGTTATAAATAGTAATTTCTAATTTTAACTTTAAAGTCAATTCTATCACCAAAATGAACTGGAAATATGGCATTTTTTAATGACAATTAATAAATTATTTACTCAATTTTATATTAAGGATAAAAAGTCTAGTTTAGTATGTATGTAAAATTCAAGGATTGAAGAGAGTAAAAGGTTTCAACTTTTAGAATCTTTTAAATTTCTAATTCAAAAATAAAAATGCCACTTTAGTCAAAATATTTTTTTAGTGGCTTTTTTCAACTTAAAATATTTCTTAGTGGTTGATGCATGATTATTCTTAATTTGGAAAATAATATGTGTGTGCATATATATATTTATATCCCACGTTATTGACACTTTTTTCTCTTAAAAGATTAATACATGACCACTGGCTTCTGTCTGGAGGCTATATGCTTACACGCTTTACTCAAATATTTAAAAAAAAAAAAACTTGTGTATGAAAATAGTTATTCCTTTTTTTTTTGGACAAACAATAGTTATTCACTTAATATACTGTATGAGACAGAAATAGGGAAAATCTATATAAAAAAAATCAATTTCTAAATAATTTATCGGTCAAAGGACTTGAATTCAAGTGCGGATGAAAATATATAAGGACCTTTTGAACAATAAAATTAATAAACAACCTATTTTTCATAAATAAAATAAGATGAGGGAGTTTGTTTTATCCTAGAGATGCCACATCATTTTATAAGAACCTTATTAATAATAGGTATGTTTGATTTCATTGAAATTATGTTCCTGGTAAAATTTACATCAAACAAATTATATGTGGATTATAAATAATAAACAAACCAAAGCCTACGTATAATTTACGAAAAACTATGTCTAATTTTCTATGTATATTTATAATTACAATTGGGCCCTGCCCAACCAATTTAAATATTTTATTTTGCTATGTTATAATTATAGGCTTATAGCTTATATATATATAGGTGCACCGGTGGGATCAAGAGATTCCAATTGTTTAATGTTTTTATTTATTTAATTCAATTGCATGAGACTATAGTTCATATTTGAGGAAGTAAGAGTATTTAACTAATAAATTGAAATACTACAATAATTATTGTTTGGTTGACCCTAATAATATGTTCTTGGGTGCTAACAGGGGATTCAATTATTAGAATAATAAGAGCCTTCAATTATTAATTCATGCAAAGTTAAAGATCCTTATCTCATGCTACTTTACAGTTTATACACGTACTTATAAAGGAGCCATATACTTCTCTCGTGAGCTTACAGCTAGTGTATGAAAATGAAAAATGAATTAAGCATTTTTATGTTAATTTTAAATACAATTAATAAAGCCTACAAATTGTTCGATGCACATAATACCCTCTAGTGTGACTATTAATTTGAAGCCATCACATCAGCGAGCTTTAGAATACTAATACTTGCATGTTTTCTCTCTTGAATCATATGATTAATGTAGTATTAGATTCTAACTAATTCTTGTTAACTTGAGTTAAACTCTGCCTCAAAAGTGTATGAAATTGAAAAATTTAAACTAAACAAGTCGGGTTGACTTTAGATATTAATGAACCTATCTTCCTGATTGATCCAGTATTTCATTTAAACCGGCCATATAATTTGACATGGGATGGATTAGACTGGTCGACCAAATTAGATGTTTACCCTCTTTATTATGCTTGTAACGATGTCGTTTTGAATATAATTAATTTAAAAAATTAGCAGTCCGTCATATCTTATTTATTCTTTAGCAAATTTTTTTTATTGAATTATGTGTGGTTTATGCATGAATGTTCTGTATATATGTAGATTAATCTTTTTTCATATAAATGTTATTATTATTTTTTATTATATATATATAATAATATTTTTATATATTTTAATCATTATCGGTTGGAACCTAATTCAACCTCCGACTCTTGAACTATTGCTTTGATCGGTCCATTTTTCATCTATGAATACTGGTTTTTGTTATAATCAAACAATATTCCTTAATTGATAGCTATAGTTAATTCTCTCTAATCGAATTTTATCTCTCCTAATAAAGCCTTTTTCACGGTTTGATTCTAATCTAAGACATTATGTTTAGAGGACCCAACTATTTATCCATTGTGTCACACACATAGTTTGTTAAATTTTTCAATACGTTAACATACTAAACTCTTTAAAAAAAAAAATCATATTCAATTCAATTTGATCTAAGTTATATTATAATCCCTTTCATTGAGATCAGTGCTTGCTGATTTTCATCCTTATCCTTATGTTCGAATATTAAGAGCAATATTTTATCTATTTGTGTTTCTTTGTGTGTGGGTGACACTATTATAGCAATGTGAGTTTTAAAATGACATAGCTGTACGGCCGACCTATCAATAATCAATTCAAAGATTTTATGAAATTATAGGAGCACGGGTGGGATCTAGGAATTCTAATTAGTAACTACTAAAACATTTTTTAAAAAAAAAATTATTTACCATTTAATTGCGTGAGAGACCATGTTTGAATATGCAAGAGTATTAAACCAATACATTTAAAATATTATAATTGTTTGGTTGACCCCTACCAACTATAATTATATTTCGTAGTAACTTGGGATTCAATTATTATAATCCCTTAAAAGTGCCTTCGGTTTTTTTTTTGATGATGGTTTCCTTAATTTATACACAAAAGCGCATGACATTATATTATTATTATTTTATTTAAAATAATGGATAAAAACTCTACTGAATTGAGAATTTCAACAATTTTTTTTTTTGTTTATAATAACAAAACTTGATGAAAAATATCCCAGTCCTTTTATGCTTGTTAGTAAACCCTAATTATTATAGGATTAAAATTACTTTTATTTTTAATACAATTATCTAATGTTCCATATTACATTATTGAATTAGCTTTGATAACTGTTACATTCAATATATTGGACATAGTTTTTGGCAGATACAATGGTGGTCCATGTAATTTTTTTTTCCATCTCTTGATTCAAAGTTTAAACTCTTGATGTTACATATGAGGAATAAATTTCTTTCATATGTTTTTTTATTATAACTATTAGGCTGTATTAGATTCCAGAATTGTCAGCTTAATTGGAACTAGCTCTTCCAATATATATATATATATATATATATATATATTGTATTCACAAAGATTCAAAATCACAAAATCTTATACTGAAGTGGCTAAAACCCTTTTTACTAATATCAACACTAATAAGTTTCATTTCTTTTCTTCAATCAACACTTTTTTTGCTAATAAAAAACATCCTTTTATGGAGGTTATCATGTTCAAGATACTGTCAAACACTAAACGTAAACACTTTTTTTTAAACAGAGATTTAAATTTTAATTTATCACTTTATGAGAGAATATCCCCTCTCTCTAGCCATGCAATTTCAATTTTAAAATATGAGACCAAATAGCCCAAATTGAACTTACTATTCTATATTAGTCTTGGGCCTAAAATATTTATTTATAGTGTTTTTTGGGCCTGAACTTTAATACACACACTCTTTTTATTTTAAATAATAATCAAATATTCCCCTGCAGCCCTGCTCAATTTTTTTTTTTTTTTAAAAAAATAGAACAATCACAAATGAAAAATGACTCCACTCATTGTTATGTATGATGAGCATACAAGAATGATCACACATGCCATAAAATAAGACTATACTGTAAGAATATTTTATATTTAAATATTTGATTATGATTCGATTCATCCCTAAATTATAATGTTTAAATAATAGTACTTAACTTTTGTCAGTAAAATATTTAACTAACAGGGTTTGGTTATCATAATGAGTTAATACCTCATAATACGCTGAATCAATGTTCTATGGAAAGATGCCCACATTTCAATATTCGACATGGATCATATTTCATTATATACTATAAAAACTAAACTAATAATAATTTGACTTATATTTTATAAGATTGGACTTCAAATCTCACATTTCTTCAAATGTTTTTTACCATTAAGATATGAATTAACCTGCTCATTGCTTGGTTTGAACAAAAAAACTTTCTCATGATTAAGCTGAATTTGATCAGAGTTAAACATCATTATTAAGCTATAACCAAAACTAAGGCTAAAAACTCAAAACTAATTTTTGAAAATCCAACGGATTTTGGTCATGATGAGAAAAAAGGCTTAAAAAAATTTTAAAAAAAAAACATTCTCCATCCTACAAAGTTCAATATATTTTTAAACTATTTGTATATAATCATATGATGTTATTTTATTGAAAGTTCCCTTTCATTCCTGCATTTTTTTGGTCAATTTTTTTGCCTGCATTTTTATTGATAGCTTTTGGTGCTATTATATTGATAATTAAGGTTACTATATTTTATCTTAAATATAAGACTTAGGCTTATTTACCTTATTAAAAAAGTTAAATAAATTACTTTAGAGTATTTATATTTATCATTTTTCTTCAAGTTAATTTGTGTGACTTAAAAACCACTACCTCCAATTTTAAATATAAGTTTTAGTTGACTATGGAGAATAATAAGAAAGCTAATTAAATTAATTTAAAACATTTAAATTTATCATTTGTTTTCAAACTATTTTGTCTAAATTATAAATTAATTAATATATAATCTAATGATACACGGGATAGGATATAATTAAATAATTTATTTATCTTTTTTAATATTTCAGAAAAAAAATCAATTTGTCTTATAATTAGGATCAGATGCTAGTAATGTAATATAATCCAATAATACACAACATATATTATAATTAGATAATTTATTTAGTTTTTAATCTCTAAAAAAATTAATTAAGAGTTATATTTATTAAAAGGGAGTATAATATCATGCATTTTTTTTTATATATGTATATTTTATTTAATTATTATATTACTGTAAAAAAAATTGGGCTCGCTTTCCGCCTTAGCCAGGTTGGCGCATTTAAATTTTAAAACGTTGTATGAAAGAATTCACGTCCTTGGCTACGTTTCTGTAAACTATCATGCACAAAGTGACTCAATATTTCAAGTTGAATTTCTTGTTCTCCCAACTGATCCGTAACTATCAAATTGATGGCTGAACGACAAGTTAAATTAGCTCAGCCAGACGTTTAATCTTGTTGAGAATCGCCGATGATTCTCTAGATGCTTTTTGTTGTTTACATTCAAGAAGCCAATCAAGCTACGCAATTGGAAGAAGAGGAAGAAGAAGAAGCAAGAAAGAAAGAAAAAAGGAATGCCAATGAAAAATTAGTAAATTACACTTTCAGCTGCCAAAGAAATCAAAAGTTGCGAGCATCTGGTTCCAACTAGCTAGCTGCTTTGTGGTGCGAATCAAGCAAAGCATATCTTAGCTCAACGCGCAAATGAGATACGCCTTTGATCAATACAATTTCCCACTTGTTTCGTATGAACTCGCAAGTGGTTTGCCTTTTGGTTTTTCAGTGAATCTCGACGTTTGGGGCCAGCTTTCCACTGCAGAATTGACTAACATTGTACGCCGACCTATCAAATTCAACATCCTACATTTGCCTCAAGAGTGCGGTTTGATTTTTATATCTGCTATAATTTCCAATATCCCATTAATCATTTTTCTGTGTTACTGTGACCTTTTTAGAGTATTATCTATTTTGTTTACAACAGGCGGTTTTTACGTCTAAGCTAAACTTCTTCGAGAGTGTGCACCTCGATTTTGAAGTTATTAGTGAAGTATAGCTTTCAATCCTTGTAAACGCACAAATGAATTCACAAAGGTGAAAGTGGTTTAATTTCATCATATGCATTTTAGTCTTCCTAGGCTCAGATTACACAGAAAATTATGGAAGCTAAACTAAAATGCGGAACATGCAGAAGGGGTATTTTGTTTCCCACATGCACTACTGTATATGGTTGCTATAAGTGCCAGAGGATTATTTGCTCACGTCCAAATGAGCAGGCAAAGATTAACTGCTCAGGCTGTGGAGGAGAGTTAGTAGTTCCTATAAAGACTACTGCATACCGATGCTCTATCTGCCAAGCTGTTACTACAACTTCAGGACATAAGCAATGGATCCCTGATAGTCCAATTATCGGCCAAAAGCTAAAACTTGGTTCTATATTGTTCAAACATAACCAGTTTGACAGGGTGATGTGTTGAATTCTTTATATTACAGTATTTAATTTGAGAGTATTGAGATTATTGAATTGTCAGGGTTAACAGATAAATGCTAATATGCAGAGTCATCAGTCATCATCATCCTCAACAAGATCCTCCTTCACCTTGTCTAACAGAAGTAACAAACGAGCACTGCTCTGTGGAGTTACCTACAAGAAAAAGAGATACAAGCTCAAGGGAACCATCAATGATGTTATGAACATGAGAGAGATGCTGGTTAAAATATTTGATTTCCCTAAGGAGAGCATACGTATCCTCACAGGTATCTCTTTAAACCTTTTAGATTATGATTCTATCTGGCGTGCTCTCAACTGTTGATTAAGATTTAATTTTTCTGCTTGAGTATATACAACTTTTCTGAACCCACGATATGTTATAATCTCACTGTATTTTGTGTGAAAGGACCACTTCACCTCAAAAGTTTATGCCTTTTGAGGTTTGAACAAAGCCCCATGAATAGCTTGATAAATAAACTTTCAATTCGCCCTTAAAGACTTAATTTTTGTTGGGAACAAGACAATATGAACTGAACTCCCAATCAATTCGTTATAAAGGACTTTGATAGAATATCAAGATACACTGTTCAAAAATTATGCAGAACCTCAAATAGTTTATTATAATCTCAAACTTCCCTTATTCCACAATAAGGAAACTATGATAAATTTGCAGATGAAGATTTTATTATCAGTTTGTTTTGTAAAGCCTTGGAGTAATCTAAGTGTAATTATCATTTAAGCAAGTGTTTAGGTAGTATTATTGAATCAAATTTGTCATTAAATAACAGGGTTCTTCTCCTTTAGCATGTGATATCTCATATGTTCCCTATAAGAATAAGAAAACCAAATTGACTAGTGATATACAGATGAATCTCTTTCCAAAATTAACTAAACCTAATTGCAGAAGAAGAGAAAGATCGACATTTCGTTCCAACGAAGAAGAATATACTAGAGTCCTTAAAGTGGCTTGTGGAGGACTGCCAACCGGGAGACTCACTGGTCTTTTACTTCTCAGGGCATGGGTTACAACAGCCTGATTTGAAGGAAGATGAGCTTGACGGGTTCGACGAAACCCTTTGTCCTGTTGATTTTCTGAATGAAGGCATGATCATTGACAATGATTTAAACTCTATCCTTGTTTGGCCACTAAAGAATGGCGTTACACTTCATGCTATTGTTGATGCTTGTCATAGTGGCACAATTCTTGATCTTGCCTATGTCTATAAACTAGAGAAGTAAGTGCATTGTGGGTACTTTCTCTGTTTGTTCTGTTTACAATCCAACCCTACTTAGATTTCCTTGAAGTCAAAATGATCAAACTCTACACCATGACTGTTTCAGATCAAACGCTTGTTATACACTAGGCGTGAAACTATGTTAAGGATCTGGTTCTCAACTACTTCATTATACAGGCTCTAATATTAGATCATTTCAATTTGAATGCTTTAAGCTACTAAATCTAGACCCCTAACTTTTATTGTAATCTGTAAAATTTCCTAACTGCTTGCAGCCATGAGTGGGAGGACAACAAACCCCCTGCAAAAGTGCCTATGAGAAAACATACAAGTGGTGGTCTGGCCATTTGTTTCAGCGCTTGTGAAGATAGTCAGATGGCTATTGATACATCAGTAATTTTTTTTTATTGTTTTTCTATTTTTCCCTTACTATGCAATGTGGATGCTTATTCACTACCTGAGTTTTGATTGGCTCATGCAGGCTTTTAGAAAAGGAATGCAGGGTGTTATGACCTATCTTTTTATTAAAGCAATCAAAGGAAACCCAAATATAACATATGGAGGGATACTAAAAAAGGTCCAAGAGGGAATTGCAATAATTAATCAAAAGAGCTGTTATCCCAAAATATTTCATTGTTCTCATCGGCATCATATTTCACAGGTTGGCTCCTTTCCCATTCATTTCTAGTGCTATAAGAAGATTTTATCCTAAGATACTGTTTAACAGGTGATTAGCTGACTACTTCACTAGTTGGTGGTGTAATGTGTGCTTCACTAGCAAAACATCTGTTTTGTTAATATGACTGTCATTGAATTGCCCTTAGCTATAAACTTAAGCTTCTGGGTAGGTTGATAAATATTAAACACATTCCTTAAAATCCATACTGTGTAAGTAGGATATGATTTTTCCCAATTGTGAGATCCTGTCTAGCATAAGATAACCAAACATACAACTCTCAAGCAAGTGGGAGCTTTCTGGACATTCGCAGAACTTTGTCCTATCAATATGAAGAGTAATTGATGATCAAATGTGGTAACATGGAAAGTTTTTCTAGGGCCAGAAGTTTCCCTTTTCAATATCTAAGCACAAAATCTGTTTATATAGTTCATCAAAGGTAATGAAAGTAGTTTTGGGTTGCCTCCTAAACGATATTAAGAATATCCAGTAAGCTTTTTTCTCCATTCATTTTTTTCCCTCTAAATCATGATTAGCGTGTCGTGATTTATGTTAACGTGAATTGAATTTATATGGAAATTTTCAGGATCCTATTCTATCATCATCTGAAAAATTTGATGTTTTTGAGAGGACATTCACATTGTGAGCTGGTAAGGTGGGAACAACAATCTTATCAGCACAACTTATATTTTCTGCTCTGTCATAATGTTTCCTTCTAGTAGAATGCCTTCTTTTGTACAATCAAGTTTTTTTCTGTCCAAAGTAAGAAAGTATATACAGAGTTTTAATACTATTGATGTTTCCTATCCTATAGCTATATACTTCCTTCAGTTCTAATTATAAAAGCCAGTTGACTTTTTTTGAAGAATATTAAAAAAGCTAGTTATATTACTTTAAGACATTAAAATTTATCGTTTTTCTTCAAACTATGTTGTTTGACTCATGAACTAATATATAATATAATAAAACACAACATATGATATGATTAAGTAATGTAATTAGCTTTCTTAGAACTCCAAAAAAAGTCAACTGACTCTTATAATTAGGACCGAAGGGTGTATATAATAATTTAAAATGAAAAGAACAGTCTTAAACCCTCTCCCCTAAATCTATGGTTCCTTATTGTAGAAGATCATAATCCTTTTTGTATTAATATGGAATTCCGATTTTTAGATCACTATCAGTAATAAATGACCTTTGAAAGAAAAAGTTCCTTTAAATGGAGGATATTATTGGGAACCAAAGCTTTATTACTTTTCCAGCATTTGTGATAAATGATTGCTTTATATAGAACTAGAATATGCATAACAAAATGTTGCCATCCTTTCTTAACCAAACCATACAGAATGTAAATTCCCTGCCTTCAGACAGAATATGTACTTTGAAACTGAAAAATTTGATTCTACCTTTTTCAAAATGAGACTAACGGCTTGGACCCACCATTCATTCTTGATCCAGAAATCGAATTTTCTCTCCTTCCCTTTCATTCACTTGACATGCTGAGGCAATGTTAATTTCTTTTAGATCTTCAGATCATGAATGGGGAAACCAGAAATTGAACATAAACTGGGTGCTTACTTTGACACTTCCAAGCAAACTCTTCCAAGAGCACAAGGGGGAAAATGGAGAAAATCACAAAGAATGTTACACACGTGCTACTCATGCAGTGAATGTTACCTATGATCTCATGATATTCTTGTTTTTGTCATACAGCTGAATCTATAATTGGATTATAAAAACATATCATATTCATTTTAAACAAGAGACATTTGCATAAAATACTTTTAGCCATTCCCCAATAGAAAAACATGATGCAGAGAAAAATTTTCTGAATAACTAATCATGTAATGTAAGTTGTGAATTATATTTTTATGTCTGGTTTTTATCTGCAGCAAACATCCTAAAAATGTAAATAAGTTTTATCCTTCAATAAGCAAAGCATCTTTGGTTTCCAGAATCAAGAATCTGGTTTCTGCTTCCTTTTAGAGAGAGTAAATCAAGAACAGAAACACTTGCTTTGGTTGGAATTGACACGCTTGAAATGTTTTCAGAATATTCTTCCCCATGAAGATGAAATTTCTGTGAAGTTTCAGCTTTGATGAATCTATCAAATCTATGACCCTATCCTGTGTGATGTGGGAACTTGCGGCTAGCAGCTTCCACTTATGTGTCCTGTAGTGTTGTATGTTATGAGAATTAGAACTCTGGTTATAATTGAATTCTTCATAATGTTATAATAAACCCATTGTTTAATAGACATAGGATAATTTTCTTCTATGTCAAGTTTTACGTTTAACTTTTGTTTTGTCAAAATAATGTAATTTTGTACAGGTTTCCTGTAATAACTGTTGGCCTAATTTGGTTTCGTGATCACCCTGTCCAAGTGTCCAGTCATAGGGATGCAAACGTGGAATTACATGTGCAAAAGCTGTGTCCTATGAAACAGTGTGAAGACGCAACTTTAATATAAAGAAATGATTCTTTGGTTAGGTTGTGTTTGATAGAAACATGTTGGCATGTGCAATATTTCTTCGCAGATTAACACACCTAATGGCTTAATGTACCTTTCATAACATGTAAATATGCAATTTTCAGTCCAATCCATTCATTTTGTGGTATTGACAAAATAGCTCAAACAATGAACATTTGAATAATTCATGAGACACAGTAGCAGATAATCAGCATGGCCATCTTTTCCTTGATAATCTATGGTTTAATAGGAATTTAGTTCAAAAGCATTTGATTCTGTAAAACTACTTGCATGAATGATGAAACCTCTAATCACTGCGTTTAGTTTGACCAATGCATTCAATCTGGGAAGTGTTCTAGACTTGAAGTTGAATCATGTATAGCAGAGTAGAGGGGTTAAAGTTGTCAATTTTATCAAGATATCATGTACCTTTTCTATTCATATCATTTTCGAACCTGAAAGAGCGGCAGTCATCAATTTCTAGAAAGATAGTGCTGATATCATTTTCTTCGCCTGAAAGGAT
>JBAGKO010000001.1:5594325-5605022 GCA_037177275.1 Acacia concinna | reverse complement strand
TTATTCAAGGATCAATTAGAAAGATCAATAATAGAATTTTGAGTTTCTTGAGTTTCTTGTTCTCTCTCTATCCAACAGTTCTGTGGTTCAAGAACCAAAGCATGCTTGAAATCTGCATAGCATAACAAATTGACATTGGTGAAAAGAAATATATTGAAGATATACACTATGAAGTAAATAACCCGAATTTTTCATTTTTCCCCTTAAAATCTAAAAATATTTGTCATAGAAGTTTAGGATCATGCTGCAGTAACCCAATAAAAAAAAAATTACTGCTCCAAGAATGATGACAACAAATTTGAAACGCAGAAGTTTCGGCATCATTGGACATCTAAATCTTAAATACAGAAAATTGCCTGGAAATGGCCCTTGTCCCTTGTACAGGACCCTTAGGACATGTCATGAAACAGTTTCTTAACGAAATTTCAGGTGATTCTTTACAGATCAGGACACACCTTCTATAGCCTCCTTATAACGTAGTTGTGATTCTCTAGAAGTTCCCCGTCTTAGATATGCCTTCACATTCTGCATGGAAATAACAATACACTATATCTTCACAATATTGAGACACAACATATATACGGCAAATTTGGCCGGCATTCAGTGATACGAACAATTAATTCAGGTCCTATGGTTTGAAACATCAAACCCTTCATATATCATAGCAAGACCAGAAGTTCAATTTTTTGCCCTTTAAGTAGTAGAACTAGTTTTTCTAGCAAAGTTGGCAATAGAGAGCAATTGATGTCTATCGGAATTGAAAAATTATAAATTCTTAATAATTAATGCCACTTGCCCATCTTCGTACCTTCTTATCATGTGCTATAGCTTTATTGCAGTCATCTTGCGCTTCCTGAAAGCTGCAGATCCCACCATACAAGCACATATATCAGAAAGAAAACGTAACAAGAAAGATGGAAATGCAAATTGACAAATGGCAAATACTCCATACCATCCTAACTTTAAGTAAGCAGCTGCTCGATTCGAATAGTAAGTTGCGTTCATCTCATTCAACTTGATGGCCTCAGTATAGTAATTAACTGCCTTATTCCACTGCCTTCCCTTGAATGCTGCATTTCCCTGAATGAGATTCTTCTTTTAGAAACCATGTGATGCCAAACTCTACAAGCCTACTGCTATTGCATCAGCTTTTACATTTGACAATGGGATCTTCTTAAATAGCTGAGATAAAATTCACCCTACAGCTATAAAAGCTGCTATTAAAATGCTCCAAAGGAAGTGTGTATGATTGGAACCTGTACTCAGCCCACCTCACCATATTGGTAAGTGCACAAACAACTGGGCCAGGCTTATTACACAAATGAATTAGCAATGCATTTGAACACAACACTTCTAAAATATCATTTTTCATTGTCTACGGTAAAACATTATTTAGCAACTCGGATGATTCTTAAATGCCATCCCCTTTTTACTAAAGTAATTAACTACAGTACTTCTGGCCTTTTTTCCTAGCCTGAAATATTTCCAAACCTCAAATGATAAAGCATTTAAGTTGATGTTGGAACAATTAGTTTTACATTAGCTAAATCAAAGAAACAAAAAAAAAAAGGTGATATTTACATAAGTGGCTCCAAAATATTCAAATCTGAAACTAAAAAACTGCTCATGGCGTGATAATTATATTTCCACAATGAAACTTGACATTATCAAGGTTAAATTATATTAACTATGTTTTTAGCCAAAAGTGTCTAGGATGATAAATTGCCAAAATAACTAACCTTCTCCTTCAGAAGTTCCGAAGTTTCCATGTTGCCATTCGTATCTGAGAATGACAAAGAACAGGATACATCACTAACTTGCTGTTGAAGAGTAGCATGCATATCCAAGACCGTATCAAGAAGAAATTTATCAGCTCCATGGAAAGAGATGAATGAGACAGAAACAGGACAATCATTGAAATTTCCTAATGGAATTGTAACCTGTAAATAATGTAAGACTATGATATAAGTTAATCAAAGTGATAGGTGTCAGATCAATAACTAATAGAAAAGGAATCATATCTAAATCCTAAAACATTTTAAATTACCTGACAACATCCAGACATACTAGAAATGCTTGATAATGCAAAAGTCCTGTCATAAAACTCAGAAGAAAACTTTTTCTTTGTATTAAGCTTTAAAGGACTGTCTGCAACGGTGGGAATAACTAGTATTCCATCGTCCTGGTACAATCAAAACAGAGGTCATAAGAAGTGAACATCTGCAGACAGCAGAACTTCCAACTTATCTTTCCACTAAATCAGAGAATCAAAGATCTTGGTTATCTTCCGATGAACCATTAAAAACTGTCTCAAAAATTTTGAAGTCGTACAATCTTTCCCACTTTAATGTGAAAACTTCTTGCTATACTGGACTACTCACTCTTCAAAATTCAACTTGCCCTATAATTCTTCACTCTACAGTATCACAGACTAAATATCATATCTCTTAGCATATTTTCCATCAGTTTTATAGTTATTTTGTAGCTTTCCTAATATCATATTTTATTTGATCCAAAAGACGTTTGGTTTTTCATCATCTTATTTTGCTACAGGGCTAAGGATTATTCGCTTCTCAAGAAATTTCATAGGCAAATTAGAAAGCAAACTGAAAAGTAGTTAGGAAGACAACTGTAAGAACAAAAACAAATAAATAAATAACTGGTCATTCTAATATCAGGAAATCAGCATGAGAAAGGAAAATAACAACATATCTTTCTATTTCATTTTCTGTGTAAAATCATTTAAATCTTGTATAAATTAGTTATAAAACTGATGAGGGAATAACCACAGGTGTTATGGTACCTTCAATAAACTTTGAAAAGCACCTCGGATCTCATTCTTAACTTTGTACAATGTTTTTATGTTATCATATGCAGCACCAGTGGCTGCACTAACATTATCAAACACACTACAACCTAACCGGGGCTTGACTGATTCAATCCACTCTTCATGATTTGTTTTGAACTCATATCTGAAAAGAAGATGCAAGCATCACTTAGTTTGTCAAACAGAATCAAACCCTGAAAAGAAATTTTTGATACAGTATATTCTAAGAAATAAAGAGATATGAGTATATGACCACACTACATGACATGCACTTGAAAGAGCATCCACCATTAGTTGCACAAAACAATAAGAAGCCTTTTAAATATGATACAGACGTGAAGAAAGAGTTGTGCCCATGTCTAACACTTTGAACAGTCAAATTAGCTACAACACAACACTATAAAATACAATCAAACACTTCAAATTTGTCATGTTTTTGTGTTTATGTTTCGAAACAAACTAACTGGTCATTCTAATACAATCAAACGCTCCTAGCTTAAAACCTGTTATGATTAAGATCATCAAAAGCCAATCCATTTGATAGGAAAATTGTCAGTTGCAAATTTTGCAGAGCTAGATGCAACAGTTACTGAATACTTTCACTTTGTGCATTACATTGATGATAAAATTAATGTTTTCTGAAGAAATTCATAGACATCTACATGAACCTTTTCCTGCCATGGTCACTTGCACCTAAGCAGAAAGGATATAAAAAAGGAAAAGTATAAATATGGATGATAGCCCTCCTACACAATCAATAGTATATGACAATAAATACACTGCCTTTTAAGCATCATAATTCACAATCAAGCATCAACGTTTAAATGGGCTTCCTTATGAAAAAAATGCAAGGATGCACCTAAATAAGTTCCGAAGAAATGCCCAAACCATGGACATGAAGAAGAATAAAATATCACAAATTATCCTTTCTAGTGAAATATTTTTTATTTCCACTTAGTAACATTCTTTTACCAAAAAGGAACATAAATAAGCATGACATACAATATGAAATATAGTATAATTTATTGATGGAGTTCAGATGATGAAACCTTAAAACATGTGGATTACCCTTGTAATGTAAACATGACAGAAGAGAGCGCTTTCAACAACAATACTCCATTTTGTTGGTGGGTTGATTGTTCACAATACCCTTTTACACTGGGTACATTAGAAGCAATATACTGACAAAGATTCATGTGCTTTGACGACTGATCTGTAAAACACAAGGGACCAAAACACTTCAGTGGTTAAATACCAACAAACATCAATAATTCTTTCAAACAAAAAATAGAATCATTTTATAAAATCAGTGCTTTAATATTAGCCATATTCTCAGGAAGGATTAAAGGACAGAAAGCACAACCAATCTGTCTTCAAGGTTCCAAGAACTTACACCCGGACAGATTCTCAATAGCTTTGCTAATTGCATATACTGTCTTCTGCATAGGAACTTTAGACAATTGAAAGAGATCATCAGCAAATATAATACGCCTTGCTCTTCTAGGCTCCACCGAGTTCAACTTAAGTAGAACATCTCCAACATGACACAGTACAGATGGATCACGGGAAAACCATCCTGACATATTAAAAGAAAGAATAAAATAAAGCTGCACAAAAGCAAATTTGCATCATAGAGGGTCAATCTCCCTGAACATCAGAAAAGGAAAAACTCCTTTTAAACAACCACACACATACACCAAAGGGAAACCATAAACAGCACTTCATCCCCGGGAAAATGCCACGGCATTGAAACTATGTGAAACACTATCGGAGTAAGAATCATCTGTAATTTCACCAACCTATGCATCTAAGTGCTACAATTAACTAATTTCAAATCAGCAGAAGCAACGTATAATAATGCTCCATACCAACAGTGTCTAAGCTTTGTGCATGAGGAACAACCCCAACTGTGGATACAGCCCCATGAGATGGACGATATCCAAGAATATTACAAAAGGATGCTGGTATTCGTACACCTCCCGTAGTATCAGTACCTACAAAAACACAATATTCCTCTATGTTCATATATATTAATTAAGAAAACAAAAGCAGATGGTTCTTATCAGCATAATATTAGTCGCAACTGCACAAAGCATATTCTGGATAAAACAAGAAACAGACCGTGCATAGGGAGCAATGCTACACAAACAAATTGAAGATATCCCAATTTAAGAATAAGAAGCATGAAATTGATGCTGCTATCATGTATAGATCAACAACTATGAAACTAAATTTATTGTAAGCAAGTTGGTCCCCAAGTCAAACAGTAAGAAGCACTAAAATTAGGTCTAAAGAACCAGGAAACAGAGAGACTCGTAATTCTTCATGCAAACAGATGTTATACAAGAATTGGAAATACAAATAAGAGGATAATTTTCCAAGCATCTAATTTTAAATTTGACATCATGAATCACAGTTTTATCAAAACGCCCTAACAATACAGAGCAGCAGCCACAAAAGTGACAAGATAATTACTAAAAATAATTAGTAGTCAAATACGCCAATTAGCATTTCAAGCCATTAGAGATGGCCAAGCAAACTCACCAATAGAAAAGTCAACAAGCCCAGCAGCAACTGCAACCGCTGATCCGCTAGAAGAACCTCCTGGGATACAAGATGGCATCTGAGGATTTGTTGGAGTTCCATAGTGCTTGTTCTCACCGGAAACGCTGACAATGTCTTGAACATATCACTTTCAAAGGTCCTTTTACAGCTGATTAATGGAAGTAATGAACAAAAAGATTCCTACCCAAAAGACAATTCATCCATAACAGTTTTCCCAACGCAAGTAGCTCCGCTCTTCAACAGCGCAGTCACCACCATAGCAGTCTTCTCCGCCGCCTCATGTGTCCTCTTCCAATCCGGATTTCCAAACCCCGTCACGTAGTCCTTCACATCAAATCTGCCGGTCCCCACAACAAGCATTGCACGATGAACTAAAAATAAATTAAACAGAACTAACCACTGACATCAAAGACTATTACTTTCCCTTTAATATCTTTCAAATGAAAAAGGAAAAAAAGGGGGGGAAAGTAGCAAAGAGATATTAAGTATTTAGAAACAAACATGTCGGCTATGGCAAATGTTAGTCCAGAAAGCGTTTGCTTGGCTGCAGGAGGAGGAGGCTGAGGGAAAGGCAACAGCTCAAATCGCTCAATAAAAGCACCAAAACCCTCTTTCAAAGCCTTCACCTTTCGTCGTCTCCTCTGCGTCTCAGCCAGAACAACGATCCCTGCAACACCAATTCCAATGACTAACCAGAGTTTCGGGTTCGAAGCATTCTCCTTAATAAGCTTCAATGATTTGGACATGATCGAACACAGAGAGAGACAGAGGAAGTGTGTGTAAGAACTAAGAAGGAAAAATTAAAAACGTTGAGAGATATTCGAGGGTTTTGGGAGGGTTTTAGAAAAGAGGAAGTAGGTGACAAGGGCGTCGCCCAACAAAGGAAATGGTATCGCTCGCTTTCAATTCAATGAATAGTCATTCATTCAGACTGAAAAAAAAAAAAAAAAAAGCCGGCAACAACTATAAAGCACCCTGGAATAGGATCTGAAAATAGGAATCTCTTTTTTAAGCCAACCTCTCAAAAAATGACATTTCTTTCTCATTTAAAAAATCTTAATCTTAACTTAATCAAAAACTTTTCCTCAACATTATTTAAGTTAAATGCTCCATTTCATTTTAATTATAAAGTTTAATTAACTTTTTTAGATAATTTTAAAAAAAAATAATTACATTATTTAATCATATTTCAAAAAATAAATAAACGATCTTTATCCTAAGTTATTTAGTGGATATTAATTATATTTGTTAAAAATTATCTCTAATTAAAATCTCATCAATAGTGAATTGTGTGACTTTATTGGATGTAGCTTATAGTATTGAGTATGAATAAATTTAAAAGTTTTTCTTCATTTGTAAATAAAGTTAATGACTTAACTAACTACCTCTTAGTTAAATTTTAACGAGATTGTTAGAGTTGGCTTATAATTCAAACCTGAAGGAATACTAACTTAAATTATGGACATGTTAATAGATATTACAAAACATTCCTCAACCATCTTATGGTTAGAGAGGTAAATTCTTGCGCTAATTAATACTTAGGTACTATATTGAAGATGATTTTGTATGTTTTTCTTTTTGACACTGCTCATTAATTTGTGAGCTTTTATTATTATATACAGCTCGGATCAAACTCTTGAGTGTCATATAGGACACTAATTATACTACACAGCCTAAAAGCCGTTGATCTATGGTTTTTGCCAGTTTTTTTTTCAACAATTTTTTTTTAACATGAAGTTGAAATTAAAGTTGCAACTCTATATAAAGAAAATATGATAATCTTATGAGTTATAAAAAATATATATATATCACGAGATTAATGCTCTATCTAGTTAGTTTGATTATCGATGGTTTAGGTAGTTGCTTTTGTATTTAAAAAAAAAGGCTAAAAACACAAATGAAGATATGCTTATTTAATTTCTTATTTTCTTTTATAATTATATGCTCGCAGAGGATAGGATGAATCTCAACAAATAGGGGGAAAAAAACCAGCTGATGATGTGACTTCCATAAAAACATGTATTCAAATTTTGTTATCAATACTATGGAAGCGTTTATATGGCATCCTTAACAGAAGAGGTGAAAACTCTTTATTAAAATATATTTATGAAATAAAAAAATCACAATATAAAAGTGAGGCTTTGCAAGATTTTATTAAGACACGAGTATTTCATAATCACAATCTCTACAAGTTTTGTAGTATTAACTCATCCGGTGTGTAAAAGAAAAGTTTTTATTAATGATTCGTGAACAATATTTTATTTTAAGGGATAATTTTAGTCAAGGACTTCTTAAGGCAATTAATGTCAAATGGCCTCTAAAATAATATAAAATGTCAATGAAGGTCCGTAGGACAAAATGAAATTAATGTCATATTGAAATAACCCAATTGCCGCTGCCTTTTTTTTAATAAAAAACTATTGAGTACTTTCAACCACTAAAGATGAGCCTTACACCGGAGCTCTGGCAATATTTCAAAACCTTTTGGGGCCAGTTGACAATAATTCCCTTGAGAGGTACTTTCCTAAAATTTTTCCGTTTTTAACCTAAGGCCATGCATGATTGACGAGCCATCTAGTCTAGTTAAAATTAAAACTAAATATAAATATCACAAGTCTTGTACCTTTTATCTGTTTAGCTTTACCATGTCACCATACCTAAAATAGAAGTAAGATGCACATCTAAACAAATAGATATGATATTTCTATATTGGAGTCCCTCGTTAAGAAACCACTTCAACCATAAATGGAGGCACTATGGGCCACCACAAAGATACACAATCACTACTATAATAAATTTATAAGTAAGGTTATCAAATTCACGAATTTAAGCAAACCCATAACAATTTTGTAAACTCATATCGTGTACTTGAATTATAAGCACGCAAGAGTTTACTTTTGTCAATAAATATATATAAATGGTGTGTTATTAAATAATTAAAATATAAATGTAAACAAAAAATATAAAAAAATGACAAATTTGATTTATATATATTTTAAATCTAAATAGTTGAAATTAAATCTATCACCATTCATACTCAACAACAAAAATTCTTGAAAACTCATAAAAAGCTATTGAGTATGATGAAATCAAAGAAGTTATTGTGCGAGTTAATATAATTTTATAACTTAAAAAATGGAGGAATAAAGGTGAAACATATAAGACTGGAGAAGACAGGGGCTTGTGAGAAGATATATTTTGCCAGTTTGTGTGAAGAAGGATAGATATATTATGGAATATCCAGAAGAGGATGATGGCGATTCAAAGGCTTTAGTCCCGGTGATGCCTAATTCTCCTGTTTTAAGAATAATGGAACAAATGAGTTAGATTAGATTGAAGAGAGAGGTTGTTGATCCTGAAACTCCTCAAGCCTTTAAGAAAAGAAAAGAGGAAATGGTTCAGAGGATGATGTTTCATAGGGGATCTGAAGGAGTAGAAAGGCGGAAGAGCAATGTAAGAAGAATAAAACATCAAATCAAAAGAAGGATTGCATTTCTAAATAAAGAAGTAGAGGAAGGGCAGAAAGAAGAGAGGTTGTGGGATGAAAGTGAAGACTCTTTTAGTTTTGATGTTATCGTAAATTCTGAAGGTGGGGGAGGTTGGCCTAAAATAGCCCCTATGGGCATACTATCTTGGAATTTCCAAGGATTAGGGGTGTCATTGGCAGTGAAAGGTTTGAAGGATTTATGTAGAAAAAGAAAGCCTTGTATAGTTTTTCTAATGGAAACCAAAAAAAACAAGAAGAAAATGGAGAAATATAGAAAGAAATGTGGGTTTGATGAGGAATGGGTAGTGGAACCGGAGCGTTTGAATGATTGATTGGTAGTGTGGTGGATGGAGGATGTAGTTGTCAATACAATTTCATCATCAAAGAATGTAATACACACTTGGGTAACCTCTCCTACAATAGTGCTTCCAAAATATATTACTGTTGGAAGTATTCAGCCGAATCCCTTGCTAGGGTTTAGTCGATGAAATCAGTTAGAGATAATCCTATTTAGTAATATTATTAAATAGGGTATTACGAGTATTATGATATGATTAATCTGTTTTCTGTTCCTAGACTTTAAGGAGCATTCCATGGTTTGTTATAACAAACCCTAATATGTAATCCCTATAAATTTCATACGGCAGTCCCCAATAAAATCATCTTTTGCCGTATAGATCCTTTTTATTTCATGGTATCACAGCCATGGACTATCGTGCGGCTCTCCATGGTCTGCCACAGGCCTTTGCCGCTAATGATAGTGCTAATCAATCCACCTCTACTGGTGACACCACCTCCAGGCCGATTGCACCTCATACCGGAGGTTCTCATGGCTCTAACTCTTCTCTGAATTCAGGGATCAATGTTCCAGCAGTTGAGTCCTTATCTCATGTCATGATTACTCACCGATTTAATGGTAACAATTATCTTCAATGGTCTATGAACATGTTAATGTTCATTCGTGGGAAGAACAAAGACAAATATCTCACGAGAATGCCTCTAGTCAATGATGATCCTCGTTTTAAAGCATGGATGGGTGAAAATAACATGGTGATGACATGGATTATAAATTCTATGACAACAGAAATTCGTGAGAATTATCACTTAGTACCGACTGCCAAGACTATTTGGGATGCTACTCGTCATCTTTATTCTGAAAAAGATAACATTGCTGCCATTATTCAGGTTAAGCACTATCTTCAAGGTCTAATTCAAGGTGATCAATCTGTCACTCTCTACTATAGCTCTCTCATGAAGTTCTAGAAACATAATGATTTATATGAGGTCCATGAGTGGCCATGTCATGGGTCCGCTGCTAAGTTTCAAGCTATTACTGAACGGGATCACTGTATTGATTTTCTCCTTGGTCTTCGAGTTGTCTTTGAGCCAATTCGGGCTCAAATCAAGAACTTAAAGCCGCTTCCCTCACTCGAAGATGTTTTCTACATGGTTAAAAATGAAGAAACCCATCGCTCCCTGCTAAAGGCATCCTACTAGCATATTAGTTCTCCTATTTTTGATGTGTCTGCTTTTATTACTAATAAAAAGCTTCTTAAATTCTGTGATCACTGTAAAAAGAAAGGTCACACAAAGGACAAGTGTTGGAAGCTTCATGGTAAACCTCCTAATAATCGCTCTCAAGACAAAAAGGGCCTAACAATTGGTGGTGACCCAAACAAAGATTTCTTAAACACAGAAGAACTTTCTATTTTTCTTAAAATTCTTGCCAAGCATTCAGATTCATCCTCAGCTTCTAAACACTGTGAGAATTCTTCTCCCTTGGTCACTATGGCACACTCAGGTATACATCTTATGAAT
>JBAGKO010000001.1:5563073-5588572 GCA_037177275.1 Acacia concinna | reverse complement strand
TATCATGACAAAGTCACTCAATCAAGAGAAGTTTGAAGGCTTGAGAGGCAAGCTGGGAATGATCAACATATATTCGCCAGCTTGAGGGGGAGTGTTGGAAGTATTCGGCCGAATCCCTTGTTAGGGTTTAGTCGATGAAATCAGTTAGAGATAATCCTATTTAGTAATATTGTTAAATAGGGTATTATGAGTATTATGATATGATTAATCTGTTTTTTGTTCCTAGACTTTAGGGAGTATTCCATGGTTTGTTATAACAAACCCTAATATGTAATCCCTATAAATTTCATACAGCAGTCCCCAATAAAATCATCTTTTGCCGCATAGATCCTTTTTATTTCAATTACTTTTCTATATAGGCCACCAAAGGAAGGGGAGTGTAGGAGGATTTGGGAGATGATTGAAAGAGTTGGGAAGCAAATTCAAGAGGAATGGTTGTATGTTGGGGACTTTAATGATTTGGGGTCACAAAAAGAAAAATGGGGAGGGAACCCAATGTCAATAAGGTTAATAGATCTTGGATTCAAAGGTTTGAGGTATACCTGGAATAATAAGAGATTGGAAGTTGAAAACATAAAAGAGAGGATAGATCAAGCATTGGCTAATGTGGAATTCAATGAAATGTTCCCTAAGGTTCAGGTTTTTCATGAAGAACCTATAGGGTTATATCATCATGCGATAGTTATTGTGTTATGCTTTAATGGGTTAAGGACTGAACCATCATTCAAATTTGAAATCTTTTGGACAGAGCACCCAAATTTTTTAGAAGTCGTCAATGAAGGTTAGTTTGTGGTTAGTAATTATATGAAGGAAAGGATAGGTGAATTTGTGATCAGACTAAAGGAGTGTAGGAAGGTATTGGTGCATTGGAGCAAGAGAGTCTTTCCAAATGGCATGAAACTTATTGAAGGCTTAAAGCGACAGTTGGCAAGATACAGAGAAGGGGTATTAACAATGGAGAAGCTAGAGTTAGCTGAGAAGAATACTTATGAGATTAAGAAAGCATGGGATCGAGAAGAGGCTTATTAGTGGCAAAGGTCGAGGGTCTCTTGCCTAAAAGCTGGCGATAAAAACACCAAATTTTTTCATCTATCCACAATTAAGAGACGAAGGCGCAATGCTATTCTTAAGCTAAAGAAGGAAGAAGGTGAGTGTAGAAAAGGAAGGTGAAATAGCTAATTGCTTCTCTTTATATATTTATGAGCTATTAAAAGCATCTCAAAATAGATCATTTGATGATGTATTGAATTTTTTTTTTGTAAAATTGGTAAATATGTTAATAAAGTTCTAACAACATATGTGACGGCTTTGGAAGTTAAAGAAGCAGTGTTCCAGTTGGGAGGCTTGAAAGCTCCAGGGCCTGATGGTTTCTGTGGCAAATTTTACCAATCTGCTTGGCAAGCAATGCGTAGTAGCATAGTGGAGATGGTGCAAGAGTTTTTTTTTGAAGGAAGGAGTACTATGGAGTACATCAATGAGATGAATATAACACTAATCCTAAAGTGGACAGACTTGAAATGGTTAGTCAATTTAGACCCATTGGATTGTGTAATTTCTCTTATAAGGTTATTTCTAAGGTGTTTGCTAATAGAATGAAACCTTATTTAAGTCGTTGCATTTATGAAAATCAAGGAGCATTTATTCTGAGTAGACTTATACATGATAGCATAATATTTGCTCATGAGGTTATGCATTATCTTAAAAGAAAGAAATTGGGGAAATTTTTTTGAATTTATATTAAAGATGGATATGAGCAAAGCATATGACAGAATTGAATGGGATTTTTAGGTGATGTGATGTCAAAATTGGGATTTTGTGATAAATGGGTTCAATTGATTATGAACTGTGTGACATCTGTAAGCATGAATCTATGTGTATCAGGAAGAAAAGTCACTAGTTTAAAGCAAGGGAGAAGGTTAAGGCAAGGAGACCCATTATCACCTTACTTGCTTATTGTGGTGGCATAAGTATTCTCAGTAATGCTAAATAAAAGTGTTGAGAATAAAGTGTTGAAAGGGATTAAATTGGTAAATAGTTGTCCCACGCTTTCTCATAGTTTTTTCGTGGATGATGCGCTTCTGTTTATGAATGCTGATTATGGAAATTGTAGAAAACTGGCTCAATTAATGAAGATGTATTGTGATGCTTCTAGACAGCTTCCTAACTTGGATAAGTCGTGTATTCGCTTCTCTAAGAATGTTCCTAATAATGTTAAAAAGGAATTTTGTAGCATCTTGGGTATTGGTGAGATAGAAGATATAGGGAGATATTTGGGAATACTAGTGTATGGGGAAAATCTAAACAACAGGCTTTAGCATATGTAAGAGAAAAGGTTAGTAAGAAAGTGAAAGGATGGAGTAAAAATCTCTTATCTTATGCGAGAAGAGAAGTGCTTATTAAGTATGTTATAAATGCTATTCCCTTATTCCCTATGGCATGTTTTAAATTCCCTACTAATATTTGCAAGCATCTTGATAGTACGATAGCAGATTTCTGGTGGGATGGGTTTGGAAACAGTGGTAGAATGCACTGGAAGTCAGGGGGTTATATGAATAGGCCTAAAAAGGATGGGGGAAAGGGATTTAGAGGCTTTGAGAACATGAATGATGTATTATTGGCCAAAACCGCTTGGAGGATGCTTCAAGAGGAAAATAGCTTATGATGTAGAGTTCTAAAGAGCATATATTTTCCAAATGGTTCCTTTCTTGATGCTGTTAAGGGATACAGGGCCTCATGGGTTTGGTCAAGTGTTCTAGTTGGGAGGGAATTAATTGGTAACGAGATAAAATGGGTATTAGGAAATGGATTGACTACCAGGGTATGGAAGGATGCGTGGATTGAGGAATTAATTGGTATGACGCTAGACCAATTGACTAACCATAGGTTCAGTAGTGAAGAGAAAATGGCATGCTTAATTGATTATGGACAATGGAATCTGACAGAATTGACTAGTAAAGTCAGCGGGGAACTATTAGAGTTTATTAGGAATATTGAGCTGAAATCTATTGATAGGAATGATAAGATGGTATAGGGAGGATCAAGGAGTGGGGAGTATGGTGTAAAAGATGGATATAAGAAGTGTGGATTAGAGAGAAGAAGAGTAGGAGGGCAGGCAAGTACATTCATCATCATCCCTGAGCAGTTTTGGAAAAATCTATGGAAAGCTGGGACAATATCGAGAGTACTACAATTTGTGTGGAGGTGTATGGTGGATGCAATTGCAACAAAAAATGCTTTGTTTTAGGAGGAAGTGTGCAACTTCTCCCCTTTGCCGAATTTGTGGGATAGATGAAAAAAACACTAGAACATATCTTTTTCAAATGTCCTTGGATTGATAAGACAGATATCTCGAGTTTTAAAAGCTGGTGTGTAGAGGTATTTGTAAATAACAGTTTTTTCTGATGCTGATAAATCTTTAATACTCTGGATTTTATGGATCATATGGAAAGAAAGGAATGAATATGTTTTCAATTCTTCTCTACCTGATCCAAGGTCTGTTATTACTAAGGATGCTGAAAATGCTGTTGAATCCAAGGAAGGAACGAGAGAACGATCTCAGCCCAGAGGTGTTGGTTAATAGTTGAAGACAATATTATGTAATAATAGTGGTTTGTTTTCTATTGGTTGATGGATTGATGTGTGGCATATTCAAACATTGCGAGTATGTGTATTTGAATTTGACTGTAGTTAATATTAATCAAGGTAAGAAAAATCAGATTGGACAACGAACTAATCACGGTATAGGTTCAAGGTTCAATCGGGTCAAATTGAAGTTGAACCGGTCATATTAAAATATTATAATTTAATTGATAATGATAAAATAACATTATATATATACATGAAAATTAAAGAAACATGTAAATATCATTTATAATAATAAAATATGTGACAATATATTGATATATTTTTAAAATTTCATAAATAAATGGATAGTATTCCCTTTTTTCTTTTTTTCCTTTTTCTTTTTTATGAAAACTGGTTTGACTGGCCGGTTTCCTGGTTCAACTAGCCGCTTTGACAAGTTCAACCGGCCTGACATTGATTCGACCGCTCCTCCGATTCCGCTTCATTCCAAACCAGACCAGGTTTTTGGTCCAATTTTTCACCCCTTGGTATTAATAAAAAGTATATTTTTGGGCCCAAAAAAATTGAGAGTTTGACAGATTTACAACTAATAAAAATTTAAAAGTGACTTCGAACGATTGTGTAATTTATAAAGGTAAAAACAGTAAGCTTCAAAAAGTTAACTCAAGAGTTTGGCGCAATGCATATAAGCAATATTCTTTCCTAGTTTCTAAACTCACATGTTGGGGAGGGATTATAGATAATTTTTGTATAAAAAAACAATTTAAGTCCCCATAACCAATAACATTTTCAAACAGCAAATTTCACCATTTTTTTTATAAAAGGAATTAATTTCCGTTCAAAATAATGAGCTTTGCAACGGATGCAGCAAAAAATACAAAAACAAAAAGAAAAGGGGAGAAGATCGTGCTGAGAGAACTGCTTTATTCGCTCTCATTCTAGCGAAGACGCTTAAGCTAAGGAGCATTCAAAAAACCATACACTTATAGTATGCAAATGCACATACCCCATGTTTAATGCAGCAGTAGTAGTAATAATAATAACAATAACAATAATAATAATAATAATAATAATAATAATAATAATAATAAAAGACAAAAAGGAGAAAAACCCTATGGCCATTTTCACACTACTCAATTTGATAGAACCCAAATTACAGAGAAAAGTGATGGTATGAATCTACACAAAAGAGGAACTAACAAAACCACCAAAAAGCACAACCTAAATTCCAAGGACTTAATAATAAATTTTACAGAGGAGGAGGGTAAGGGGGAGAAAATATATTGCAAATTCATAAATTCCAAGGACATTTTTCTGGTTTGTTTTGGGCGAGACTGATGAGACGTCCAAACTAATTGAAGGGTTATTGAATGGCACTCCACTGCATCACTTAATGACTTTATCTTATCAAGTAATTTCCCTGTTTCATGACTTGAAACGAACTACAATGCAAGAAATATCATCCTTGCTTTCTCTGTTCAATGCCTCTGCTGCTAACTGTTTGGCTGCTTTTTGTGGATCCTTTATTCTTCTTGCAATATCAACTGCCTCTTGATTTGCCATCACCTGGATTCAATCAAAATTGACAAGAACAACACAATCAATTTAGAAAACTTCTTGAAATCATATACTCCATCCGGTACTGGATATAAGAGTTAGGCAACTAATACATGGATATTAAGGAAATCAGTTAGAGTAGTTATTTGTAACAAATGTGTTACTGTCCTTAAAAAATCTTTTTTAATCATGTCCGTTGTAACTTCCCCTTAATGGAAAACCCTTTACTATGAGTAATCAATAGGGGCACTAGAAAAAGTGAACCTTTTATCTGGCTCATATGTTAACAGGACATAGTATAAAACAAATAGACCTATTCGGTTTCTCTACTTGTTTTGGAGACAAAGCATGAGGCTACATGAAATCTTGGCCTCTCCAAACAGTGGAGGCCAAGATTTTAAAATGTTCGAGCTCTCTAAAGAATGTGAGAAAAAGGAAAAGAAACAGCAGAGAAGTTTTTTCTTTTTTTTGCATAATAGACCTTAACTAGACAACTTCAGAGCCTGCTTTAGAGTTTTGAAGGGAAGGGTAAGCACGGACAGGTTCCTTTCCATTGTATGAAGGTTTTATGAAAATGTGGCTGGTTACTGCAAACACTCAAAGTGGAATTTTCTACATTGGCCATGTGTAAAAGGAAAGTTCAGGGGTGAAAACTAGATGGTAAAGGTTAAGGCAGTAAATTAACCTAAAATGAAACTCAAACTAACCCAGTAGTTTATAAACCATACAAACAGTGGCAAGTTTTCTTCCACCCCACCCCATCCCCTTCAAACAAATCCTAAACTTTTTAGACTTAAGTGGTCATTAACTTTATTTTGAAGTCTATATGACTCAATGATCAAGCGTTTGATCTTTTTCATCCCCATCTCTTGGTGGGAGTTATGTTGCCACACAATGTGTGGTGGGCATGTACCTGTAATTTGGTCACACATGAAGGTCCATGAGACGAGAATTTTAAGAATTATATTGAAAACCAATGAAGAACCTTCTACTAACAACTTTAACTGTTGAGTTAAATTAATTTTTGATAACTCATGGGTGAGGAAGGACAGAATTTGATGCATGACCTTCCATAGACCATCACTTGCAAGAATCAAAAGCTCTGTCTCTGTGTCGATGTTAGCCTGCTGTATGTCAGGATCACATCGCAAGTGCGATTTGAGGTTTTTGTCTCCAAATGCTCGAGAAACAGCAAGCTGTCCGTTCACTCTGGCAACATCTCCTAATAAAAATCATCAGGTCAATAAATCATTATGAAGTACAAAACACTGAATTAAAGAGACACTTCCCATTTTGGTGATCCATGTCCCAAGAATACAGCATACAGGTTCATAGCCACTTTACAAAATTTGCAGATATGATAAATCAAAATTAGATTGTCATACCGAATCACAGTCAGTATGAATAGCTTAACACAATGGAACCGGACATGGATTCTTATAAGATCCATCACAGAGCCAAATCATAACAGAAAAGAGTTCTTGGGAAAATTATAGGTTTTGTTTTCACCCCAATTAATAGTTTCTTGTCTTATTTTTCCTATTATTAGGTCTTCTGGAGAGACTGGTCAGAAGGGCTCAGTGAAAACCTATGGCTTACAAACAAATTACAATGTCTAACTACAAACACTTAGCAGTTATTAACGTGTCCATGGAAGTCTTTGTCAGCTCACAAACTCAAGGGGGTGTTTTAAAACTGTGAGTCATAAAGTAATAGAAAAAAAACACATGATAGATGCTAAACCATGTATAGGAATCTCAAGCCACTACTTCTTGTAGAACAAGTAGAGCGCCACCTTAAGAGTTCTAAAGCAAGGAATAGCAAATAATTATGCATAAAGAACTAATACTAAATTCTAACACGAGTTACAACTGAACTCTAATTTTGTACATCAAGAATTAATACAATTAACATAATATCTAAAGCTGAGGATTAGGGCCGAGGGCTGGCACTTCAAGGGCCAGGGCCTTAAAAGGGCTGGCCCGTTAAAGCTCGATTTAAGAAAAACACATGTTTCTCAAAGCTCGGCCCGAGAACAAAAGGGCAGGGGTAGGCCCTATAAGGCCGGAAGCCTTTTAAATATTTTTTTCCAACATTTTTTTTAAAAAATAAAATTAATAAATTACAACAATTAAAATTCTAATTTAACACATAAATTGTGTTAACATAAAAGTCTAAATGGTACGCAACATACAACATACAAACAAACAAACGGCATAGCCCAAGGTATATCATTATCAAATGTTAACCGACTAAAAATACAAATACCACACACAAAACATAAAGAGTTAAACACTAAGCAATGTAAGCTAAATGGCATAGTTTGTGTGTATGTTGTTGCCTTATGGTGTAAGGATTTTTGCCAAAAGGGAATTAGTTACATTACGGAATGAAATTTAAAAAAAAAATAAAAGAGCTTAAAAGGGCCAGCCTGTGGCCCTATAGGGCTAGCCCTTTTAAGCCTGAGGCCTATAAGGCTCACTCTTTTAGACCCAACTTCATTTTCAGCTTCTAAAATACAAGCCCGGCCCTCAACTTAAACATGCTTAATGGGCCGGTCTGTTTTCCTTGCTCTAATAATATCACATCTCACTCTGCATCAGAGGTATTGAACTTTCCAACAAGGCATGTCTTGAAAATGTTAGTTTTTGAAATGCAAAAATAATTTTACTTCCAATCATTAATATAAGATCTCGTTCAAAGAGCAATTTACACAATGAAAAATATTATATAAAGGACAGGAGTTTGGTTAACCATCTTTATGTTTTAGACACCAACACTTCTATTGTTCAAGGAAGCAAGGCCAACATGATTAGTCTGATCAAAGACTAGAGACTGCATGAGCCATTGTATATTATGAGGTCGATGGTGGTAAAAGAGAGAGGAAGTTGCAATTAAGTATGAAGTAGCGAACTTCTCAGGAATGAGTTATGCAGTAGACAAATGGTTTTCATTAAATGATTAAGGTTTTTAATAAATTAAGAAATAACAATGCTTCAACAATTGAGCATTATAATAAGATTTTTCAATGTGATTCTAAATTTCAAATTTCAACAGTCCATTGACAGTATAATAATTTATGTGCAATTAGAAGTGTGTGCACAAACAAGATTAGAAAAAATATATTACAAAGAATCAAATTATAGATCAGAAAGCATTAACATATGGAAATTTGATATGCATAGAATTTTGGATCATTCTTCAAATTCATAATTTTCTCCAACTCCATGTTCCCTTCTTTTAGTTTGAAAGCACATGTAGTAATCACCAAGCCAGATTGAATGTCCAGTACTAAGAAAAGTATCACTTTGCTTTTCACCAGCTAGCATGTGAAGTTCACATCTAAAGGGTTACTCTCTTTCTCCATGAGAATATTAGCCTTTTACACTTTAAATCAGCTTTCATAATAATTCCACTTAGAAACTTGACAATTATGTTTTCAAGTCCAATATCAAATCAAGAAAGATTTTTCTTTGAATTCAGAGTTTTGACGCTAATTGATCTCCAGTAAATTCTTGGAAGATTTGAAGTCAAGGCAAATGGGAATGATAATGGTAGGGAGGAAGAAATTCAAAATAATGACTGGCAAAAAAGGGATAAGTGAGAGGGAAGAGAAAATAGCAAACATGCTCTCTCCTTGTATTTTGAATTTTGAAATTGTAAATGGAACATGTAACTCCCACACCCTTACTAAAGACAACTTATAAATGAGATTATAAATCCTGCATCAAATTTGTGAGAAACATATTGTACAAACCAAAGTTTATGAGCAAACCTGGCATGTTAGAGACAAAGCCACCTCTGTCCTCAATGCTGTCCCTCTCAGTATTGGGCTCATGATCTATACTCATTTGTATCGCTACCCCATCCTTTGACAGAACTGCACGTGAATCTCCAACATTAGCAACCCACAACTTCTGATTATTTATAATAATTGCAGTCACTGCAGTCGATCCCCCCCGTCCTAAATCAGGACTGTGAGAAAGAATTGCTTCATCTGTTGCCTCATAAGCTTTTACAATGGACCTGGCTGTATCAGTCCAAAAATCCTCCTGGAATATAATATAGTTATGAAAAGCAACATTAGTTTTCAAGCATATCAGCCAAATATACTGTTATCAAAAGAAAATAAGTTTTAGCAGTTGCATATAGAGATCAATTAAAAACATTTTCTTTGCAGAATAGATAATGATAGCCAAAAATGATGGGAAGTTGCTAAGTAGAAGTAGAATCTCCTATTGCATGTCACATGTTGATGGGACAACATGATTTTTCCAACTCATTAATTAACACATAATATTAATAGTTTGAAATCAAATTAACAACTAACATCTTTTAAGATATTTGAGAAGAGATTCTTTTGTAGATAGGCTGGCACACTATCTCCCAGATGCCCATCATATATAGCAAACAGCCCAAGCTCTTGCGCTCTGGTATGGACAAATTTTGCCACATGATAGTCTTCCATTGGGTGGTTTGCTTTTCCTTTGATAAGGCTAAAGCCATACTTGACCTGATTCTGATGGCTTCTGCCCTTGCCAGAGCTACTTGACGAACGTCCTCCAACCACCTAAAAATATTTGGTCCAAAACAAACAAAAAAAAAACCCACCAAAAGATGAGTTTTTGATGAACAACGAGTAGGTAGGCCTTCTTCAACATATTTGGACATGATATGTTAAAAAAATTGTCAATTGCAATTTGTTTGATTTAGCAAAGGCAAATTACATAATACAGATGCTATACATGGGAATAAATGACAGAAACGTTAAGCATATGCCACAATTACAGTCCTAGAAAAAGTCAATACCAGCAAAGTCAAAAAATGACATATCATAGGTATGACCTGAGTATCATCTGAGGGTGAATAAAACAAGCTTATAAATGACACTAAAAAGAAGGGAAAGAAAATAAAACTAGAGCAAAACCCACTTTCAAAAGAAGATTAATTAGACAGTTTTGTGGCCACAACCACATATAATTGGGCAGTTTTTTTGTTTTTGAATGAAAGTGAATTAGAGCGCCGTTTTCATATCAATTATATCTGAAAATTTTAACACACAGAAGAAAATTCACAGGGCTAGCTGGCCCAAAAATAAAAAATAAAAACAAAAACAAAAAGAAAATCCCAGGCTGAGTGCTCAAGATACTTCTAGCAGAAAGTTCCAGATGGATCTTCCCCTGCCCTCACTTTCCCATGCAATTACTGTTTCTGTTTTTCCTTCACCTGTTTCAGGATCAACATTACTTAAACAGCAAAAAGAACCAGGAAGAAGTAGAACCTACAATTATTTATTGCAATCTAGCATCAAAATTAACTAGAGTCTCAAACATCTCTTTCCTTTTCTGCAATCGGTGTACTCCCCAATTCACAAAGACTAGAACTTAACTGTGAGTAGTTAACTAGATATATGACTAGGACATCTGCCTCATGCCCTCCTCCAAAATTTATGGAAAACTACAAAACACCTATGCTTCTGGTATTACTTGTAGCTTTACCTGGTCAGTTTCTCCCTTAGTATTCCTCGGTGTAATATTCCAACACATGGCATCCAAAAGGGGTGCAGCCCTCACGCCAAATGTGGCTGTGAGAAATTATGAAGAAGCCATTGATTCTAACAAATAGCATCAAAGCGGAGTTGCAGGTTTGAATTCATCAGATGACACAACTATGAGAAACTATGAGGAACTCAAGCTTTTAATGCAGCGGATAGGCAATTGATCCTAACACTAGGTGGGGTCAGTTATATGTATCGTATCGTATGATCCCATTGTACTCTATCAACAACCAAGAATCCTGATCAATAGCTTCATTGAGTATTCTCTTTGGTCTTCCTCTACCCTCTTTAGAAAACTCAAAACTACTTGATCCCAACATTACTATCAGAAAATATCATGGGTTGTGCCAGCAACTAAATCTTCTCCCTTAAAAGATTTATCATTTGAAAGAAAACATCAGCATCAAAAGGATAACATAAAGCAGAAATGCTCACCTGAGAAACAGAGTTGAAGCAACAAAAGTTATCCATATAATTCAGCCCCTTCTAAAGCTTTCAAGTCTACAAGTCAACATGTAACTCCTCTGCTAATCTTCATAACACAAAAATTGCACAAAAACAGGATGTCAAATAAATAACCCTAAAAATTCAAATAAACAAACAACTGAGAGTTCAAAGAAGAATCCGATCACCCAACAAGCAATGATATCACCCACAACTACCCAGATAAAAGAGCAATAATCAACAGCTAACGCATAAATCTACTCACCGATCCAAAAAAACTCAAAAAAATTTAAAAACTAAGTGAAAAGGAAGATCTGCAGAGGAATTGGGTAACCGACTCTGCCGTCTCCGCTCGGAGATGAAGAAAGACAACAGACACACACACAAAAACACAGAGAAATTGATATCAAGAGCAAAGAGCAAGAGGCTTGGAATTATAATAGGAGAGGGTGATAAGACAACGACGAAGGGTGTAACGGCCAAGTCTTGATGAGAAAGTCTTCTCTCATGGCAATGGCAGCCAAAATTGCTAGAGCTTGCCCTTATTGACTTTGCAGTTTCGGGATTTTGTTGTTTTATTGCTGACACTATAGAGGTTAATTATTACAGCTGTTTTTGAGGTTCCGTTGTTCGTATAAAAACAAGTATTTGGTGGGGACCTCTGAAAAGTCAGCCAAATTTTCTACCTTGGAAACTCTGTTCACTAGCATTACTTTATTACTCTCGTCCCCAAGCCATTAAAATAATCCCCGCAATAAGCTCTGCTTTTAAGCGCAGTAATGGCATTACCATAAATTAATAACTATTGCGCGTTTCCTCAATTAGCAATAAGAGATCATATTTCCGACGTCAATCTTCCTCAGCAAGCTTATATTCTCCAGTTTGATAATCCTCTGGTTATAATTACAAGGCTTGTTGACTTTTTTTAGAGAATTATATGAAAATCCTAAAAAAGTTAATTATATTACTTAATCATATCATATATTTTGTTTTATTTATATTATTCATAAATCAAATAACATAATTTAAAGAAAAACGATAAATTTTAATATTTTAAAGTAATGTAATTAGTTTTTTTAGGATTTTTCAAAAAAGTCAATAGACTCTTATAATTAGGACCGGAGGTAGTATTATAAGAAATATTCATCAAACCATGGTTTCAAACCATAAATAACAGAAATTTTTAGAAGGGGACCCCCTCCTAACCCTCCCCTCTAAAATTGGAGGAATTTAAAGAAAAAATATTATATTTTTGCTTCTATGAATTAATATGTACATGATTTTTACTCTTTTTTAATATGTCTAGGTTGTATCTCTTTTAGATTTATGTTATATATTATTAGTATCATACTGTATTATATTTTTTTATTGTTCTATACATATTTTTAATAAAAAAATAAATTAATACACAAGTTTTGAAAGTTGTTAGTAAAATTTTTTTTATTACATAGCAAATATTAATTCTCCTTTATATGATACATTTTAAAAATGTTTACATTGAATAGTGTATATTTTATTTTCTATTAATTATATTCTTATGTTGTTCATTACCTTTTTTTAATTATTAAAATCCCTTCCCCTCCCTTTTTATCCATCCCAATAAAATAAAACAAAATTATTCTCAAACCCTCCTTTCCCCTCCTCTCCCCTCCCCTCCATTAAAATGCCTCCATTCCCCTCCCCTTCCCTCCATTGAGCCAAACATAGTTCTTATAATATGAACGGAACATATGTGGTAGTTATTTTTTATAGGGTAAAGAGGCAAAATTGTCTTGGAAAGTCTCACAAAGGGCAATTTTGCCCAGAAAGTTTCAGAAGTGGGGCAATTTTGCCCCTTCTATTAGTTGACCGTTAGTAGCCGTTAGTTGACCAATTTGTTCAGCTAGTAGTCCACAGGTCATTTACTATATTTTTTATAAGGTGAAAATTTGTATCGGAACTTTTAAATCTAATTTTTAAAAAAGATAGATTAGATGACAGATGGACTTCTAATACAAATTTTCACCTTAATAAAAATAAAGTGGATGACATGTGGACTGCCAGTTCAACATATTTGGTTAAAATTAAATGATTTAAAACTTTCAGAACAAATGTTCACCTAAATAAAAATAAAGTGGATAACTTATAAACTATCAACTCAATATATTTGGTCAACTAATGATAAGGGCAAAATTACCCCACTTCTAAAACTTCTTGTATAAAATTGTCTCTATGAGACTTCCAGGATAAAATTGTCTCTAGGGCAATATTTTCAGGACAATTTTACCCCTTTACCCCTTTTTATATTATGAAACTTATATTATAAAACGGAAGGAGCTCGGGGGTGATATTGACTATTTTTCAAATGTTTGGGATGGCTTTTGTTAATTGTGCTTTTTTAAAAAAAAAAATTCTTGCTTTGTCTTTCTTCGGATGGAAATATAAAAGCAATATATCCACACAAAAATGTTGGGCGCCACTTTTTCTAATTGAAATATGATTTTGGTCCTTATTATAAACCTTATAGAGATGAGATTTTTTTCCCTAAATATAAATTCGTTTTGAAATTTATAATGATGATAGTACTCTAATTTAGGTGCATGACAAAGTTAATTGGTGAGAATTATTTGATAATTTTTTATATAAAAATTATCAAAATATTCTAATTTAGGTCATTATAAGCAATTACCACTCTTATGCCATCATAAGTCTATTTTGACCAAAAAATCTTGTCCTTATTTATAAGTCCAGTTTGAGAGTATTTAAATGATATTATTTCAATTTTGCCTTTAATTAAATGAGGAGAGAGAATAAAAAATCAAAAAATAATATTGATAAATGAGGGTAAAGTTGTAAATTTACCTTAATTATTACCTTAACTAACTATCCTAGTATGTGAAAATTAATTTAAAATAACTTCTAATAAGAACCAGAGTGATAAAATTTAAGGGAACTTTTCCAAATTTTTAAAGTTTTTCCCAATAATAAGTTACATATTTTTAAAGTTTTTCCCAATAATACATTACATATTTTTATTTTATAAAATTTAGGTCTTTTCAGTCTGTTACCTCTAAACTTGCTTTGCCATTAATCTTCCAAACAAGTTTTCGTATTTTTCATAATGTGTATACACGCGCACACACGATATTCATGTATAACTTAATAAGATATACATCTTTTCTGGTCATTTTTCATCCAAACTTGCTTTTTAAAATAATCATCCAAACAAATTTTATTTTAAGATAAAACGCTTATAGTACTACCAATCCCAACATAAATCACATTGCAAAAAATAATTTTTAGCCAATTTTATGTTAGCTGTTAACCTCACAAAATTTATGTTATTTTGTCATATTTACCTTCATATTATTGTCCTTTTTGGTAAATAGATACACATTTTGGGATACATATATAAAAAAAATGTATCCAACAGATAATTGAGAAAAAATGATTAAAAGTGTTCTTATTTTGATCATATCTTTTAACTTTTTGCTTTGATAGATTTTAAGGAAAATTACATTGAGGTCCCAAGTAAGGAAATTAATATCAGAAAGGTCCCCATTGATAAGTGAGGAGCTATTATTGATAAGTTGAGGAGCTATATTGACAAGCTGAGAAGCTAGCTGAGATTTGTCAAAAAATTAATTTTCTTACTTGGGACCTCAATGTAATTCTCTCTAGATTTTATTGTGTGATAGGATACTGAACTAGAGTTTATTGTGTGATAGGATAATGATTTGAGACATGTATGAAGCCCTTTTGAAGCACAAATCCAAGTATGAAGGAGTGGCAATGCAAGAAAATATGAGATGAGATGAGAAGAGAAGAAGCAGCAAATCAGGTCTAAAAGCACTAGGCAGAAACTTTTTGCCCGTAGCCAAAAAGTCAGGCAAAATTCTTAGCCGCGGCTAGAAATCGGACAGAAATTTGTTGGCCGCAGCCAAAAACAGAAATTACTGAAGTGCGCATTTTGACGAAAAACAGAACCTGAGACCTATAAATAGTGCCCAATTCGACCCAAAACACACTTTTTCCTTCTAGGGCATTTTGGGGCTCCTCTATACTAGGGCTTGAAGGTTTTGAAGGAGAATCAAGTGAGAATTGAATATTTGAAGAGATTGGAGCTTCTCCTCTTGGTTTTTCCTCTCTATCTTCTTCTCTTTTGCTGTAACTTTGCTGATATGCTTTGTTTTTCTGATGTATCCTCATTCTCTCATGGGTTTATGAGCATGTGGTACTAGAACTTTGATTCTAGGTTTATTTTGACCCTTTGTATAGATTAACTCTTGAATACTCATCTCTTTTGGTAATTAATGATATTTATGTGTTGATTTCATCCTTCTCCTAAAGCTTTTAAGTGTTTGGCCTCCATTTATAGTGATTTATTTACTTGGGCTTGTCTTGAAAAAGCTAATCTATGTGTAGAACTTGATTAAAATCATGCTTGACTTGAAGTTTACTTGATGAATGGATGGTTTGATAGTTAAATAGAGATATATTTACTAATCTTGTATTGTCATATTAGGGTTGTTGCTTAATGTTAATTTTCACTAATCGTATCAAGAGATTGTGCATTTTAGTGAAGATAGAAACTTGATTTTGACTTGAGAGAGCTTGGTCAAGTGCTTGTGAACCTTAGACTAACACATATACTCATTTGTACTACCAATAAAGAGGAGGTTAATCATGTTTTATGAAGTGCAAAGGGGAGAAATAATCATAGACTCCATTTTATCCTTAAAGTTAAAGTGTTACTTGTGTATAATACTTTTTAGCTTAATTTAGGTTTGTTTCATGGTTACCCTTCACCCTTGATATTTGAATAACTCAAATTAGGCAAAAGTGTAATAATTGGTACTTAACCAGGTTTTGTAACCAAAACTCCGTGGGAACAATCTTTACTTATCACTTTATTATTTGGCGCAACCTGTGTACTTGCGGAGCAAACATTAGCAAAAGTCAAATTGCCAAAAAAAACCCACTTTTGTTACTGATATTCCAAACACACACAATAATTGTCTTTCAAGTTTACCCCTACCTATTGGAGGCAATTCTATTGGTGAAACTATTAAGCACTCAATGAGGTTACCTTTCATAGTGGGAATTTGAATATTGGTTCATCACATTGTGAGAGATTAACATCTTCCGCTAAACCAAATCCATGTTGGTTCAATTTTACCCTAATGAAAATGTAGGTGACAGAAAATGCATACCACTTTGGTCCTTTTTATGAGTCCAATTTAGAAAAAAAAATTGATCCTTATTATAATTTAAAAGTCCATCTATTAGAATATAATTAAATACAGGATTACAATTTTGGACTTGTTAAATGTAATGGAAAAAATGAGTTAATTCATGTTAGAAAGAGAGAATCAATCATAAATGAGGGTAAAATTGAAAAATGCATCAATTTAAGACATATTTAATAAATTAACTACTTCCCTGAATATGTGAGAACTATGTAAAGTGGACTGATAAAAAGGACCGCAATGGTAGCATTTTTTTTGCATTACTTATTATTAAATAAGGATAAGTTTAGAAAAGTTAATCAATTTAAGACAATATATGTTTTAACTTACCTTTCTTGAAGCAAATGACTTAAATGCCCTCCTAATATGTTTTAACTTACCTTTCTTGAAGCAAATGACTTATATGCCCTCCTAGAGAAGAATGTTTTCATTGATCTCTTTCCATTTCTTTTCTTTTTTCATAACAAATACGAGCAAACCTAATTAATCCTTCCTAACATAGACGGCCAAAACTTTTCTTTTTAATATATCCACCACTATATTAAGTTTTAAGAGTTGAGATTTACTATATTTACCATGATATATTTTATTATAATGATATTTTTATATAGTATACCGATCATATTTATAAGCAATTTTTTCTCCCAAAATGATGACTCTTAATATAATCAACTTTTTTATCTCAAAATTTAAATTACCATTTCTTTTTCTAGCCCTTTAAAATACATATATTTATATTAATGAACCATTATTTCTCTTTTATTCAATCATTTATTACTCATCCTCTCTCATATTTTATACTCCCTCCACTAGTCCAGTCATAATATGAGTCGCTTCTAGAAAAATGGTTTGATACGTAATATAAGTCACTTTAAAAGCAATTAATGTTAATTTGTCAACTTTGCCTATGTAATTAATGTTTAAACATGGCTAATTATATTTTTCCCTGACCTTCAAAACCTCATTTAATATGGGTAAAGTTGAAAAAAAATTTGAGTTTAAGGCAAATTTAAAGAGTCAACTACCATTTCTTAATTCTAATGAATTAGGACCCAACGATTAGATTGCATTACCACTTGCAATGCAACTCAATACAATACAATGCAATGGGAATGTAATCCAATATGAATTACATAGGTGACATTTGGTTTGTTTTTTAACAGAGTGTAATGAATTATTTTATAATAATATTTTAAAATAAATAAATATATGCAAAAGACCAATTTGCCCATTGATGAAACCATCCCAAAAGCAAAATCAGAAGAAAACAATTATTAAGGGTAACTCTAGGGGTGTTCAAAAAATTTCGGTCCGGGGATTTTAATCAAGGAATTTCCCATTCGGCTGGGACCGGGATCCTAGGATTTTCTCGGTCCTGGGTTTTTTTTTATTTTATAAATTAAATTATCCTTTTATTTGTGTACCCTATTAATTAAGTTATCTTTTCAAATTATGTGTATAACATCTTTAGTTTGAATTAAACTACATACATTGCAATATTAATCTTAACTATATACTACATAAAAATAATAATGAAGATGAAAATAATAATAATAATAATAAACATTATTTCTAAACTCTAGATTAATTTATATAACCTTATTAGTTATAAAATGATTATTTTTAATAATAAAATATAAAAAATTTATTTAATATAAATATTTAAAAAAAAGAAATCAGGAAATCCCGGTCCTGAGATTTTGGGACCGGAACTGGGATGTGGTCCTGGGTTTGAACACTCCTAGGTAACTCCTGTCTTTTTATTATATTACAAGGGTTAAAATTGAAATTTCATCCATGATTGCAGGCTTGCAATGAGTATTCATAAGGGGCCCCTACGAATAAAAATTACCAAAAGAAGTGCAATCTGCTTTACCATTGCAATATATATTACCATCAAAAAGCTCAACCAAAAAAACCATATATGGTAATGCAATAAAGATTACCATCATAGGTGTGTAATGCAATATAACCAAACGGGCCCTTAGTGAAATGACTTATAATGTGGATTACTGGACAGGAGGGAGTACTCATTCTCTCTCATATATTTTATTCTTTTTTTTTTATCTTATGCTCTTTTCATAAATATGGCCATATTTAAAAAATACATGACATTACACAAAAATTGTTTGTAAAAAATTTGAAGGAGTTATTTATAAATAACATTAGCTTAGAGGAGGAGAGACTACCCATTAATTTCTTAACTAATATCCACAAAACTCCCCTTAAGGATAGTTGCATATAACTTTTTTAATATTCCAAAATTTAAATTTAACCTTTATGAGGTTTTTATTTTTGACATTTAGATCGTTGCCATTAATTTTTCTGTTAAGTTACTGACGTCAACTGCCACATCATATTAATAAGAATGACTGATTCCTTGTTTTGGAAAGTAGCCTCTGATGGTACTTTTAGAATCAAGTCTGCCTACAATTTGCGAAAGGCACGCACGAACCAAGACTTAGATCTACCATGGAAAAGTATATGGTGATGGCCAATTCCAGAAAAAGTAAAATATTTCATGTGGCAAGTTTTTCATGAGAGCTTACCTACAAAATTTCCTTAGAGCGAACCGTGGGCTTAGCCAGCTTAATGAGTATCCATTTGAGTGTCACAGAGAGGAATCTATCCTCCACATTCTGAGAGACTGTGAGATAGCAAACACATTGTGGCTTTCTATTATTAACCCTATATATCATAATATTTTTTTAGTGGTAACTTGCAGGTATGGCTAAAATGGAACTTCCGTTATAATGCCGGATCGTCATCTTTCCGTAGATGGCCATGGCTAAGAGTTTTTGGCTTGGTTTGCTGGATCATTTGGAAGAACAGATGCCGTCAAGCTTTTAACGGATGCAGCCACAACCATAAATCTCTACTTCATCATTGTAAATATTTGCTTCTTGAGGAAGTCGAAGGTGGAAAACTACTCCATAAGATTTACAATCTCTCAAGTAGACCTCTGGAAAAATGAGGTCCACTAATAGAAGGATAAGTCAGGATTGATGTCGATGGTTATGTCAGGTCACATTGGAGAGCATCAATGGGTGGTTTAATCCAAAATCATAGAGGACAATGGATGAGGGTAGGGGTGAGCAACGGGCGGGAGGGGCTGCCCCGTGGGTGGACCCGCCACCCGCACGTTTATCTTTCACGGGTACAGGGCAGCCTGTGCCTGTGAAGGAAACTCGTTTAACCTGTACAAATGGGTACGGGTTAAACGGGCGGTCATAAACGGGTCAAGGTGACCCGTTTATATGTGACCCTTTTTTTTTAATTTTTTTTGCCCCATTTATCCAATTCCTGCACAAATTGTAACACACTTACACCTGCATTTTTTCCCTAAGTTTCTTACTTAATAATACATGAAAGTCATCACAAGTCATAAATTCAAACTCATGAATTAAAAACTTCATCATAAGAAAATCTTCACACGATCCATTGCAAGGGCACACTGATGGAACCACTTGGAGAAGTCTCCAGATTAAGGTTTTCACATTGAACTAAATCTGATCACTATCACTTCTATTCTCTGTTTGTAATGCTTGTCTAATTCATTGTCCAATTAAATAGCTTGAAAGAACTTCATTTGCCTTTCTATCTTAACTTTGTGCCATAAATGAAAGGCTAATATCACAAATCCGATCAGAGTTGGCTTGAATTATTTGAAAGAACATTAAAGGGCAGTAGCCACAAGACATGGATAGCTATAGTGTAAAGATAGCATATTACGACAATAGAGAAAACACAGAACCTAACCAGCCCAATTACAGCTGTCTTCTAGTGTCAAAGACAAGCAAAATGCAGCATACCAAGTCAAGTTCGGCATCTTTAGCCATTTGAATGGCTTGACTCGTGGACACTATGCCAACCTGCAAAAACCGTAGACAGCAAATTTTCAAAATGAAGAATGATGCAACACCAGGACGATGAACGAGACTCTCCACTAATCGGTAACAATGCTGTGGAAATTTCAAAATGAGTAAAATAGGCAAACACAAATAAACTAATAAAAATTATCCTTCAATTCAATCAAACTGCTAACACCCACAGTCTTTCAATTTCACTTGCTTCTCCAGTGTTCAAACATAATGAGTACAGAATTAAAATTTAAAGAATATATAAAACAGTAAACGTCACTGACCATATTCTGATTCTCATCATAAAGCCTCACAGCAGGGTCTGACCTGTTACAAACCATCAAGAAACGAAACTCTTGAGCCATCAAATTCCACGCAAAAGAGAAATAAAGATATTCCCATGAACCCGCAGGTTAGTACCTAATATTATCCAAGTTGATGACCTGCACGTCTTCGGAGTCATTTCGGTTCCCCCTAGAATCACCGCTACCATAACGGGCGGGGACGGGAGCGAAGGAAATGGATGCAGGAGGACGATCGAGCCTGAGGGAATTGGAATTAGAGAGACGAAAGCCAAAGAGTTTAGAATTCAAGGAAAAGAGAGGAGGAGGAAGATAAGGTAAGGTTGTGGAGGTTCTGGCGGGGATGAGTTTGAAGGGCAAGGTATTCGTGATCCCAGCCATGGATGAAGATGAAGGCGAAGGGGAAGAGAAGTGAGAGTGAGTCTGAATCCTCACGTAGCCTGTCTGGGAAGCATGTCCATTTGAAAGACTATTTATATAATTATATTATATGCACAATTTTTTATTCGGAAGTTGGTGGATTGCAGGGCCCAGCGGGTATCGGGTTTGGACTTTTACCAATAACTTATTAGCTCCTGTAGTCATTTCATTATAACACATGAATTAATTTTTTATTTTAAACACGTTAAGGAAGATAAATAAACTATTTAATTATTCCTCTGGTTTTAATTGTAAAAATTCATTTAACTTTTCTTAAGAATCTTAAGAAAATTCTAAGAAAGTTAATTATAGTATTACTTTAAGACATTAAATTTGTTGTTTTTCTTCAAATTATGTTATTTGACTTATAAACTAATATATAATGTAATAAAATATAATATATGATATAATTAAGTAATGTAGTTATTTTTCTTATAATTTTTCTAGTATTCTCCAAAAAAAAAGTCAACAGACCCTTATAATTAGACTCGAAGGAGTATATCATATGGAGTATATCATTATATTATATATCATTTTATAAATTAAATAAAATAGTTTGCTAAAAAATAATAAATTTGAATGCTTTAAACTAATTTAATTAGTTATTTTAGGATTCTCTGAAAAAATTCAACTAAGAATTATGTTTAGGATTAAAGGTAGTGCTATTTATAAACTATTGAATTGATATTAATATGAAATTTAATCATCTATTTAGCTATTTTAATTAGATTAAAGAAGTTATTTAAAATAATTAATATGATATATATTTTTTTAAAACACCCTAATCGTTTTCCTCGATTCTCTTCATATCTCTTTTAGTTGATTTTGGTTGATGAGAGACCATCAATAGATAAATTATAAAAAGGTTGACAAATATAAAAAATAGATATTATATTTACCACTAAAATCAATAATACAATTAGGTCCTATATTAAATAGTGGAGGGAGTACAAATATAAAGGGGAAACCTGGTAAAGAATCTCACCTTGTAAAACTTACTGTTCAAGGATGTCTAAGTAATAAAACATTTGAGCAAGTGCAATTCATTTTCAACCTGTATATATTTTTTTCAGTTGTGTACAATCATATATTTAATGATGTACAAATGTCTTCTATTTTTCATATAGCTAAAGATAAGTTACACATATATAGAGAAGAGTTGTATATGCTGGATATGAGTTGCATGAGGTTTAAAAAAAAAAAAAATTGCCCTCGAATTCTTAGACAATTTTTGAGATGTCTTTAAATAATAAATTTTGCATCAGTGGTTTTCCTGTAAACAGACTTTTGCCCTAAACGACCTTATAAATGGTGCACAATATATCTCAAAAAAATACATATACAGTGATTATTGTTTTTTAAAAAAATAAAATAAAATGAGGAGTAGTAGTTGTAGTTTTACATCTCTCTTGAAGTTCTCACTTCTCACCAAATTTCACTCTTCTTTTTCCTTCAAAATCTTCAGTTCATTTTAATATCGATAATTCATTACTATAATAAAGAAATTAAAAATAATGTTTTATACTTCCTCCGATCCTATTTATAAAACTCAGTTGACTTTTTTTAAGAATCCTAGAAAAATCTTAAGAAAGCTAATTACATTATTTAATCATATCATATATAATATTTTATTACATTATATGTTAGTTCATAAGTCAAACAATATAATTTAAAGAAAATAGATAAATTTTAATGTCTTAAAGTAATGTAATTAGTTTTCTTAAAATTTTTCTAAAATTCCTTAAAAAAAGTCAAATGGATCTTATAAATAGGATCGGAGGTAGTATAAAATTAAATCTGCATCATTCAAATGTTTAATATAATGGTTAGGAAATGAGGAGGGAAGAGGAGGGTCCCGAGCGGGAAGGAATGGAGGTGGGAGAGAAATAATATGACAATGCTAATTCAACAATTCATAATGGACAAACCTCTCAGACTTTATTCTATTACTCCATAGCCACTTTATAATAACTCCCTTAAACTGAAGGTGGTTACACGTATAACAGTCGGATTCTAATGTCAGAAAATTGGTGATGTCAACTAAAGGAAGAAGTGAATATCTTTTATGAATATTAAATATGTGGATATGTATTGACTTCATGCTTATTAAACTCGGACCGAACTGACAGGTCTGGCCTGGAACCAGCCAAACCAATGAGTAAATTTGTCCACTCCAGTGGTTTGACTCGGTCCTTTTTTAAAAAAAAAATTAATTTTTAAAACTTTTTCTTTAGAATTTTATATAAATAAGCTTAAAATTTTTACACATTCATCGGTTTGGCTCTAGTTTAACTCTGGTTTGACCCACAACCCTTAACCTAGTACCCTAATCAGTTCAGTGATCAGTCTGAGTTTCAGAACCTTTATTGACCCATATCCCAATCAACATTCATAAATATATTGTTGAAAAACTAAAAGGCCATACAATGTATGCGTAACATGAAAGGTTGGATAATATTAATTATACTATTTAGTGTGACCCTTGATAGTGACTCTTAGAATTCTATAAATAGAAGTCTTGTATAAACATTACAACAGCCGACTAGAAACTCAATGAGAATTGTTTTCACTTTTCTCTTTCCTCATTCTCTCCGTCATCTTACTCTTTTCTATCTCTTATTTTAAATTTCCTTTATTTTCACAATATGTTACCAGCATAATAGCTTTATTAGAGCTATATTATATATTGGATTCTATAGCTAAGATCGGATATTATTGTTACTTTTCTACTTTATTTTAATATAATTTGCAAGTTTTGTTATTTATTATTGTTAAAGAATCTCTTATTTATGTGTCATTTATATTTATGTATTTTATATTCCCTTGTTATTTTTTTTTATTTTGTTATATTAAGTTATTTCATTTTGTTTATGTTTCATTTGCCTATTTACTTATTTAACATTTATATTTTTTTATGTTATATTTTATTATTTATACTTATTTATTTAATGTTACTTGTTTTTTTCAATTTTCTTGTTATTTTATTGACATTTAATTTATTTATGTTAATTATATTGTGTTATTTCATTTTATTTAGTCATTATTTTATTTAGCCATTTCATTTATTTATTGTTTATAATATTATATTATTTATACACACAAATGAATTTATATATATATATATATATTAAATCTCCTTGACAAGTTCTTTATTAGTATGGCTCAAAGCCATACACCCTTGATTTCATATTCTAAAATTAGGTGGTTAAAAGTCATATTGCTTTGTTTTCATATTCTAAATTATATGGCCATAAGTCATATTTCTTTTATTCCTACTTTGATATTATATAGCCAGAAGTTATATGCATTTTCATCTTATATCATGTTGTATGTAAACCATACACAACTTTTGTTTACTTTGAAGATAAATGACTAGAAAAAATATAGATTTTATTTCTCATTTTGCAATTAAATAGTATGAAGCTATAAAATTTTAATTTTGTGATTTGATGACAAAAACTCTTGTCATTTTTTTGTAATGGTTCTTTTCAAATTAACCCTATCAATTCTCCAATAAATGGTATGACAAATTTTGTGACACTAGATTATTATAAATGCCAAAACCCTGAAAGCTTATGGTTCAAATATCAAATGATATAAAAGGACTTTATTTTACATATTGTTCTGAAGACAAATAATTTGTAGAACAATGAATAATATTTCTAAAGACTAATTAGCATGTATTTCCACTATCACATATGCCTAATGCTTGAATTGATAATTAAAGGCGGCAATGTCTAATGATATTGAAATATGGATCTTTAGATATAAAATCAAGGGCAATTGTTAACTTATAGTTAGAAGCCATAGACAAATATGTATCTATTTATTGAAAATAGGGGCTAAATTTTAAATGGGGAAAAACATGAGATGTTAAAAAAAATATTAAAAGAGGCAATGAGTTGTGGAGAAGAATGCCCATATTATTGTAAAGCCCAGAGAAAATAACAATAACCCTGTAAGGCTATACTATATTTAATTTTATTGTTGTTATTATGATTAACTCATGCAAAAGAAGATGTAATATGGATTTAATATTGTGATATTGATAAGTGTTCATGAGTGATATATAAAATCACATAGGTGAAACAGTAATTCTTGGGCAATTTGAAATTTTAATATATATATATATATAATAGGGAAAATTTCACTTAAATACCTCCTAAATTTACAAAATCTAGAAATGAATGTTAACATTTCAAAATCACAATGAGGTCATATGGACTAAATTGAGTTTTATAAATGTTGACACATTTACCAAAATATCCTTGAGTTGTTTAAAATGATAAAAAAAAATACCCCCACCAGGCCATAAGAAGGTCACCCTTAGTGACTAGCTGGAGTTTCGGTGATAATGGGGGAAAGAGGTTTTTTTTTAGGCTTTTTTTACTTGACAAAAAGCTACAACCAAGTGGAAGGGGTGAGAATCAAACCCACCCCACTTGGCTATAAAGAAAGCCTCCTCAATATATATATATATATATATATATATATAGAGAGTAAAAAGAAAGGCATAATGGTATTAACTAAGTAGTAATAGTAATTG
>JBAGKO010000001.1:5541761-5558018 GCA_037177275.1 Acacia concinna | reverse complement strand
ATTTATAATGAGGTTTTAAATAAGGGACTTTACGTCAAATAGGTCCTGTGAAATCGCGTATTTACAGTCAGGTCCCAAGGTTGTAAATTTCCACTGCTATGATTGTAAATTACAACCTCCTGAGGTTGTAATTTACAACCCCAACAGTACAATTAACAACTTCGGGGTTGTTAATTGGGATCTGACAGTAATAAATTCCTGAAACTTGAGGCTTGACTGTAAATACACGATTTCACGGGACTTATTTAACGTAAAGTCCCTTATTTAGGACCTCATTGTAAATTTCCCTATTATTAATTTAGAAAATTTTCACTTAAATAGTACATAAAATTTAAAAATCTAAAAAGTCATGTTAAAACTTAAAAGGATAGAAATGTCATAAGAGAGAATTTAGGTATTACAATTTTTTCTTAGAAAGACTAAAATAGTTGTATGTAGTATTTAAAACTATTTTAAAAGTGAAACTAATATAATTTGAGTGATGTAATACAAATAAAATAAAAATTATTTTTTATTTCATTATTTTCAAAGTTTATTTCAAAAAATAACATCTTATAATATCTTTCAACATTTAAAAGATATTGATTGACATTTCAAAAATAAAATAAATATGCTTCAAAAATTATTTTTGACAACTCAACAAAATTTTTTTTGGACATTTTATAATTTTTTAAATATTATGTACTATTTAAACATGTATAATTATTTTAAAAGTTAATATTTATTTTTAAAAGTGTTTTAAAAATAATATATAAAATGAGGGGCTTCAAAATTTCTATAGTTTTTCAAAATCGTTTAGTTATTATTTTTTAAAATAAATATAAAGAATGGTGGTAGAGAGAAATAAACAGGCACTAGTAAAAAAATATCCATTGAACATGTAATTACTAAATTTATATTGCAGGAAAAAAAATGGTAAATAGGTTTTATTAAATAGATAATACAGGTATTGCAACTTCTCTAGCCATTTTTCTATTAATGTGTTAGATTTTTTATAACTTAGAAAATCAAGCTAAACATAGTAAAAAGTTGAGGGCAAATGATAGTATTCAAGGACGAAGAATCGACTCCTAGGTCTTACAAACATTCTATCTTCTTATTTATCCTTTCACATGCTCTATTTATGAGAAGAAAATTAATTGCATCTAGAGATATAAGAGATATTATGCAAATGTCTTTAGAAAAACTATATGAGAAAGGACACTCTTATAAAAACACATAGTATATGCCTCTTATTTTAAAGAGAAGATTGAGAGAATATCTATAATTATGTTGATTATATTTTATTGAGAGTTGGAATAATTTTTTTGATAATAGCATTTTCTAAATCATATCTCCCTGTGCAACACAGATGGATGTACATGTTTGTTTAAGTAATTTACAAAAGATTGAAAAATATCTTGGACGATCCACTATATGTTGTTGTAGAATGAAGACCACGGCTTCTCTCATCGCCAGTAATCATAAATGGAATAACCACCTAATTAAACTAATTAAACTTATGTTGGACTAAGATCAAATATTTGAAAAAGGAACAAAAAATTAAGGCAAAGGAAGAAAACCCTTAAATTATATATAACAATTTTAGTCAAAAATAGAGATTACTCATAATATTTTAGTCAATATTATTATTATATTGGGATATTTAATTTGTAAGTCCTTATAGTTTCAACTAATTTTTAATCAGGTCTCTATAGTTTTTTTAATCATATCTTTATACTTTCACATGTTTTTAATCACGTCATTGTAGTTTTTGTTGGGGAAATTCTAAAAAAATACTATTAAAATAAGAAAAAAATAAATAGGTGATGTGAATTTGAAAAATTCTATGTCAGAATTGTTGCAGGAATTTGACATTTTCAAATTAAACCAAAAAATCAAAATACCCCAAGTTATGTGAGGGCACAAATTTTATAAGTTAATAACAATATATGTATCTCGATTAACGACATGAGAATTTAGTTCAGTGACATCGATAACATGTTTTACAACTTTATATTTTAAAAACCAACACTTATACCAAGTTTAATTTCGAAGGCACAAATTTCAATGATTAATAACAATATCTATATCTAGTCTAACAACATGACTTTTTAAATTAACTACTTTAGTATCATATTTCACAACTTCACAAGTCAAAAACTAACACTTATACCTAGCTTTAATTTTGTTGGCACAAATTTTATGGATCAATAACATTTGTATTTTAATTAACAATATGAAAATTTAAATTAACGACTTTAGTAGCATATTTCACAGCAAATACGAGAGGACGATAGGAGGATAAAGACATTTAAGTAATTTTAAATTACTGACTTCTTACGTGGGATTTCAGAAATTCACATAACCTATTTGTCATTTTCCTATTTTAATGATTTATTTTAAATGTTCTCTTCTTTCCCATTTATTAGGTCTTTATTGTTTCATCTGATTTTTACAAAGGACCTTGTTGGGTTCTTTAATCTCAAATTAAAAAATAATTTACTAATAATAAATTTAAATTGATAATGATATTACTAGAAATATAAATAATATAGTCATTCATTAATTCTTAATTAAATAATTATAAGATAAAAAGACAAATAAATACCATATAAATTAAGAAAACTCCAAAAAAATCTGTTAACACAGTACATGAAAATGACAAATAGGTACTAAAAAACTAATATATAATTTTAAAATGTTGTGTTTTTACTAATTAAAATGCTCTTAAACATTTTATTAATAAAACGGACAAGACCATCGCCCACGTTTGAGCTCAGCCGCCCCGACCACCGAGAGATACCAATGGAGAGATAGCAGAAAGTCGAATGAAAACACCCACATGATAAAAGCTTAGTTTTCTGGCCCAAACCTTGTACTCCCTCCGTTTCTATTTATAAGACTCAGTTGACTTTTTTGGAAAATCCTAAAAAAATCTTAAGAAAGCTAATTGCATTACTTAATCACATCATATATCATATTTTATTATATTATATATTAGTTCATAAGTCAAACAATATAATTTGAAAAAAAATGATAAATTTTAATATCTTAAAGTAATATAATTAGCTTTCTTAGAATTTTTTAAAAAAATCAACTGAACCTTATAAATAGGAAAAAAATAGTAATTAGGACGAGAGATAGTATTTCTCACTTTTATTTGCTTTCTAAGACTGTTCAATCTCGCGCCCAACCGTTATTCTCGAAAGGTGAGTTTTCAAAGATGTTTAATTGACCAGCGTTTTATTCCTTCAATTCTCTGAGACACAACCATCTACACTTTGCCCATCATAAGTTTTGAATGAAGTAAGCACAAATATTCAAATGGCATTTATAACAAAATTCAAAGCAGTCAAGTTTTCAAACTAAAAACCACCTATTTAAAATTTCAAAATTAAAATGAACTAAAGAGAGTATTAATCCTTCTCTAAAAAAACATTTTATTCAATAAAAAAACCTGTTACTCATATCTAAATATGACTGTCTTCTCAATATCTTTTTTTTTTCAAAACAAAAAAAATTGGGATGCATTTCTTATTGTATTATTTAGTAACCTAGTAGTTTAATAACATTAATTGATACAGAAGTTAAATTATATATTGAAATATCAGGCTTATCTACATAAAAGATAGATAGTGAATAAGATGTTCCAAAAATAAAAAAACACATACTATAACATACTGTATATGGTATGACATGATCAAGATTTTTTTTTTTTGGTGTAAAATACGGGGCCTCAAGCCTTTCTCATTATTCTAATATCAATTGTGGGATAGAAACACCCACACAGTCATTATACAAAATCTCCCGTATTTATTTTCAAAGAAAAATGTTTATTTTTATTATAAGTTTTATGTAATACCCCTCTAGTTCTAATTATAAAACCTTATTAATTTTTTTTGGATAGATTAATTATATTAGTTAAATTAGTTAATTATTATAATATGACCTTATCTTTCAAAATTATTTTCTGATAAAAAAAATATGCTAAGTCATGTTCATCCAGTTTGTTAGACAAAAAAATTTTGAATTTATATATGCATCAACGTACAGTAACTATATTATATATAGCACAAAACTTAAAAGACTCATCAATCTCTTTCAACGTCGCACGGTCTCATCAATTTCTCTCATCCCATCGATCTCTCTCAATTCATGCGTCCTCCCAAGAAAGCAAAACTCACCGCCACTCATGTATATATATATATATTCTTTTTATTCCTCTCCACATTGTATATAGTGTAGGGACTGGGCTAATTGTAGCAACAATAACTTTAAAATTGTAAACTTGTTTAAGAAGTGTGTGGTGTTGGTGATCTCATTGACTTGGTTTATCTCATAAATGCCAAGTTGTTTTGTAGCCAGAGCTCATAAGATGTGGACCTTCAGATTTAATTTGGATGGTCCATATCTGATTTTTTTAAGTCTATATTTTTTTTAAAAAAAATAATATCTTAACTATCATTCTTTAAAAAAAAAAATTTTTTTATTTAAAAAGTCATCAGTTTAAAAAACTTTAGATATAGATTGTCTAAAATTATATATGGACGACCTAGTTCTAATGAGCTTTCCCTGCCAAGCATTAAGCTTAGTAAGGAAGCCGGGTGCCATAATTTTGACATTAACGAATTGTGTAGGTACTACCTTTTGTCATTTACTTCTTAATATAAGGGTTGGTTAACTTTTTTTTTAGTAAAATTAAAGAAGCTAAATTAATGACTTAATTCTATCATATATTATGTATCATTGGATTATATATACATATTAGTTTATAAGTTAGAAAAATAAGTTTGTAGAAAAACAACAAATATAAATATTTTAAAGGAACTTATTTAATTTTTTTTCTTAATTGTTCTAAAAAAATTAATTACCTCTAATAAATTCCTGCTTCTCAGAACTGGATGCTTTCATCTTGATTTCATTACTGTATGGCCTCTTTGTTGATTAGAGCTACGTACGTACCGTATCAGATAAAGCATTATCGGGCTGTACTCTTTCTAGCTACGTGTACAAGAAATTTCAGTTTGTTGCTTATATAGAATCTCCAGATGGTGGGTTTGATTTTAATTTTCTAATCATATGAGTATATTGTTTCCATTCATGAACCACCGCCCTCTCACGTAATTATTTTACCTTGTATTCAGCAAATAACGCTAGAAAAGCAGTTTCTACTGTTAATATAGATAAGTACTACATCTGTTATGCAGAAGCACCATCTAATCGGCCAATTCCAAGTTATCTCTGAAATTAGGAGGATTATATATATGCGACCTTTTGTTTATATTGTATTATTTGTTATGCTGATTTATATATAAAATAAATATTTCTGTTCCTTATTCTATGTATATACATGCGTGTCAGATTGCATGAAGTTCTTTTGTAGGAGAGAGGCCTAAATATTGGTTGAGGATTCGGCTACTCCTACATATATACTAAATAATCTGATGGCATGAGCTATAAATGTTGGAAATATACAAATAAATTGAAATATACAATTAACATTAGGTCATTATTTGAAAATACGGAAGTCACCTATCCATACTACCTCCGTTCTTATTTATAAGATTCCATTAACTTTTTTAGAGAATTCTAAAAAAAATCTAAGTTAATTACATTACTTTAAGATATTAAAATTTTTTGTTTTTCTTCAAATTATGTTGTTTGACTTATGAATTAATATATAATGTATTAAAATATAATATATGATATGATTAAGTAATGTAATTAGCTTTCTTAAGATTTTTCTAAGATTCTTCAAAAAAGTCAACGGGGTCTTGTAAATAGGAACGGAGGAATATATGAAACAGACTCAACAAATATGGAAGAAGCATGCATGCATGAGAGCAAGAATGGAAGTAAGCATGCGTTCAAAAAAAAAAAAGAAGAAGAAGACATAACAATTGCGTGAGGTGGATGAGGAAGAATTGTATAAGACAAATTCTGTTGAGAGCAGGTACGTTGTGAATAACAGCTCTGTAATTTTGACAATATCACTAAATTTTCTTTATTTATTTTTTGTCTTTTGAGTGTACACAATGGCAGATTATGGTTATGATTATGATTAATTCGCTCATGGAAGAGTTTCTTGATGAAGAAGAAGGTCCGCATAGGAGTATGCTGGCTCAGATGGAAGAGTTTCAATTGCTTGGAGCTTTGACAGTGATAATGTTGATTTTAGTATCTTTCATTTTCTTGTTGATGGGCTGTTCTTGTTAGCATTTTTTGCCGTTTAACTTTTCATGAATCAATTATTAGGAAAAAAAGTTCTCATTAATGGCGGTGCCTGACCCAGCAATTCCATTGCATTAGCAAGAGAATTAAAATTAAGACCTGTAAATGGATTGAGGAAATGTTAATTATATCTTTCATTTGTTAATATTGTTTATAGACTAATGCTAATGGTTTACAATTATATGCGAGCGAAAAATTGAAAAGTCAAGCTGAGAAAGGAAAGGGGAATAGAGCAAGTATTGAGTATTTGTTACTGAAAACTAATTAATTTCAGAATCAAAACATAACAGGAAAATATATTTTCGAGTGGAGACTGAAAACCAAATGTTGTGAAGCTTTATTTCCTGATAAAAAACTATTGGAGCATCTCGAGTGATTAAGAATATGAAGGGGCGCAAAGGGTGGTTCTCAATGGAGCAAATCCCATAAAGGTAATCTGCCCTTTAAAATTTTGAAAGTAGTACAATTTCTTAATGATACTTCAAAGGAAATCTCTCTTCACGGTGATTTGAATGCCGATAGCATATTAACATTTCAGGAGGCAAAACATTAGCTTGAGTTCCTTTACGATTGTGAAGCTAGTTTTTGGGCACAAAAAGCTAAATTAAAATGGTATGATGAGGGCGAGAGAAATACTGCATATTTTTCATGCAACAGTAAATAAGAGATCGTTCTCAAATTAATTAGAAACCTACTCAAATCAGATAGCCAATGGACTTCGAATGAGACTGAGTTGTCAGAGATGGGTTTAGCACATTTTCAAAGTATCTACCAAGAACCTCATCAAGCTTCAATCGAGGAAATTATGGATGGTTTCAACCATCTATCAATTCTGACTCTTTTATAAGAAGAAATAAACTATTTGATGTTGCCTCTATCAAACTGCGAGATCAAAGAGGTTGTATTTAGTTTCCCTAAGGATTGTGCACCAGGTATTGATGATTTGCATGCACATTTATTCCAGAAACTTTGGGAATTAATTGGGCCAGACATTACAAGTACGGTTAATCATGTTTGGCAGAGTGAATATTTGCTTAAACGTATGAATAGAACAATTATCATCTTACTGCTAAAAACTGACAGGCTCAATATATTAGGGGCTTTCGACCTATTAGTTTTATGTAATGTTGTTTACAAAATTATCTCCAAGGTCCTTAGTAATTGTCTGAAAGCATTTCTTCCAAGGATTATCCATGAAAATCAATATGCTTCTCTCAAAGGGAGACTAATCTTTGACAACATTCTACCTGCTTCTGAACTTTTGGCCATATTCACTCATCATTGACAGGAATTAGGAAAGTTGCAACTCTCAAGGTAGATTTTTCTAAAGCATAGTTGTCATTGAATTTCATTATTGCTATTCTGAGTAGTAGGAATTTTCCTGCTAAGTGGATTAATACGATCAGTCAATGCTTATCCACAGTTTAATACCAAAAGTTCAATTCAATGGAAAATTGATAAATGTCATCTTGCCTAATAGAGGTATTAGATAGGGAGATTTCTTATCTCCTTATACATACATATACATATATATATATATATATCTCAGCTGCTAACATTCTTTCATGCATGATCTCTAAGTTAGATTCTTTTGGACCATGTAAAGGTATAAAAATTTGCCAAAATACACAGCCTGTGTCTCACTTGCTTTATGATAATGACTCTGTGTTCTTCTTTGACAGTAATGCTCTAAATATGTACTTAGTTGAATTAGTTCTTAACATGTATGCATGCTGGCCAGGGAAACATTGAACAAGTCAAAATCCTTCTTACTTTTTAGTTGTAATTATGTGCTTTTTTTCTCATACGACAACAATATCTAGATTGTTGGGCTCTGTTTTGAATCAAAACTAGGCAAGTATCTAGGAACTTGGATAGATCCTGGAAGAAGTAAAGACATGACCTACCAACAAGTCCTTTCATCTATTGAAGAAAGGACTAGTGCATGGCAAATGAAGCTTCTTTCTCAAGCATCTAGATTAACTTTGGTTAAATTTACCCCAATTGCTGTGAATACGCATGTACTCTCTTGCGTTATTGTTCCTTAGTATATCTATGATAAAATAGATTCTTTATGTGTTAGTTTTTTTTTTTTTTGTGGAACTAGTAGTGATAAGAGGAAAATCCATATTCTTATAAAAGATAAACTTTTTTAGCATACGTATAATGGTAGTTTAGGATTACGACCTTTCAAGTTAGTAAATAAGGCTTTATTAGCAAAGCAATTTTGGAGAATTCAAACAGCTCGTTTATCATTTCTTCTAGGGCAAACATTAAAGGTTGAATACATTAATATCAACAATGATGAAATCATAAAATTACATACAATTCTTCCTAGATATGAAAAAGAATAGACGAGTGTGCTAATCTTATTATAGATAGGTTATAATGAAAAGTAGGTAATGACTCGTTCATATCTTTCAACCACCAGTTTTGGTGGCCAATGTAATTGGATCAAAGTTTAGTTGGTTTAATTAATCAAGTAGAAGATCTATTATTGCATTTTTCTTCACCTTGAAATCCTAGTAGATGGAATCATTCATTTGTTTCTGATTTATACCCACAACCCATTGCCCAACAAATTCTTAGCATTTTACTATCCTTTCTTGATATTCAAGATACTTTCTAATGGCAGGGCAACAACTCTGGTTCATATAAGGTTAAGGATGGATATCAAATTCTCATTCGTCAACATCTATGGCATCCATATGTTGATAATCCATTCAAAGAGATACTTTGGAAATTACCCATATTGCCAAAATTCCTTTTCTTTTATGGAAACTGCTTAATGATGCTCTTCCTAATGCTGATATTCTGCAAAAAACATCATATGCCAATCAATGAGACATGTCAATTTGGCTACAATGAAGAAGAAACTATGAAGCATATATTTTAACTTGCCTTGTCTCAAGGGATGTCTGGTTTGGATTATTGCAGATAAGGATTCCCCTAGTGAACTATGATGTCTTGATTCAATGGTTTAAAGACACTATAATTCATCCTCATCAAACACACGATTTAGGTATTTTATGTTATGTCATTTTAACAATTTATAACTTGTGGTGGAAATAGAAATGCAGCTCTTAATCATGGGAAACAACTACAACCTAAGATGATAATTCAGGAAGTTAGGGGGTTATAAGCTGTCGTAAGGTTGACAAATCAGTCTAATGTGTATAGTGAGGCAAGGAAGTCACATAAACAAGCTACCATTACTGGAAAAGGTATTGTGATAAGATTGTCCTTCATCACTTCAAAAGGTAGGGTGGGCACTTCTGTGAATGTTATATATGTTTTGAAGGATCTCCATTGGCTCAGTTTGTTTGGATAAATTCAGCAAATCTTAGTACTCCATTTTACACTAGATGCTTAAGACCTACCTTATTATGCTTTATTTTTGTCATTTGTTTATTTCATATCCTGCTTAGTCAGAGACTAAACAATCTTGATACAATCGAAGAGTGTATTCAAACATATGTTAATTATTACTTCCTCCCCAAATTGACTATTGGGATTATTAATTTTTGGTCCTTAAAATGCCCCTCTTTAACACAACATTATGCAAACATATATATTTGTCAAAGAAATTATACAACCAAAATAAAATTCAAATATATTTTCAAAATTTATGGCATGTTATATATATATATTTTAATTTTGATTATATTATAAAATTACATTTTAAATTTTGTTGTCATATTTATTAAATAAACGTAGTTATTTTTGGATTTATTAAATAAATAAAAACACATTGCAAACTCATATTTTTTTATGTTAAATAATATAAGTTTAAGATATTATGTTAAAAAATTATTTTTTGGGTTGAAAATAATTTTTAAGGGAAAATTAATTTTTCGGTCCCTATAGTTTTGACTCGATTATTTTAATCCCTATACTTTGACTCGGTAAAACGTAGTTCCTATTTATAATTTAGTTCTTATGTTTTAGAATGAAGGTAAGTGACTGAATTATAAGATATTAAAAACTATAAGGAATGAGTTAGAATTAGTCAAATTTGATGAATTGAGTTACAACTAAGTCAAAAATATAAGGATTGAATTGTACTAGATCAAAATCATAAGGACCAATATATTAATTTTTCCTAATTTAAATTTATAATTTCACAAACTTTTGAAAAGATATATTTTTAGAGCCTTTTTGAAACAACATTGAGAGAGTTGATGGTTCGAATTTAAATGTATATTATTATAATGGTGGGAACATCTGTGTAATTAGGGCAAAATAAAAGGGTATAAGAGTCATTTACACCAAAATGTAATAGGAGAAATTACAATTTGATCTAAAAAAGAGAATTTACGATTAAATGGTTTTATGAAATCGCGTAATTACAAAAAAGTTCAATAAAGTTGTCAATGAAACTTATGGAGTTGTCATGACAACTCTACTGAAATTTTTTGTAATTATGTCATTTTGTGAGATCTTTTAATCGTAAATTCCTTTCATTGAGATCTAATCGCAATTTTCCCAATGTAATACTTTTAGTTGATCCGGCCGTTACAAAATCGCACGTGTAGAATATAGTCTGGTTACGTGTACGAGTAGGGCGTCGCCACGGTGTTTCATCTCTCTCTGTTCTGTTAGCTGAACACAGAGAGAGAGAGAGAGAGAGACAGAGAGCGCGACCTTTCGACTGTGTTTGATCGATCGTCGTCTTCCTCAGTTTCTTTATTTTTTGTTTACGTATCGGAAAACTCTCAAATGGCGCGATTGCTTTGGGCAAATATCTTTCCTCTCGGAGAAGTTGGAAGAGTGGCGGAGGTAACGGACTGGTGGAACTACATTGATGAATCGGATCAATGGCAGAGAGGCATTTACTTCTCCCTTTGTGCCTCTTACGCCTTCCTCTCCTTCGCTGCTCTGGTACGTAATTTCTCTCTGTTTTTCGGATAAATTTTCCGGTTTCATATCAACTTCTTACAATTTATCCGGCAGCATGAGCATTGCGAACTCTAAGACGCATTGAGACCCATACAACACGAAAAACCATTGTTCTGAGAATTTGATGGTTTCAACGTAACATGTACCGTCGTCATTCTGTATTGTTGTTCGGTAAAAGAAAACTGAGCAAGACTTCAGCTAAGAGTAATATAAATTTTGGTTTCGCTGCCAAATTACTATGAAGCATTTACGATTCCTCTCGAAGAAGTTTGCCCTCTCTTTTCATAGCTTCCCTGATAAGTGATTTTCTCTCATTTTCCGAGGAACTAATTTGAGAGTAATTGAGAAAATTGAGGAACTGACTTCATTATGGCCTTTTTCTTTTTCATTGATAAATTGCATAGAGGCATTGTTCTTCCTTTTTCCCCTTCTTCTTCGTTTAGCGATCTGAATTTGGGATACAGAATCGTCATAAAGGCTTAAGCCTAACTGCCTGCCGTTGTATTGTTTCATCCTTTTTTGTTTGTTGATTATCTAAAGAAAATTTCGTCTTCTCAACCAGATATGTGAACTTTCTGATGAACTTCATGTAAGGGAACTGTGTGATTTTGGTTGTTTGGATTACTCAATAATGTCTTTGTATCTTCAGGTGCAACTTGTGCGCATTCAATTGAGGGTACCTGAATATGGATGGACAACACAGAAGGTTTTTCACATGATGAATTTCGTTGTGAATGGATGTAAGGATTTATAAATCATATATGAGTAACTCTGTTTATTAATGTATATTTGCCTAACCTTGATTAAACGATATTAAATTTGCAGCTAGGGCTCTTCTTCTGGGTCTATACCAATCTGTATTCCTCATTAGACCAAAGGTTTCTTCCTGTACATTTGAGTGTACTTTTCTTATATTCCTCTCATTTTCTTTGACTTTGTTGATGCAATTTATTCGACGTCAATTAAGTTACTGGGTTTCTCATCTTATGATCATATAATTCGGACATATATTCCATGCAATTATATCATGAATTAGGTACTGGAAGAGGTGTTAATGGATCTTCCAGGTCTTCTGTTTTTCTCTACTTATACATTGCTTGTCTTGTTCTGGGCCGAGATATATCATCAGGTAAATCTATTGGAAGATCATTACAATCGAAGTTATCTTTGGTTACTTAGCTGTAAATCTTATTTGGTGCACTTGTTTCAACATTATTTCAGGCAAGAAGGACACCATCTCATCGACTTAGACCTGCTTATTTCGTTATAAATGGAATTATGTACTTCTTGCAGGTAAAACAATACATATTTTATTTCCTTGTTTTGGGAGAAGTAGCATTGTTATTATGTAAATTAAGGTGAATTTTTTCTTTTTTATCTGTACATTCGGGTAATTATAGGTTTGCATCTGGATTGCCATTGGCATAAATAGAACTTCTGCTATTGTGGAAACTGCTAGGCTCTTCCTTTCAGGTTATGTCTGTCAACCTCGTTTTAGTTGATTACTTATATATAATTATTTCATTTTATAAGAACTTTTGGGGAAAAAAAATAGTAGATAATATAAACTCATTGATTCCTTTCAAAAACACACTGTATAATGTCACAAAACTTGTAATGATTTTTTTTTTTTTTTAACTTGCAGTTATTTCATTCAGTGCTGCTTTTGGATTCATGTTGTACGGTGGGAGGTAAGTTATTGTGTGCCTGAAAAGAATCATTGTTGTTCTTGATCATTAAACGCTCATCTTTTTTTATGCAGGCTGTTTTTCTTGTTGAGACGATTCCCCATTGAATCCAGAGGTCGTCAGAAGAAGCTTTATGAGGTTTGTATCTAAGTCATATTATAACTTCAAATCTTAGAAGAAAGGTACCGTATCCTACCTATGGCATAGTTCTTGAAATATGGAAAGAAAAAGTTCATAATCTTAATCTATGTACAGTTCCTGCATTTGTCTGGTTTGCTCTTAATTACACGTAAACTGTAAAGCATTATATACATTGATACAAATGGAGAGGAGCTGTCAACTTTGTATTGAAATTTAATATATTTGAAATACATTGGAAAGAAATTTCATCATGTCTCTGATCTATTTACTGTACTATATAGATTTGAGATAGAATTCTAAAATAACATGTGTAAAAAGTAAGTGGGGAAGTCGCTTCCTCCTACTAGTCCTTAATGTAATACATATTTATCTAATTTGATTAGATAAAAAAGTTAGCCAAATTAGTTAATGCATAATATATTTTCTAAAACACATTAGTTATCTTCATTATTTATTCCCTCTCCTCCTTAATTAATTATTATTGAGGAAACATCAATAGAGGTAACTTAAAAGAACATTTGACTAACATGAAAAATATTTCTTGTATTTAAGATATTATATTCTGTGAAATTTGATGAGCAAGACAATGTTAGATCATTGTGAGAAAATTTGATATGGCTAATAGTTGTTGGAGCGTAACTTTTCTACTTGGCAGGTTGGCTCTGTCACAAGTATATGCTGTGCTTGTTTCATGCTCAGATGTATTCTGGTGGGTTAATTAGTTTCATTCTGGAATTACGGCACATGTTCATCTGAAGCTTTTATTTATTTACTTATTTATTTTTGACAAGAATATTCTTGGCTGGCTCTTATTGTAGCTTGCAATCTCTGCATTTGACAAGGAAGCAGATCTTGATGTTTTAGATCATCCCATTCTTAACCTACTATATTACTTGGTAAGTTCTTTTCTCTTGTATACTTTGTTGGGGTATATTACATTATTATCTCATTGTCCTTTAAATTGTGTTACACATTCTCAATAGCCATAGATTAAATTACATCAATGTAGAATAAGAAGACATTTGATGAATGAATTAATTAGCCTGATTAAGTTAGCAATTATTCCAAAACATATATAATAGCTTTAAAAATGAAATGTACTGGTAGTTATATTTATCAAGATTTTAACAGAAGAATCAAATGGTGGTTGAGCAATAAGATGACACGTCACAGGAAAATTGAATGGTATGAAAAAAGGTAAGAAAAAATTACGAAAAACAAGACCTTATTTTCTGTATATTACAAGGGGATCTCCTGCCAGTATTCTCCTTTAATTTATTGCCTTTTCAATGGAATTGACTCTTCCGTTATTTGCAAGGAGGATATTCCTTTGAGTAAACTTATTTTTTCCTTAAATTTGAATGCACGCTCACATCAATAACAAAAAGAAACCATGGATCACTCATTGAGTTGGTTACATAACTAATTTACCTAATTTAATTATATTAAGGAAATTAGTCAAGGTAATTAATATGACGTACTCTCTTCGGTTTTAAATATAAGACTTAATTATATATATATTTTTTAAGAGAATAATGAATCTAAATAAATTATTTTAAACCATTTATATTCATCACTTTTCTGCAAATTAATTTGTCTGACTTATAAATTGATATATAATCTAATGTTGCACAACATATGATATAATTTAATTTAATTTAATTAATTTATTTAGATTCCTTAATACTTTTGTGCCTTATATTTAAGACCGAAGGAAGTATTTTTTTCCTAAAACACTTCAATCATCTTCCTTAATTCTCTTCCTATCTTTATCGCTTGATTATGATTGAAGAGGGAGAATCAATAGAAGTAAAAAAAACCTTTTTTATGCTGCTTGTTGCAGCCAACCATCTCTAGACTGGTCTTTATTTTTTATCTGTGAGACCATGAGAATGACAAAACTGGAGAAAGCTTTCCGTGTTCTTGTTACCATCGAAGATGAACAAATGTGTTTTATCTTTAACTTAATCCTTTACACAAGAATTCTTAGGGCTTTAACCCTCAAATTTCCTTCATGAAACACATTTTTTTTAAAAGAAAAAACTCAAGATTTGATCATCTATCTTACTCAAAAGACACACACACACACATTCGTAGTCGATGTAGTGGTATATTATATTTATGCTGTACTTTTTATTTCTGAGCTGCAGACAGTAGAAATTATTCCATCCGGTTTGGTGCTCTTCATTCTCCGAAGGCTTCCTCCAAAAAGAATATCTGATCAATACCAGCCCATCAGATGAGCTCTTAAATTCTTTTAGCATCTAACAACTCCTTTTTATCATTTTCTTGTATCTTCTTTTTTAAAAAAAATTCACTTATTTTCTATATTTTCTTCATTGATTGGTCATTGTTCATTGTCTATTATAATAACATAGCCCAATGAATTCGATCAACTCATGTAGTGGATCACCTAATATACACAAGCTAAGCATTATTTTTTTTTGAAAATCCTTTTACTCATTTTCTTACCAGAATCCCGTCTCTCCATATCAAAAAGTAGATGGTTTAGCTTTAATTTTTTTTCTACAACAACAAAAAGAGTTAATATTTTTTTAAAAAAATATTATTATAGTATTTTATCAACTATTTTTTTATTTATTTTGTTTGTATTTCCATTATAAATGGTATAGATAAAGTTTTAATAGTTTAAATTTATTCATTTATACCTAAAATAATAGTTTTATAATATATTAAATGTAGAACATTTATTTTTTAAATATGATGGTAGAGATGAGATTTTAAAAAAATTGAAAATGGATTACGCTAGAACCAAACCAAATGAATTCCTGATTTGGGTCATAATGCCTTGTGTTATTTTAAGCATAATTAAACACTTTCAACTTGGTTGAAGCCTTTAAGGCTTTCTACTTGAATCTGAAAATGAAATACTTGGTTGAGATGAGTTAAAAAAAAAAATTTCCTTCAAGTGTATTTTTTGTTCATTTTATTACCGTTTCCTTTATTGCCTTGATCTCAAGTTAAAAAAGAATAAATAAGACCAACAGGGGTTTGGTCCAGTGGTGTTTAAATCTGGGACCAAGACTAAGACTAGAATTACCCAATTTTAGTCTCGGTTTTTTGTGGGATACAGGTTTGCATTCGAGACCAGGAGTTCCCAAGTCTTATAAATTATTTAAAGTGAGCATTTAACAACTAATATGGTCATAATAATTACCTAAATTAACCTAAAGTTTAGGAATAACATTTATTATTATTGTTATTATTATTATTATTATTATTATTACTACTACTACTTTTATACGATATATAGTTAGGATTAGTATAATCATATATATTATTTAACTCCAACTAA